>OY804610.1:22692039-22949437 GCA_963680895.1 Fragum sueziense
AAAATGTGATAGTTAAAGCGCCAATTTTATTCATAAGGATTGGAAGCATGGTTTCTTTTTATTGTTCCTAATGAGTTTCGTAGCAATATTTACTTTTTTTGTATCGTACAACCCATTCGGAAGAATGGGAAAAAAAAAGAAATTCTTTTTCTCAATTTTCTTATCAAACTAAAATATTGCACATGAAACATGTCTACGCGGAAAGCGCTGTGATTAATATTACTTAACCATAGGTGAGTGAAATTAAATATTAGCATTATGTTAAGATTGCTAGAACTACCAAAGCTTTATAAGCAACGTGTATTGTCTCTAAGAGTTTTATATTCACTCATCTCATGATGGACAAGAATTATCAATTTGCTAGGAGACAACTAATCATTTTCAGATTGTATTTCTTATATGGTTATAAAGAAGACGCATTGTGAATGATTTTACTAAATGACCCAAATGTGCTTACAATTAATTAACTTTTAAGCTAAATATTTATATAACGTTATATAATATCAACAAAAAGAAAATAATGTTAAATGTATAGACAGGCATTAAACACATATCTGTCTTTCAATGATTTCATTAGATGAAATGACCGGGTAACTCTGAGAGGTGACCAAGTTTATTATATTGAGTATATCAATTTTAACGGTAAAATCATACAGTAAAAAATCCAATCATGTGTGAAATGCATTCTTTTATGAATGGGCTGTCACATGCCATTCAACCCTAACCATTTTCCAAACAATGTATAGTTTTAATGGACATTCCCAAATTTGATGTTATTTTGAAGGTCAAGGTCAAATATCTCAACAACAGGCCAACGCTTTTCTTTCAAATTTCACACAAAGTTATATTAATATCTGGATAATACATCCGTAAAGTTTCATAAAAATCGTGTTTCAAATAAAACATGTGGAGATAGTTTGGTAAAGTTGGTCTTTAAAAAATAGCAAAATTTTGCAAAAGAAAGAAGAATGAATATTACTGAAAAGATATACATGGAATATCAAATGTAAGCCAATAAATGTTTAACACATATATCACAAGACGGGCATACAAATTTTCACGCATCTGGGGCTAAAAATAAGAAAGATAAGCGACTTAGAATGACCCCTACTGTGTTTCAGTCCATCTTACCCCACCCACTTTATTTACCCATATCTCGGAAAATAAGCCGAAACCTGATTTTTTACACATACAAATTAAAGATATTATGTAACCCTATCAATCCACAAAAATTAAAGAAAATCTATCTTTTGACCCCTTATTGCAACCCATCCTTTGTTTACCTTGAATTTGATCGAATATGTGTATTACAAGGAATAGAACATATTAAAGTGAAAGGAGAAAATGCGCATTTGAAGCATTTTCTTCATTTGCCTAGATGCATTCCCAAGCATTTTCTATAATGAATATAAAACATGGTCTATTTAGGAAAGGCTAAATAATAATAATTATGGTGATTTTTTTTTCAGAATAACCCAAAGAGAGATCTGATACAAAGGAAGGATAACCAAGACTTAAACCAAGCCTCGTCCTTGCTCAACGCCTTTGCGAAGGAAAAATTGTTTGTTCGACAGTTGAGTGACCGATTCGATGACTGGAATCAGTCACTTGTTTTAATGTCTGGTCGTCTGTCTGAATACCAACAACAAAGCGAAAACACTGCATTAAATTTGGATCAAACGGCTCAAAGGTTGGTCTTAACGTTTTCCCAAAATAATGCCCGGTTCGGAAGACCAATTTGAATTCGGTTTGGAGTAGAGAAGGTGTGAGAATAACAGAAATAAGATGGACGTGGTGAATTTTTGAAAATTCTACTGATTAATCCTTTCCCAAACAGCAAAATTTAGACTAGTCCAATTTCATAGATGATGCAGACGATAATTTCATGTGAATGAAATTTTACATTTTTTTGGCCTTTTTACATAGAAAACATTGTGGGAAATGAAGAAATTGCTTGTCACAAGCAATTTCTTCATTTTCCATGATGTTTTTCAAAGCCAGTATCTTATTGGGAGTCAAAAGGAGTCACTGTGTGGTAATGGGTTAAAAAGTTGCGTAACGTCTGTCCAGCTTCTCTGCTTCAAGCCGCATTCAAATCGGTCACGTATTAACAAAAGTATTTGAGACTTTCTGAAACTGTTTTATAACGTGATTATCCACCGTAGATTTCGTGACAAATCAACACGTGTTTGCACAAAAATGAAAATAGATAACAGGATAACACGATTTTAGTTAAGTAGGACAAAAAACAACCATTATTTGTGATTTTCTGAAATTTTCTATCGCGCCGCCGTGATGTTGGTTATTTAACATTGAGCCCATCGATATCGCCGTAGAGTCCGACAATAATGCGTCCATTTCTATTTATCATTTTCAGTATTTCGAGAACACTTGACCAGAAAATTCAGCAACTATCTTCGGAGTTTGAAAAGAAAGTCGAGGGCCTTCAAAACGAAGTGATGCGACTCTCCAACGTGGTCAGCAATAAACTTGCTCCGACTGTAGACTCCCTTCAGCAGTCAAGACATAATATTAACCACAGGCTTGACGAACACTCCAAGTCTATTAGCACATTGGAGAGATTAAGATGTCAGTCAGGGAAATTCGGGGCCAGTCGATATCCAAATTCCCCTTTTCCACAAACGTTCACGATCACCTTTGACCCGCCATTTACGAAAACTCCCGAGTTTATGCACGGTTATAGTTTTCTAGATATTTCTGGCGGCGTTCGTGTTATAGCCGACCTTCAGGAACTGACGAAATACAAGGCTAGAATACGTATCAGGACATGGGCAGATACTGATCTCTGGAGTGCTCGCATGCAGTGGATGGCTTGTCCAGCCGCGTAGTCAGTCAAAGCTTATTTTCTCCTCAATAACTTTGATAGGAGTTCAAATTCAAATTCAAAATTCTAATCGCATAATTTAACATAAAATTGTTGCAATCATTATAACAAAAAATTGAACACAATATTATAGGTTATAGCATTAATATGGAAATATATTGTGTCGAACGAGTTCTTTTGGCAGAGCGACCCGAAAAGAACGAGTTAGACACAATTCATTCCCATAATAATGCAATAACATTTTTTTAATACTTTGATATTGTCTAAGAAAAGATGTCATAAACCAAATTCATAAAAATAGTTTTTATCCTCTCGGGTTAGTATTACTAAAATGTTTTAAAACGTCATGCGGTTGAAAGCATTTTTATATTTATTAATGATAATCGGCCACCTGCCTTTACAATGAACATTTACATTTACATGGAAACATATAGAGTGCAACCAAGTGAATTATTTCACAATATGTAGATTAGGAATATGTTAATAAGGAAAACAATATTGTTGTAATTCATTGATTGTTGAATGGACTATATTTTATTGCCATAATCGATTTAATCAACACACATTGTATGCATTCATTCATGTCTATGACATTCAATAACGACATAATAGGTAATACTGTTGGTAGAATTCAATGGCTTTGAATTAAAGCATTTCTTCTTGCAAATGCGTAAAATATAAAAGAGGGTCTTTCTCGTTTTTTCTTGTAATTAGTGTTTAAAATTTTCGTACTGTTGGATTTGAAAAATATTTCTGATGAATGTATTTCTTTCTCATGTCGGAAAATAAAGGACACACAAGTAAAAAGTGATATGTGTCTTCTATCAATTTTTTTACAATAAAGAACATAATCTCCTATCAATTGGTGTTCCGCTGAAGTGTCCTGATTGCATAACTAAATTTAATGAGCATGTTTTCAGGCAGGCAAAGACCTTACGAAATTTGAATATTTTTATCGTATCTAAGTACATTTCATACTCAATCTTAGTTTTATATCCAAAATAAAGTTTTAAATAAGAATTCGACGCAATTGTTTCATTCCATAATTGCATATACTGATCTTTCATTCTCTGAAGGTATACAGAAATAAATAATATTTCGTTGTCAACACATTGATTTTCCCAAACGTAGCCAAATCGATTGCTAGACAAATTAGATTTCACATCCGATACCAAGTTTTTATGGCCATACGAATCGTAGACTTTTAACATATTACAACACATTTTAATGTAACGGTTCTCGCCCATTTTCAATATCTTCAACCAGTATTTAATTACTCGTTTGCTTGTATAAATATACAGGGGAAATCTACCACATTCAGCTAAAACTGTTAAGTAAGCGGTAAAGCTAGGTACACACATACATCTTTTGCATGCATATTTTTCACTGGTGGTGAACTCGGACAAAGCGAGGAACATTTTTCATGAACACAAGGTACAGATACTTCATGTTTAAATGCGCGTTTAAAAACCAGTTTTACTAGTTTGAGCATGTACACAACGATTTGCACGTGTTTATCCACCCAAAACAATATGGACGAATCAGTGAGACACTCAGAGGACATTGAAAGTTTTTTTATTTTATTTCTCTGACTGATTCTGAAGTTGGTATTTTAATTCTTGGGTAGAAGTTTTTTTCCGATGTGAAAATCGTAGTTAACGTTTTTTGAAGGGGACTTGTACGGTTTATTTATGATACCGTGAACATTTTCAATGGCTGTTCGAATTGCAATTACTTTTGTCCTAACAATAGAATGGGTTTTCGGTTAAATATGGATAAATCGTAGGTGTTGTTATAAAATCCCGTAACTACAGCTTCAATAAAGTTGAGTTTGTGACGTTTTAGATTTACACCGACGAAGCACTAGTGTTTGTCCGAAAAACGTCACTAGGTCTATATATAGTAGATAAAATTTATTCTTTTTCAAAGACGGATTAATGGTATACAATAATCATTTCCAAAGCAACAGGCCTATCTGGTATTGCAGCCCCCCAATTAGAAGGCTTTCAGTAATGACCACCTTATAGATAGTGCTTCGTTTGCCCGTCCGTCCGTTTTTCTACCCGTTCGCCAATTTGTCAAGCTGACTGCTCTAGATGTCAAAATACATTGATTTTATATGTTGAGAAGTTAAAATGTGTGTACTAAATAAGAAAATATGAAAGAAAAATATTAAGAAAAAAGGAGCCAAATTATTTTCAGTATAGATCTATTCTTCTTTTGATTCAATGTTTTTCCAAACCTTTCTAATTGGGGGAAACTGTTTCGGAAATACATAATGTATTTCATTGCTTCGTCTTTGAATAGGGGACAATTTTATCGAGAAAACTGATTAATTTTGGATAAACGATGGCATTCCGTAATGTAAATGTAAAACGTCGCAACTAGAGCTTGTTTGAAGCTGTAGTTACGACATTTTATACCAATACCAACAGTTTATAAAAACAGAACAGTACCCAAGTCTATTTTAGCACACAATTGATTGCCATAACCGATATCTCTTATTCATGTGTTCTTCCTATTGATAGGCTTTTGCGACCAACATGGATCCAGATCAGACTTTGCATGTGCACTGTCTGATCAAGATCCATCTTGTTCTCATTTAATAGCTTTTTCTCCATCTGTACCAAATTTAAGAAGGCATAACGAAAATCTTACCGGTGAAACTCCAGGGTAACGATAAAAATGATGATGATGATGATGATGATACCTGGAGCTCCAATTTGATGCCGAAAATCTATGGTTAGATGCTCAAATCAGTGCGATAATACCGAATAAATGTTTAAATGTGCCGTTGAGTCCAGTGCAATCGATTAATTTATCAAACATGTGGTCATAAAACACCGTAGCTGGAAAAGATAACATCGCAAACATGCTGTAACGTTGTCACGAAGAAACCGCACAATGATTTTCAATGACATGACACCGAAAACTGCCATTTACAGCCTTTATTTGTACATTTATATGTCTTTTTTGTTTACTTGCAATGCAAATAGATAAATATAAACAGAGATATCTTACCATTTCGTTCGGGCGATTAAGATCAACCCACATGATCTCAATATGCGCTTTGTGCACTTGCAATCCGTTTATAACATTTGAAAATAATGATCGATAAAACTGATATTTTCGTGAGTATTATAAATCATATCTACATACCTTAGTAACTTCCATTTGAGTGCATCCTTTAAAAAAAAGACGGAAAGAGAAGTAAAACAAAATACCACGTGTATTGTTTACAAAAATCCGGATGTGACATGAAGTATCTGTACCTTGTGTTCATGAAAAATGTTCCTCGCTTTGTCCGAGTTCACCACCAGTGTTTTTGGGTTCGTTCTATACTGTCATATTGGTTCAAGCCCCAGATTTTACATTCGTAATAAACAATAGGTAAAATTTCAATTCTATAGTTTTTGTTCCACTTAAAACTTTGCTTTATCGCTGTATATAATTGAATGCACGTTCGCTTTATCGCTGTATATTGAATGCACGTGCACCGTCATTGTTTTCTCCGCATTTGTTTGGGAGCCTCATTTTGTTAATGTCGATTTGTTACTATTTTAAAGGTGCTCTTTCTAGAATTTTCCTCGAAAATCAACTTTTAAGCAATTTGATGGTCATTCGCAGGGCAATTAATGATAATTTCAAAACAATACACCCTTCAAGCTCAATTGTAGTCCAATTCAATGAAATTCTCCTTTATAACGAAATGCCGGAGGGGATTTTCCACAAATTACCGCTATTTATAGAAAAAAGTATTTCGCGGGACTTTGATGATGTCATCCCCATGCGTCTTCTCACTTGACCACTACTGATGCATCGATTAGTGTTTTGACAACATAGTTCGTGTCAGCTTCGATTAGGCCTATCCAATCTCCTTTCCATCGCCCTGTTTGATCCCCAATCAAGATAGGCTTGGGTCTATATCTCCTGTCGTTTGGATTTGTTCGCGCAAGATAAAGTGGCACATGGATTAAACACAAGATGTTCTTTATATGTAGTGACGTTATGACCGAGAAAATTTAGGTATATAGGTAGAGCGGTCAGTTTACAGTTTTGGCGCCCCGAGTTCGAACCCAGATATCTGCAGATTTTTTTATACTTTTTACTTTGTCATCAATTGCCATTAGCAATTGAATTTCATTTGTTATGTTGATGACAGCTTGCATTTTGTGTAAAAAATACAAATTAGTATTGATTGCGAGATTTAACCCGGCAGAGCAGACCAAGCGGAAAGGTCAACAGACTTATCGTCCAGGGATGATATGTATGCCGGAATCCCTCGTGATTTGCCGAACACTTCGCATGCTTAGCTATTTACAGCTAATAATAATATTATTCAACGACTTAACAGTATTTGCACGAGCATACATTTGTCGCGTCATCTTAAAATGGCAATTGGTTAACTGAATATGCAAAAATGCCGATGCCAAAAATGCCGGTCAGCCTGTGCCATCTGTGCGGTATGACCAGGATGTGAACTGTATTTGAATATTTTCATTTTTGGAGATTATGCCTATTTTAATGATTATCTTTACTGAAAATTTCGATCCAAACGGACCACGGTAGCTTAACATTTTTATTTGACTAGATTAGATAAAATCTTATTTTCACATGGCGGCACAATGTTGCATAACGGATACCAGTGCACGCTTTTAAGTAAATTAACGACGGACCTTTCCCATCTAAACTGGACAATAGACTTTTCCACTTTTGAGTACAGTTAAGGTCACTCTGCCGGGTCAATTATTTTCCTCTATACGATAAGGACAAACTACAAAAAAGAAAATAATAAGAGAAAAAGAAACGCCGCGACCTGGGATCGAACTCGGAACTTCGGTACACCAGTCATACTGTTCTACCACTTTACCTAAGTTTTCACGTATGTACGTCACTACTTTTTAAGAGTTTTTTGGTGTTTTATACAAAAAAATGTTTACATCTGAGCGAAATGTAAATAGTGATGAAAATAGGTTTAAAAACGTGACAAACGTTTTCATTTTCTCCACGGATTTCCCTTGATTCCTGCAATTACTATCCTACTTTCGGTTCGTTGTTTGTAACTATTACAAAGGTGGCCATCATGGAAGTTCTGCATTTCATTCCATTTTTTTTTTCGTTTTTTAGCTCACCTTAGCACGAAGTGCTGAGGGTGAGCTATTGTGATCGCTCACTGTCCGTCGTCCGTCCGTCCGTCGGTCTGTCCACAATTACTAAAAAGTCTTCTCCTCCCAAACTATAAGGCCTAGAGATTTGAAATTTTGAATGTAGCATCGTCGCAAGACCCTTTACCAAAATACTTCAAAGTATTGTGATACAAGTAAAATTGACCCTATGTTGTGGGTAATGAATTTCATATAGAGACAAAGAAGGAAATCTTGTACAATCTTTTTCTCCTGAACCGTTTGGCCTTGAGCTTTGAAATTTTGTGTGTTGAATCATCTTAAGGCCCTCTACCAAAATACTTCAAATTATTGTGATACAAGGAAAATTGGCCCTATGTTGTGGGTATCGAATTTCATAAAGAAACAAATAAGGAAATCTTTTACAATCTTCTCCTGAACTGTTTGGCCTAGAGCTTTGAAATTTTGTGTGTAGATTCATCTCAAGGCCCTTTACCAAAATACTTCAAATTATTGTGATACAAGTAAAATTGACCCTATGTTGTGGGTATCGAATTTCATATAGAGACAAAGAAGGAAATCTTGTACAATCTTTTTCTCATGAACCGTTTGGCCTAGAGATTTGAAATTTTGTGTGTAGAATCATCTCAAGGCCCTCTACCAAAATACTTCAAAGTATTGTGATACAAGTAAAATTGACCCTATGTTGTGGGTAATGAATTTCATATAGAGACAAAGAAGGAAATCTTGTACAATCTTTTTCTCCTGAACCGTTTGGCCTTGAGCTTTGAAATTCTGTGTGTTGAATCATCTTAAGGCCCTCTACCAAAATACTTCAAATTATTGTGATACAAGTAAAATTGACCCTATGTTGTGGGTATCGAATTTCATATAGAGACAAAGAAGGAAATCCTGTACAATCTTTTTCTCCTAAACTGTTTGGTGTATAAGGCTTTTGAATTTGTTTTGTGGAATTGTCTCATAATGATACAATCTTCTCCAATTCTGTTTATCAGAGATCCTTAAGGTACATGTTGCACTTCCTATGGTAGTATACCTCTCTAATACCAGTATTGTTTAAATTGTTTCCTTTCGTGAACGTTGTCCATAAGTTGTGTATGTGAGATAAGACAAAAATTATCATCTTGATGATCTCTAAGGTGAGCGATATAGGGCCATCTTGGCCCTCTTGTTTGAAATTTGACCATGCACGTTGCTGTAGCTTTAAGTAACAATTCTCAAACCATTTCTTCGTGTATCCAATGTTGTTTTCCCATAAACCCATTGTTTGCCACCGGAAGTGTTCTGCGGGTACGGACTATTTAATTAAAACGATAATAGAAAGGAGTCTATTTTGCGTATTTGCAATCAGAGTTTTCTTGCTTCACAAAATCAATATCTGTGATACTTTGAAAGAAAAATATTGTTTATACTCCAATTAACTTTAATTTGTGGAGCTCTCTTATCGCGAGTAATGCGCAATATGGTTTTATAAGTGAATTATATTTCATCTATCGGGAGTGGTCGTTGTTTACATTTTGTTTTCAAGAATTATACCGTAATTAACCCGATTAACTATGTATCAATGATATATACATAGTCTTTAACAGGTAATTTATCTCATAACTCGATTTAAATCTCAAATCATTAGCCTGACAACCCTTTGTAAATGAAAAAGCCCATTGTTTAGGCCTATCTGCCACTCATTTTAGAAAATCTATATCAGGCTTGAAAGTTGTGAAGCGGGAGAAATGCCTGGAATTATAGTTCTGTCCGTGGCGACTGCGCGTGTTAAAGTGCCCGTGCAACATCAAAATATGCAACATCAAAAAATACTGCATACTTTCCTCCCGTTCAAATACATAGGGACAATATCAAAGTATATAATATAATAGGATGTGCACAAACATATGTTGATACAGATGGCGCAGATAATTGATCAACAAATAAATATTCATATGAGCACGTTTTTTTTGTCCAGCCCGTTTTGGTTACATCACCAATAATTCTACAAATGTAAAAATATCTTTTCTCTAGTGTCTCATACACAACAAAACTTAATTTGAATAGACAGAATAATACCTTTTCTAATAATATATCTTAAAAACTTGTGTTTAGTACATGCCTTTAACAGGGAAAAAGGTCATAATGTGGTGATTTTTTGACATTTTAATGGACCGCTTAAGTAAGAGGGTTGAAATTTTTGCTGGTGCAAACTGAATATGAAGCCTTAGGAAATGCATCCAGCTTTTATAGTTTTTTCAAAAGCTCACTCTTTCAAACTGCAACTTATAAAATAGCCATTTATTAATGGCATTAGAAATAAGATCAAATTCCAAAATTAAATTGGTGACGTAATTTTTCACGTCCAAGAAGTTACGTCGTGGTTTTGAGTACCAAACCCAAATAATATTGAGAACATTGAGTATTTAACCATTTCCAATAGAGATAAACGTGTACGAAACGTGCCGGTGGCGAATCGATATGCTTACAACGTTGAACAAAACAAATAAAGAGCAAATCACAATCGATTGGGTATAATTTTTGTCCAGTATGTTACGTCGCAAATTTTTGAAAAAATCGATATTGTAACCTTACAGTGCGAATTATCGCCGAAAAGATCGCGTGATTTTGTTCATTGGCGCCAAACTACTGTTTTACGCGTTGTAAGCGGCTAGAAACAACGAGCATGGCGGACGCACAAGCTGGGAAGAAGAAGCAGTTGTAAGTTTTTCAAATGTTACGTCGTGGATGAAGAAAAAATGTCCGGTTGTTTAATTCAGTGCAGCAAAAGCATGCGAATGTAACAATGAATTACACATTGCACCTCTGTGCTTGTTATTGATGCGGAGAAAGATGCCATTTCGCGGCGAGTTCTGGCCACAATACGACGTTGAATACCCCACCCTCGAGCCACACTGTGTATGAAATATTTTTGATCAATAAATCGTGTACGAATGGGCTATGGTAATAGCACTGAAATGGAAGCAGTTTCAAATCAGCCAAACCCTCCCTTTTTAATGCTTTTCTTCGAAATTGTGACCAGCATTCAGGATAAATTTATAATAAGATGCAAAGATGTAACTGGACAACAAAATTTTAATGTTGTTTTCTCGTCCTGTTACATCTTTGCTTAAAATGGATGATAACTGAATTGAAGATGCTTTACACATGATGACGTTATGTTAAAATGTCCTTAAATGAAGTTGGTTAACTAACCCTGCAAATAAAAAATGTCTACATTTTAAACTTTTTATGCAAAAGAAGTCCGGGTACTAAGACTAACAAAGACACAACTGAAAAAAACACTGTGTCCCAGTTACATCTAAGCAAGAAAGTTTGCAATAAATTTGGTAAAATCATTTTTAAAAGGTTGTAACTATAAGCAGTACTATATCTTGATATTTTTTTTCTTTTGAAGCCTCTACAAGAGGTCTAATTTTATTTGGAACACTGTTACAGGATATATTTGGTTTACGAAAGATGATGTAACCAGGACCCAAAATTTTCCAGTTACCTCCCAAATGCTTTCGGTACAGTCCATCCCTTAGTTTTGTGTTAACAAGCACAAATTATGCAGATTTCAAGTTCAATAACAAAATGATTTCAATAAACATTGAAAACTAAAGCAGAAAGAGGCAATTCATTTGTCTACAGACCTGATTTTATTGTGTCGTCCAGTGCGTCGTCCATTGTTACATCACTAATTATTGTGAATTTTAAGTCGCAAATAAATTCAAAACTACTGGAAAGTTTTGCTTCTTCTGTGGAAAAGTGTAAGTATATGACTTTGCCTTGACACTGCAGTAGATATTTATCACAGCAAAACATGATATTTTCTTTAAAAAAGTTGGACACGAAATGATTGGGGATGTAACCAAAAAGGGCTGGACAAAAAAAACGTGCTCATATAGAATTTGTAAGTATTGGTCAAGAATATTTGGTAGTTTTCTTGAAAAGAAATGTATGTTAGGAATAAAATATTGTAGAGATCACGTTTCGTATTGGTGCCATATAAAAATTTTGATGATTTGATTAGAAATCCTTTTCCGTCATTAGTCATCATAATAATAAATTTATGGATGGTTGGCCAGGTACAATAGAAATTAGGCAAGAAATTCTTCCTTAGGTTATATGATATAAATGAAAAATAAGTGCAAAATGACATTCCTCTTCAATAAAATTTAATTCACACTATTTGCAAATTCTTTCGTGTTTTAAAATCTTGTTGCATGTAGGCCTCTAGCTTATGTGATAAACAGTTTAGAGAAGAGAATTCTATAACTAACGCTATTGATATCATTTTGAAATTTTCTAACATTTAGGCTAATTTTCTAACAAATTCAAAACAAAGGATGGGTTGCAATAAGGGGTCAAAAAATAGATTTTCTTTAAATTTTGTGAATTGATAGGGTTACATAATATCTTTAATTTGTATGTGTAAAAAATCTATTTTCAGCTTATTTTCCGAGATATGGGTAAATAAAGTGGGTGGGGTAAGATGGACTGAAACACAGTAGGGGTCATTCTAAGTCGCTTATCTTTCTTATTTTTAGCCCAAGATGCGTGAAAATTTGTATGCGTGTCTTGTGATATATGCGTTAAACATTTGTGGGCTTACCTTTGATAATCCATGTATATCTTTTCCGTAATACTCATTCTTCTTTCTTTCGCAGAATTTCGCTATTTTTTAACGACCAACTTTACCAAACTATCTCCACATGTTTTATTTGATACACGATTTTCAGGAAACTTTACATATGCATTATCCAGATATTAATGTAACTTTGTGTGAAATTTGAAAGAAAAGCGTTGGCCCGTTGTTGAGATATTTGACCTTGACCTTTAAAATAACATCAAATTCGGGAATGTCTGTTAAAACTACGCATTGTTGGGAAAATGGTTAGGGTTGAATGGCATGTGACAGCCCATTCATAAAAAAATGGATTTCACACATGATTGTTTTTTTATTGTATGATTTTACCGTTAAAATTGATATACTCAATATAATAAACTTGGTCACCTCTCAGAATTACCCGTTCATTTCATCTAATGAAATCATTGATACACAGATATTTGTTTAAGGCCTGTCTATAAATTTAACATTATTTTCTTTTTGTTGATATTATATAACGTTATTTAAATAATTAGCTTAAGTTAATTAATTGTAAGCACATTTGGTCATTTAGTAAAATCATTCACAATGCGTCTTCTTTATAACCATATAAGAAATACAATCTGAAAATGATTAGTTTTCTCCTAGCAAATTGATAATTGTTGTCCATCATGAGATGAGTGAATATAAACTCTTAGACAATTCAAGTTGCACACAAAGCTTTGGTAGTTCTAGCAATCTTAACATAATGCTATTTAATTTCACTCACCTGTGGTAGTAATATTAATCACAGCGCTTTCTGCGTAGACATGTTTCATGTGCAATATTTAGTGTGATAAGAAAACTGAGAAGTAAAAAGAATTTCTTTTCTTTCCCATTCTTCCGAATGGGTTCTACGATACAAAAAAGTAAATATTGCTACGAAACTCATTAGGAACATCAAGAAAAAGCCATGCGTCCAATCCTTATGAATAAAATTGGCGCTTTAACCATCACATTTTGGCATTTCCCGAGTTTTGAAGTCATTTTGAAGGTCAAGGTCAAATATCTCAACAACGGGCCAACGCTTTTCTTTCAAATTTCACACAAAGTTACATTAAAGGGGCTCATTCTATGTTTTTATGCTTCCGAACTGTTCGGGAACTCATATTTGTGCATGGAAAAACAATTAGCAATGCATAAAAACCTCAATCTCGGCGAAAAACATCTTTCCTTTGCTATAGATCAATCCTTTACAAGCGTGTTTACACATTCTATTTTTACTTCAAAACAAGACAAGGTCAAGGTCAACGAGACACACCTCCGCGTTATAAACACACCTTACAACCGGCTGTGTCGATGACTGTGACATTATTTGCGAGGAATACGTGAAAAGGTTTATTTTGTACAAGCACTGAACATTTATACGCGTATTTATCAACTATAGAATAGATCTACCAAAGATCCTTTCGTTTATTTATAAAAGTAAATTCATTTGACCTACAATGCACATGACATCAGATGCCGAATCTGTCTTCGCTGACTTTCTACGCAGCCGGTTATATACGGCGTGTTAAATCTCGCTGAGCACAGATGACGTATCTCTGACGTAATTGATTTTTGAAGGTTGGGCATATGTAGCCGTTACAAAACAAAAACAAGGACGACCAGCTTGTTATTAATTGGCTTGGATTTTAAAACTTAATAAAGCTTAGTGAGTGCTAAGAATGGAGATAAGTGATCTACCCCTTCAGGTTGGTAATTTCATACGTTATTTCTGGTTTGTAATTATTGTGCCATTTGCATTTTCGACAGCCTAGCTCGTCCCCCTTTAACATCTGGATAATACATATGTAAAGTTTCTTAAAAATTGTGTATCAAATAAAACGTGTGGAGATAGTTTGGTAAAGTTGGTCGTTAAAAAATAGCGAAATTCTGCGAAAGAAAGAAGAATGAGTATTACGGAAAAGATATACATGGAATATGAAAGGTAAGCCCACAAATGTTTAACGCATATATCACAAGACACGCATACAAATTTTCACGCATCTTGGGCTAAAACTAAGAAAGATAAGCGACTTATAATGACCCCTACTGTGTTTCAGTCCATCTTACCCACCCACTTTATTTACCCATATCTCGGAAAATAAGCCGAAATAGATTTTTTACACATACAAATTAAAGATATTATGTAACCCTATCAATTCACAAAATTTAAAGAAAATCTATTTTTTGACCCCTTATTGCAACCCATCCTTTTATGCTCACTGGCGTAGGAAGAGGGGGCCAAGGGGGACAGGCCTCCAATAATTTAGAAGGGGACAGCATATCCTATGCCTCACCCCCCAACCGAATAATGTGTGTGTTTACATTTTTTCTAAGTTAAGCACACAAATGGAGGAACAATTGAGGGCCCCAGAAGCAGATAATATAGCTGTCTGAAATTTTCTGGGTGGGGAGGGGGGCATGCCCCAGACCCACTAGCAACCTCCCGAGCTACACTCAATCGGGTTCCATTCACTTAAACATTTGCCCCCCACCATCCTCCCCGCAATATCATAAACCTTTCTACGCCTTTGATACTTGTTATATAGTTCAAGTTTAGTGCTCGTCTCTTTTTGCAAAATTCAACTTTGAATGTACATGTAGTTATCTTTAATTCAAATTATAACACTAATATAACTAGGCCTATTGTCGGGATGTTCCGAGCGGATCAAACGCTATAAAGGCCTATAGCCTTTTCCCAAGGCCTATACAAAATGTCAACAGCCATTTTGCCGTCTGCGACATCTTTCAAATTGGAATATTTAATATAATTTTTTGCCGTTCAGGAGAGGGTTAAAATTAAAAGATGCAGACAACACAATGGACGATAATCCTTTCAAAAGTAGAAAATGTGAATGCCCTAACACAGTGCATATATTGGAAATGGGACACTGCTGATTCTCAGCAATTTCTTATTTTCTCTTAATGATTCTATAATGAGGAATCTTTAGGTTGGGACTTTAAAGCCAGTTAATGTTTGGTAAAATGTTGATTCACATTTAATTATTGATATTTTGATCAGGACCTAAAACAACGCTTTTAATGTTGAAAGGCTACCAAGCTTGGCAGTTTATTGCACCGTATATTGGAAGAAAATCATTAAATTAACGTGTTTTATAAAAGATCCGCCAAACTCGGTTGTTTTAAAAGTTTTATTTGCTTTTCTTTACATCGTTGAAAAACTGATTTTCGAGAAAATAAAGATCGGCAATTTCCGTAAAATTGCCACGGATTGACGTCATCAATGGCTTGACTCCGCCCCCAATCTAGAGCATGAGGTGTCTGACAAAGATAATGTGTTCGACTTTTCTGTCATATAGCGAAGTCTCAGTTTTTATCCATTTCTCGATCGTAAGAGTAATACAGACAAACTTAAACCGTTCTTTGGCACATTCCTTAATTCACTTACGACCTATTCTTTGACTGTTTTAACATTTTTTTCTAACATTTACTGAGGACGAATTCCGTGATTTTAGTATCGATTGGGGAAGTCGCTTTATGACAGAAAAGTCGGACATTTAACTTTTTCAGAAATTTCAATCTTTTTCGGAAATGACCCATGACGGCCCGTTTTTCCCGCCATGACGTCATTCAGTGGCCAGTATGGCGTCATAATTTCAAGTCGGAAGTTTAGCGTATTTTCTTCGGCAAAGATCGGAAAAGACCAAAATATCCAATTTAAAAGACGAAATAAAAACACTTCTAATGTTGGAAAATTGTAGAAACTTTGATATTTGGTTAATAGTAAGGTGTTCTTTCGGCACAAGACTTTAATTTTGCCAATCATCGGACATTTTAAAGTGTTTTTTATATGGCAATCGAGGTTGACCGGTGTTTACATTCATGTGGGCCTATGTTTTTTTTATAAATCATATCGAAATTAACACGATTAACTATACATGTAGCAATAAAAGATATGTACATCAGCCGCGTTTTACTAACATATTTTTTTTTTTCAAAAACCTTGTAACAACAAATCTGATTGAAAGAGAAATAATAACAGTAATTATTCGGCCAATCAGATTTGTTGTTGTTTTAAAAATGTTCGTTAGTTTGTAAGTAAAACGGGGCCAAGGTTCCGGAACTGTAAAGGCTATATTTTTGTAATAATCTAGCTACAAAAGTCAATACAAATATGTCCGATAGTGTTTAATTTCATCAATTATATGTATCCAGAAAACCCCAAACATACAGTGTTTTCGGGTTAGATATTGCACCCACACATACAGAAAAACAGTTTCACCCAGCTGTACACCGGGTTAGTTTCGGTTTGCACACAGATGTACAGCATTCGAATTTTCAAAGTGTAATTACAACAAATGTAGACTACACAGACGATCTGTCGAAACATTTCAGGTAAGAATATCAATTTCTCCACCCATCTAGCCCTGTGTTGTTGACAGGAACATTATGAATTCGGAAATACAGACCGATTTTTCAAAATCTACCGCTTCGGATTTCAAGGTCAACACGACACTGTGTTCATTCAAACATTACAGTCAAACGAGGCAAATTCGTAAAAAGGGGGCTATATTTATTGGTTCTCCAACCAATTGCCTTCACGCTGATATCCGTCAAGTTGCATGAAAGAACATATTCAATAGTATGTGACCAAAAATACATGACACCTACCTTGTACAGAAATCCCGTCCGCCATTTTTATTTTGACTTCGGAAAACCCAGCTAACTGTACATACAGGAGTTTCCATACAGTGTGGTTTTGGACGTACCTGGCTGGTTGGTCTGACTGATTTTTCCTCTTCAGATCATCAGACCGGATTCTCCGGCTTGTTCCCGTCGACGATTTTCAACACGCGGCTTGAATGCAGCAGCATCACGTGAACTTTTGGTTAGGACAGAGGAAAGAAAAACGTTAGAAAACGAGGCATGGTTCTTGAGTCTCTAAGATGCTTCCAGTATAAGACGCTTTGAATCAAAATATAGATTGTCTATTTTAGATTCAAGCATCACAATTTTTGACATCATGGTAAGAAGGATTTACACGAGTTGCAAGACCGTAGCACTCTTGTTTCTTGGGCAGTTTTGAATATATGTGCAGTATGATGAATTACAGATGTGTTCGAATACATTTAGGGAGAAGAAATTGTTAGTAACATCACAATTACTCATTTTCCATAAAAAATGTTTAAAGTTAGAATAATTTCAACTTGAAGACATGAACCCAGCAAGCAATCTGTATGGGTCCCATATGGTCCCTTATGGGCACCCTTATGGGTCCCATAAGGGCAACCCATATGGGACCCATATAGGATGTGCAACCGGAGGCCATATGGGTCCTATCTGGGCAGCCCATATACATGCAATAATGGACCCATATGGGTCCCAGATGGGCAGACCCATATAGACAACCCTGATCTAACCCATTTCTATTGGCTTTCCATTGGTGTTGATCGAAGATCAATACCTTCCAAAGCTTTACGCTCAGAAGGGGTCACTAATCCCCATCATAGAGGATAAAGGTCTCGCCAGGTATGTCTGACGACCTTGACACTTTTTTCTAAGGTTTGATTCCTGTGAATTTGGTCATTTTCGATGCTTTCTATAACTATCTATATGTTTTTGTTATATATTTATATGTCTAGATTTATTTCTATCTTTTTTTTGAAAATGTGTACACAATTTTATTTCTTTTAACAGAATCATATAGGATTATCAAGCCAAATGCTTTCTTTACATAAACGCTTTGTAAAAACATGATTTATTGTCAAGATTTAAAATTATTTCCCTTTAATTTACATAAAACTCCTTGTAACACACTAATTGATAAGATTAGGCCTATGTTAGTGATTTGAACAGACTAATTACAGTTAAAACACCGTTAAAACGACAAAATAATTCGGATGATCCAACATGAAGCCCATGTTTAAAAAACGATATTGACAAAGAATGTACTTTTGTACAATATATCGCAGAAAAAGAAGAAAATGCCGATTATCAACTTTTGCTAATAGCTCTAGGCCTATGTTTTTTTTTTGGCAATTTACCTTTCTATTAGACAAGTCAATACCAGGTTTTGTTCGAGAAAGGATTAGACATGTCTTATTGATGTTGCCTTACTTGTCTTGCTGAATCTAGTGTTGTTGTTTTTCAATTTGTATTGATTTGAAGGTCATTAATTTTGATGGATATAAATAATATCGTCATTCAAATTAAAAACTTATAATTCTATAGGCTACATGATTCAGATTATGGATATTTTAGATATGCTCATGTATACATGATTATTCTGTTCTACTTGAATGGACGCAAGCCGATTATTGTTACTGGGACCCCCATAGTCAAAACAACATGGGCTTTCCTACATAGGTCCTATATGGACATACCCACATGGGCTTGCCCATACACAGCCCATATGCTGGGAATATGGGACCCATCTGGGTCTCTTATGATCAAACCCACATGGGCTTACCTACATAGGTCCTATATGGGTCCAATATGGGCCTACCCATATGGACTTGCCCATACACATCCCATATGGGACCCACCCATATAAGCATGTTTGCTGGGAAGGTCTTGAGTCGCTCCACAGGCCAGAATTTCTTGAAATATACAATACAAGTTTTGACTTTTTTTAATTTATTCACATATTATTTTAGATAAATTATCTAAATCAAGAGTTTTAAATCTCAATATGGTCAATATTTGTTGTTGTTAAAATGTACACACGTTGGCTTATTTTCTACCTAAATAAGCTTTATTCTTTAAACTTTAGACTTAAAACAAGGGAAATAACACAATGAGCAAATATCTTGGGCTAATATCAGTTACCTCCCTTGATATTGATATATATTCTTAAAGCGATCTCATTCAGTCAAACAAATACTGTGATTTTGTAAAATTCAAATGCAGATAAATCTAAACTTTCCAGTCCAATCAGATATCTAGCTGATAGGCCTATCATATGGTCAGCAACATTTTGCCCAACTTTTATCTTGATAGGTCAATATTTGACGTTGTTGGATTGAAAATAACATCAAAAATGGTATTTTTGTCAAAGGGGGGGGGGTCTCATTTGCGCCAACGCACAGATTTTCTTGTAACTTTACTCATAGAATGCCTCTGACCTATGAACTACAAAAATATATTCCTTTTACTCAAAGAGTGCATATAGGCCTATACGCGGCACCTTAAAGTGTTCCCGGTTTTCATTGATACCCGTCTTACTGTTACAAAAACTCAATGTTGGCTATCTAGTTTTGGTATAAATCCACAAGTTTTAATTAAAATAGCAAGAGGAATCATTGTAGAAACCTTTGATACCAATACTGTTGGTACCAACATGCGCAAAAAATTCTTAGAAATTTATTCTGTCAGAAATTGTCAGAAAAATAGCCGAGAAATTTTCAAAACCTAAAATTCTATCACATTTTTTGTATGTTCCCGTCTTTGTCAACATATTAAATTGATAGGAAAGTTGGCCATATATGTCCCCTGTTTGCATGCAAAATTTGGAGAAAATTTGAAACCGGTAACATTGTCAAATAATGAGAATTGTAAACAACGGCACCTTAAGATGCTCCCGGATTTTAATGGTTCCCATCCAGCAAAAGCCCAATTTTGCTTACCTAGTTTTGATATCAGTCCCAAATTTTAAATCAGAATAGCAAGAGGAGTCATTGTAGAACATTTTGGTACCACATTGTTGATACCAACATGAACAAAAAAATTCTCAGAAATTTATCTATTCAGAAAAATAGCCGAGAAAATTTCAAAACCTAAAATTCTATCATTTTTTTTGTATGTTTCCGTCTTTGTCAACCTATGAAATCGATAGTAAAATTTGCCAAATATGTCCCCTGTTTGTAAACAAAATTTGGTGAAAATTTGCATCCGGTAACGTTGTCAAATATTGAGAATTGTGAACAAAGGCACCTAAAGGTGCTCCCGGATTTCAATGGTTCTCGTCCAGCAATAGCCCAATTTTGCATACCTAGTTTTGATATCAGTCCCAAATTTCAAATCAGAATAGCAAGAAGAGTCATTGTAGAACATGTAGAACATTTTCAGACCAATATTTTTAATAGCAACATGCCACATAATTTCTCAGAAATCTATTTAGTCAGAAATTGACAGAAGAACAACCCAGAAAATTATATAAAACCTAACAGTCAATCAAACTTTTTGGTATGTTCCCGTCTTTGTCAACCTATGGAATTAATAAGAAAGTTGGTCATTTATGTTCCCTGTTTGCATGCAAAATTTGGTGAAAATTTCAAACCGGTAACATTGTCAAATTATAAAAATTGTGAACAACAGCACCTTAAAATGCTCCCGGATTTCAATGGTGCCCGTCTAGCAAAAGCCCAATTTTGCTTACCTAGTTTTGATATCAGTCCCAAATTTTAAATCAGAATAGCAAGAGGGGCCATTGAAGAACATTTTGGTACCAACAATGTGGCTGCCAACATGCAAAAAAAAAAAACTCTCAGAAATATTTGGTCAGAAATTGTCAGAAAAACAGCCGAAAATTTTTCAAAACCTTCAATTCAAATAATTTTATTTGTATGTTCCCATCTTTGTCAACCTATGAAATTGATAAATAGGTTAGCCATACATGTCTCCTAGTCGTATGCAGAATTTGGTGAAAATCTGAAACCGGTAACATTGTTAAATAATGAGAATTGTGAACAACGGCACCTTAAAATGCTCCCGGATTTTAATGGTACCCATCTAGCAAAAGCTCAGTATTGCCTACATAGTATTGATATCAGTCCCCAATTTCAAATCAAAATAGTAAGAGGAGTCATCGTACAACATTTTTGTATCAATATTGTTGATACAAAATACCAAAATGATGCATGTTCTTCTCAAATCTGCGATTATAAAAAGATAATATGTCAACAAAGCAGTTGCTAGTTCATCATTACAATAGAAATATTAGCAATTTTGCATTGAAAGGCACAATTAATGTACAATAAAAACTGCTTTTGTGTTCTTTTTATTATCTTGAGCAGTGTAGTAAAGAAAAAAATGTTTGTATTTTTTATGTGCGAAAATGCTCTTGTAAGGGCCCAGCACTGTAACCGGAAGAAGAAGAAAGTAGTCTAAGTGCTGATAAGCCACAAAGGAAAGTTAAAAAGGGTGACATAAGACGTGAAATATGTAACATTATGCGTCTCCTTTATTTTTCGTCCCCACATGTCATAATTTACTCCGCTGTTTGGGATTTTTTCTACCATTATATTATTGGTGAGTGGGGTACGACAATGTACCAATTATTCTTTAAAATCATGTTTTTTTGTGTGGCAAAAGCTAAAATTAATGCAATGTATAAGTTGGTTATGTTAAATAAAGACACAACAAAGCATAATTAGCTATTTACAAATGTATATGAAAATAATTAAGTAAAATGTTAGATATTACATTCTTAGAAATCTGGACCCTTTACACTTAAATTAAAAATAAACACTGTTACCGGTTTTATTTTTTCTTCATATTTTACCATAAGCATGGGCATATATAAGGACAATTTTAATGTAAATTTCATAGGTTGACAAAAACTGGAACTAGGTGAAATTAAGACCTGAATTTGGTCGAAATATTTAAAAACTAAAATAATGGCGATGAGGTCATACAAAATCTTTTAGAAAATTGTTTTTTGTTGAGTAATACATACTATTCTGGTTTACACACGATGGGAAAATATTAGACATTATTTTTGGGGACAATTAGGCTCGAATACAACAAAGCTGTGTGTATATGGCCTCTTTAAGTTAGGATACCCCCATCTTTAAGCAAAACTCTTAAAATTCTTAGAAAATTATTTCCAGAATAGATTTCCAAAAAGTATTTCGGGAATAACGCCGTAATAAAGAATACTAACTTCATACCAAATTTCATGAAATTCCGAGCGTGGGCACAACCCTATGGGAATTTCTGATAGGGTGAGACCCCCCTTTAGGGGTAGATAGCCAAGGATTTTCTTAGTTTGTCTTATTGTCAGAAAGATTACTTTAAAGTTTTGTGTTGATTGGTTAATGCTGATGGTTTTTAGAGTAAAAAATAAGGTCGAAAACAGTAATTTTGTGAATTTCAAGTGCACATACAGCTAAAACGAGTTAAGTGTATCAAATACGAGAAATACCTGTCCCATGGACCTAAGAAGCTATGTTTGTACAATTATATTGATGAATCGTCTTTAACATAATGTCATAGGGGTGGTCAATTAGAAATAATAACAGAACCCCATATATCTGATGAAATATGTGAGAGTAATGTCTCGATAAGTCGGAAAATGGGTAAAAAACAGCTGTCCCACCTCGGGGGTGGTCCAGTTCATCACTTTTGTACGGAGAGTATATATATAATATATATATAGTATACCTAGTATCCCAACCAGTAGCTTTTCCAAATTGTTTTAGTGGTGAAATAAAGAAATTTAAGATAAATGCATTTTTCTGCAAACAATTATGCATATGTCCCATGGTCTGGTGTGAATTACGTTATTTAGGTTTACACACATCCTAAAACGAAACCATGTTTTGAATACATGATATTAAAGTGACATTTCAGAATTATTTTTACATAAATTTCACTTTTATTCTATCTGAAAGAGCATATTTTCTTATGAAAATTCTGAAAATTTCAAGCTAAAGTATTGAACCGTTTACGAGAAATATATATTTTTGTGCTAAAATTAAACAAATTGTTGTGGACAACAGTTCAGATTTATATAGAATTTGTCATTTCTGTCTCAACTTTGAAGGCGTATTTTTCGCTTATAAATAACAACTTCAAAAAACTGATAGCATTTCTGTGCATTAGAATAAACAATCTTTGCATCAACACAACTTTTAAAAAATGAAATAAATGTGAAATGTCGCTTTAAATATCATTTATAAATAGTCAACAGCCTGTGCAAACACATTGTATTACTCTTGAAAGTAGCAGTAGATTATAGTAAGTCACACTTTGCAATGAAGGAAGGTACCCCGCTCAAGGAGCAGTAAATGTGAATTACGTTAATGCTTTTTAAAGTTTCACACAATCAACGCTTAAGTTAAATACATAGTTTGGCATGTACCTACACATGTGTAGATTACATAAACCAAGAAGAACATTTCTCTTCAGAATTATTACCTGTGGAATTTTATTGTATGTTCAAAATTGTGAATTACGTGTCTGTGAATTACGTTACGCCATTTTTCGTTCCATAAAATATTTTATTCATTAAATGTCGCAAAATTAGAAACACTTAAAGTGACATTTCAGAATTTTTTGTCATAAATTTTACTTTTATATTTATCTGAAAGAGCATATTTCCTTATGAAATTTGTGAAAATTTCAAGCCAAAATATTGCACCGTTTACGAGAAATTTATATTTTTGTGTTAAAATTGAACAAATTGTTGTGGACAACAGTTCGGATTTATATGCAATTTATCGATTATGTCTCAACTTTAAATGCGCGTTTCTCGCTTATTGGCAACAACTTAAAAAAACTAATAGTATTTATACTCATAAGAATAACCAATCTTGGCATCAAGACATACTTTAAAAAATTGAAATTGGAATGAAATGTCCCTTTAAGTCATGTTTTAAATATTTATCAAATTCAAGTAGTCAATTGATAATAAAACCGAAATATGTCAATGTGAAAAATCTAAGACCGAAACTATAGTGGGACATTTTTCGTTCGTATTTGATACACTTAACTCGTTTTAGCTGATAACTCAAGATGAAAACAGATCTAACTGAAAATTACATTCTGGTAAGATCTTATAATCACTGGTCAACATTTTGTCCAAGTTTTGATTTGATTGGTCAATATCTATAGTTGATAGAGCTAAAAACAAAACCAAAACGGCCACTTTTAACATTTAAGGGCAGATAACTCCAGACTTTTTGGTCCGATCAGAATTCTTTGAATGAATTTTATAGCGGGTCGCCCAAGGATCATTCATGTGAAATTTGGTCGAAATCTATCTTGTAGTTTCAGAGGAGAAGATTTTTAAAGAAAAAGTTGACGACCGGACGCACGCACGTGTGCACGACGGACACACCGCCATGGTAAAATCCCGCTCGCCTGAAAGGCCGGTGTAACGTAGTAAAGTGACCCCCATAGAATACTGACCCCCGGTCACTATTTTATATAGAATACTGACCCCCTTTCTATAGAATACTGACCCCCATATAGAATAACGACCCCCCTGATTTTGCCTATAAAATACTGACCCCCACCTAGCTTATTGCTAATTTAAAATACGCTACATGTATTTTATCGATTCAAATGACATCTTTGTTTAGTATGCTCCCCGAAAAAAAGAATCGGGGAGCATTTAGTCGCCATCCTATCCTTCCGTTCGTCCGCCCTTCCGTCCGTATGTCTGTCCGTCCGTCTACAGCCAGATCTCGGCAACCTTTCGGACAAATGCAATGAAACTTCACGTGTGTAACCCCTGAAATACTTTTTTTGAATCTATGTTCTCCCTTTTTTAATTTGAGGTTGTGTCACAGAAAAAGGGGCCTTAATGTAGAAATTAGTGTTTCTCTAATTTCTCTTCGTTCAATGAACATAATTTAATTAAATTTTGTTCTTCAGTGATAAATGAGATGTTCTGTAGCTTATTCAATAATTTATTCATGTACAAAAATCCCGTTATGTGAAAAGGGGACTAAATGTATGATAACTAGTTTTCGGATAAAACCGCTTCGCCAATCGTTGAAGCCTTTATTTGATTGGTCAGAAAAAGGGTCACAGAAGATGTCAGATTTTACTGTCAAGTCAACACAGGATATTAAATCAGATTGAGAAGCCTGGATAACTATCTCGCTAAAGAGACTAAATGTTAAAGGGGGACGAGCTAGGCTGTCGAAAATGCAAATGGCACAATAATTACAAACCAGAAATAACGTATGAAATTACCAACCTGAAGGGGTAGATCACTTATCTCCATTCTTAGCACTCACTAAGCTTTATTAAGTTTTAAAACCCAAGCCAATTAATAACACGCTGGTCGTCCTTGTTTTTGTTTTGTAACGGCTACATATGCCCAACCTTCAAAAATCAATTACGTCAGAGATACGTCATCTGTGCTCAGCGAGATTTAACACGCCGTATATAACCGGCTGCGTAGAAAGTCAGCGAAGACAGATTCGGCATCTGATGTCATGTGCATTGTAGGTCAAATGAATTTACTTTTATAAATAAACGAAAGGATCTTTGGTAGATCTATTCTATAGTTGATAAAATTTATACGCGTATAAATGTTCAGTGCTTGTACAAAATAAACCTTTTCACGTATTCCTCGCAAATAATGTCACAGTCATCGACACAGCCGGTTGTAAGGTGTGTTAATAACGCGGAGGTGTGTCTCGTTGACCTTGACCTTGTCTTGTTTTGAAGTAAAAATAGAATGTGTAAGTTTTACACGCTTGTAAAGGATTGATCTATAGCAAAGGAAAGATGTTTTTCGCCGAGATTGAGGTTTTTATGCATTGCTAATTGTTTTTCCATGCACAAATATGAGTTCCCGAACAGTTCGGAAGCATAAAAACATAGAATGCAGGGATAAAGACTAGCAGGGGCCCAGTCGCCCATGGCCCCTAGATTTTGGGCTGGGCCCCTAAATATTGAGAGAAAATACCCATACCCTTAATGTTAAGTATTGAATTTTGCTAGTCTGGGCCCCTAAGTTCAAATTGTCAGTCTTTATCCCTGGAATGAGCCCCTTTAAAAGAATCACTCTAATATGCAACCGCCAAGTACGAGATGCGTATGGCAGACACACATACATAACTTTGGAAGGTTTCGAACTCACAACGCTGAGGGACAAGTGATTTTCGGTCAGAAACCTTTTAAAAGCATTTGTCCTTTCCACACATTATGTACATAAGTACATGCAGTAGTTCGCAAACCATGAACACACTGTAGGCCCACTGTACATACGATTAAGAACCAATACAGCTCTATGCTTCGAGACCGGATAGTTTCTAAAGTCGGTAACGTCGTGGTCTGCCAATCAAGGGGTCGTGAGTTCGAACCTGGCTCGAAATCTATACATTCTAACATTTGACAAAAGTCATTCAAAATGTCTCTCACCAATGGGTGTAAATCATCTACGAGAGAGCAGCTTGGGGCTCTGTTTGTATTTTTGGTAGTACGGGTGCGAGAAATACCAGGAATCCACATTAGGTGCTCCAGCCGCCGTAATGTGGCCATAGCAGATGAATACAGTGTTAAACTCCAATAAATCAAATCAATTCAGATGCGATGGAAGCGCCCAACCAGCCAGTTTGAATCGGGTGCGCCCAATAATGTATGAAAAGTTGCGGTCAAAACACTCTGTATGTACGGACGTACGCATGCACGGACGAGTGTCATTGCACCTCCGATGACTATCAATGGAGATAAATATGTTGTACGGGTATCATAGTTGGGTTTATACTAGAGAAAGACCTTTGGTGTGAATGTGGGGAAGGGGGTCGATATTTTATGGGGGGGTCACAATTCTACGTGAGGGGTCACTTTTCTACGTGTGGAGCGGTCATAATATTATGACCCCCCGGTCATAATATTATGACCGGGGAGTCAGTATTCTATATAAAATAGTGACCGGGGGGGTCAGTATTCTATGGGGGTCACTTTACTACGTTACACCGGCGGTGAAAATGATTACTCTCTGAAGAACAGAGCACACTATCTCTACATTCCATTTCGATAGAATGAGTGTCATATTTGATGGTTTAATCAATAGACCTCGGCCTTGGAGAGTTAAAAATGATTAGAGGAGCGATGTAAAGGATGAAATATAAAATTGATCTGTCCCATTTCTGTATCGAACATGTTTGGCGCGAAAAGATCAAGGTACAAATCTTAGTCGGACGAAGTCACAACTATCGAGAACGTGAAGAAACATTTACGCACATCGACAGAAAATTCAATCGCATTTTGCAGGCAAAACTGCAGAACATGGATCTAGTAATATAAATGTAATATGATTGTTATTATCAACGTCTCCAGATTGAGTAACTTAGAAAAAAATGTCAATTGTCATTGGTTTTCGTGCTGATTCGAGCCTAATCCGAGTCTTCTCTGATGTAAATACGCTTTTTCATATTTTGATTTTTCGCTATTTACATCAGAGAGCGTTGCTCTTTGAAAATATCAAGAAGTTCGCAACTCGATGTTGCGCATCGTTCACCGTCCGATCTTAAACGATATCGTTAAAACCCCTGATGGTATCGATAAATGAACCATTTATTGTTATGGCACCTGAAAAAATTACGACCAAAAAGTATTTCCAAAAGGTTTATAGGCAATGTTTTGATTCGATATGATACACAAAAACAAAGCTTCACTACTTGTAACGTTACCGAACTTTCCGCTGTTTTCAAAGAGCAACGCTCTCTGATGTAAATAGCGAAAAATCAAAATATCAAAGAGCGTATTTACATCAGAGAAGACTCGGATTAATTCGAGCCCAAACTTGGCCACGGGGCCTAACTCTAAGTAACCATAACGTTTGGGCATATAGCCTAGTCCATGAGTTTGCAACAATGTTATCTCATACCTCCAATTCAAGAGCGTTCCTTCTTACATCCAAAACAATCACTTTGACAGTAAGTCATTAAGTGGCAGCGGCGGATCTAGAATTTCTGTGAGGGGGTTCGATTTTATAAAGGCCAAGGAAGGGGGGGGGGGTTCGTTTTCTATCTAGTAAACATTATTTTAACTGAATTTCTGAATGAAAATTATCAGGCTACACAGGGGAGTTCATTTGGATCTGCCACTTAGTGGCTACTTAGATAGCGACATCCAAATATCAAAAAGAGCAAATTTTCATCAGAGAAGATTGAATTAATTTAAAGGATATTGACCCGGTCGGCACAATTCTTTCAGCCAATCAAAAACGTCGTCGCGGACCTGCACTCATTCGGTGGAGGTGAAAGCTTCGGTCTTTTTCGTTGAAGCATAACCAACTTTCAGCATTAATATCTCGACGACTACGCCTGATTATTAAAAATGCGTTGGTAGTTAGAAAGTTTAAATCACATTCTTTAAAGAAAGAGTTTTGTTTATGAATTTTAACGATGGATTTTTGAAATAATCTGCCTCAAAGTTGGTATCCCGTAACGATAAAGACAGAGGTTGTACCCTCGATGAAAAAATGAAAGTGAGGCTATGACGTCATCCCGACTGATTCTATCTAGCTGCGATATTGAGGTATCGTAGTTAAAACCTTGATGAGTATTGGTTTGTGGCTATTAGTCCGCCCTCTTGCTTCTTTAGAGCAAGGCAAGTGGAAAACACTTTTTCTTGCAAGGCTTTTTCTCGTTCTTTAGCAGAGGCCTTTAACAGACGTTACACTACAGGTAGCAATGACAGACTGGAATCAATAATACATTTCCTCCCTATATATCGCCATTGTAACCTGGTCCAATTCAATGGCTTTTTTTTCAGCAATTATTTCAAAAATAAAAATACAGTCAACATAGATCAAATCTAAAAAGTATATACTTTCTGATGATATAAAATACATCTACCTAAGTTATGTATTTGTCGCGCTATATCGATTTCAAATTTCAATTATGAAATTTCAGAAAAAATGACTAATGGCGGACGCCGACCTTGTGCGGTTGTTTACTTTAATGTTGTGTAGAAAATCAACCAATCATCTCACAAGAAATATTTTTGGCTTGCATGAATTAGGATTAGGATTAAATATAGAATTGATATCATTGCAAAAAGTCAGGAATTTCCGGCAACCATGTGACTGGAAATCACGCTTGAACATTGGTCAACTTTGGAGCCGTATAACTCCGTTATTTTACGTGAACACTTTGCAACACTTACGATAGGATGTTTGTAGGGGTTTCCGAAAACAAATTAGTATTAATTTAGCAATCTAAATATAAGCGAATTTTAGTGCCTGCGCTTTTCCCAGAGGTGCTGCAATGCAAAAATAGTACTGTAAGTATAGGGAAAATGGTGGATGCGCAGTGATGTGTATTACGTCGGTACACAATACAGGTAAAACAATTGATCGATTTTGATATACACATTTCTGAAGGGTTATGCTGTTCAAAGCTGCATAACTTTTTTTGTTTGTGAATGAATTTTAAAAATTCAAGCAGCACTATTCTTCTGAATGCCTGCACTTCATGATGAAATGATTTTTAGTGAGCCGGGACTTTATGTCCGGGGAGCTAATGTCACAGCCCTAGTGACGGCGTCAAGTACCGTCTTCACTTGAAAAACTTTAATCTGGTCTCTATCTCAGGCACTATTAGAGACTACAGCCTTGATATTTCATACATGGATACATCTCGACAAGACCTTTCATTTGGGACCATGACCTTTGACCTAGTGACCTTGACCTTGCAGGGTGCCCACTGGTCAGGGAAAAGTCAGTGAAATTTGTATTTTCTTCAAGGTCAGGGAAAAGTCAGGGAGTTTTGAAAAATGGTCAGGGCAATCTGAAAAGCTGGAAAAGTCAGGGAATTTTCTTTTGTAAAAACAAAACAAATATGGAAGAAAATGAAATAAAGTAAAACAGATAATCATAGCTATGGCATTTTTCAGGTTTTTATTAACAAACCAGTTGTTCTATAATAAAACTTCTATTATACATGACTCTGCACTAATCATTTTATCATTTTAATGTTGAATTAAGGCTTAACATTTGAAATGGATCTTCTATCGGAATCTAATGCTCTTAGAGCTAAATCTGTAAGCAAGAGGAAAGAAGCTGACAGTGAAGAATATTGAACATCTTCAGAGGAGGTTGAAGAAATATGATATGTGGTTTGGTATGTGTATTAATACTTGCACAGCTGCAAGGACTGTGCACCATTTTGTTTAAATTGCTTTGAGTTTGATGATGAGTGTAACACGATGTAAGCCATATATGCCATCTCCTTCCAAATTACTTAGATATTACCATTGTCTTCTTTCAAGTGACATTTTGATGTCAAGTGAATAAGGCCCTCAAATATATCCATTATCACCAGTTTTCTATAACACATTCATTAGTTGCACTTGTACCTGATTGATAAAAAATCAATTTTAGCACAAATCCGGTTTTAAAATGCTCTAAAATTGCATCACTTGAGCATGCAGTATGTCAAAAATGTACATTAAATTGTGCTAATGATAAACTGTTAACACATGCACAAATGATAAACTGTTAACACATGCACAAACAGAGGTATCCATTTTTGTCCAGAAAATGACTGAAACTTACTAGTAAACAGGATATATTTCAAGTGAAGATCGATAAATGTGACAGTCTATCAGTGCAGGAAATTTTGATTGGAATGTATAATCTAGATAAGTTAGGGCCTTATCAATTGGTCAGTGAATATTTAAAATGGAAAAGGTTGGAGTGGAAGCAAATTACATTTAAGAATGATGCTCAAAGTTGTTAGAAACGGATTAAGTAAGACAAAGACTGCAGCAATATTTCTCATTATGCTACCCGAAAAAATTTCGGGGCAGCATATAGTCGCCACGCTGTCCGTCCGTACGTCCGTCCGTCCACAGCAATATCTCAGCAACCCTTGGACCAAATTCAATGAAATTTCACATGTGAACTCCCTGGGTCAATACCTAGGAACCTTTTTCTCCGTTTGTAAATTTAAGGCTGCATCATGGAAAAAGGGGCCTTAGTGTAAAAATTAGTTTTTCTCTTATTTCTCTTCATCTAATGGGCAGAATTTAATGAAATTTTGTGCTCATGTTATAAATAGAATGTTCTAGACCATATTCTATAAATAATGTGTGTACAAAAAAGCTGTCATGGGAAAAGGGGGCTTAATGTATGATAGTTTTTATTTTGTGACAAACACTTATTTGGGGAGCATAATCCGTCTGTGACGGCTCTTGTTTTCTGTTATGTATTGAGGTGTACCTTTCAAAGCTCTAGTTATAACTTCAACCATAAGTGTTAACATTTCATTTGTTGTCAAAGAAAGTGTGTTAACAATTTCAAGCAGTACAAATTATCTTTTTCTCTTCGTCATGTTTAAAAAGTTGGGCATTTTATGGCTTCTACTAATCCATGTAAGTTCAACCATCACATTTTAATTGTTATTGTAAGAAATCTTCATAAATAGCGGATGAATCAGATGGCTTAAGGGGAGAATGAGGTAGTTTCGCGCGAGAAAAGGTCAGGGAAAAATGAATTTTGGTCAGGGAAAAGTCAGTGAAAAGTCAGGGAATATCATTCCAGATGAAGGGTGGGCACCCTGCCTGGGAGTTTGACCTATTTTTAAAAAACTTTAACCTGGCCTATATCTCATGCACTATTATTGATAGAGCCTTGATATTTTACACATGGATACCTCCTGCCAAGGCCTTTCATTTGGGACCATGACCCTTGACCTTTTGACTTTTTTTGGCCCCTGAAAATACTTCGACTTATCCGAAGTTTGACACAAACACCAGCCATCAAAACCCTAATTTTTTCCCGGTAGCCTTCGGCGGCAGTCGGGTTATGGCTAGAATGACGATCTGAAATTACTCTTCGTGAAAGAGGAGTCGTATTTACCCGTGTACATAATATAATTGTATGATGTTTAAATATTTCAAGTAAATGAAAACGGAAGCTTAAAATTACTCCCGTTATTGACAAAATTTGGGTAACAAGCGTCGTCTGCAAACAGCCTTTCTTTCGCGTGTATCTTTCATGGTTAGTGCAATCTCACGGTGAACTGACTGCAGAATGCGATCAGCCCAGTTTTCACACCTTCCGATCAAGATTTTGATCCCTATTGTTCGAAAATGTGTTAATCGCCTCAATTGGAGGTTTGGCAGCCTAGACAAAGTGACTTTGCTAATCAATGAATTAGCTGAACAGGTGAATTTAAGGTGAAATTTTCATACCGACCGGCCAAAAAAATCTACTCATCCGAAGTTGACCATTTTCACAACTCGACATAAACGTCGAAATTTATATGAAACAAAGACGGGACAAAGTTGGGACTTTGAAAACACTTCAGCTTATCTGGAATATTGACTCATCCGATGTTGACACAGCGAGTTTCGACTGTGCCTAATTTTTGAAAATGGCCTGTAACTGCTACTACAGGACACTTCAAAATTGAAAAAAGGCTAATTTTTAGCGAGCTGGGACTTTATGTCCGGGGAGCTAATGTCACAGCCCTAGTGTCGGTGTCAGCGTCAGCGTCGCATCTTCAAAAACTTTAACCTGGTCTATATCTCAGGCACTATTAGAGATACAGCCTTGATACTTCATACATGGATACCTCCCGTCAAGAACTTTCATTTGAGACCATGACCTTAAGGCTTTCAGTTTGACCTAGTGACCTTGACCTTGGAGTTGGACCTACTTTTAAAAAACTTTAACCTGGCCTATATCTCATGCACTATTACAGATAGAGCCTTGATATTTCACATATGGATACCTCATGCGATGACCTTGACCTTAAGACCATGACCCTTGACCTAGTGACCTTGACCTTTGACCTTGAACTCCTTTTTTTGTTACCAGCTCTCGTATAGGCGAGCTATGTTGTCCGGGGACAACTCTTGTTTCACATTGGTGTCAGAAAACATTCACTGAGAATCTTGAACATTGAATTCAATTGACTTATTTGTACACTGATATTTTGCGGTTTCGATTAGTACAACTGAGCACTGTTCATTTTAGTTTTGATATGAACTGCTAGATCTAGCAGCAGAATATTTTTCCCATGTACTAGTCAACTTAAGTTGGGAAACAAAAGGTAGGTTTTAGACTTCTCCAAATTCAAAGATGTTGCAAACATCAATTTCATCATAACATGACATGTAATAGAATTTTATGTTTTTGGTGGTTTTGTGTAGAAAACATGGAAGGAAATGGAGAAATTGCTTGTCACAAGCAATTTCTTTATTTTCCACATTGTTTTCCAAAGCTGCTTAAGCCTTCATCTTTTAGGGAGTCAAAAGGCGCCATTGTGTGGTAACGGATTAACCTTTTCCCAAACAACAATTTTTTAGGGTTGTCCAATTTGAAAGCTGTTGGAGACGACAAAATGGATTGAAGAATAGACCAGATTTATCTAAAATATAGCACGAAAATATTGAGACAAAAGGAGAAAATGCTGATTATCAGCATTTTCTTCTTCTGCTTCAATGTTTTCCTAAATCTAATCTATTAGGGACAATAAACCAGGTCTTGTTTGGGAAAGGGTTAAATGGTCTTCTAATTATTCATTTTCAGGTCAAGAACTAGGGTTCAATATGTACGCTATATGTAGACGGAATGTTTTGCGAAACATTCCCACAGCCAGAGTGAGATGTTCAACAAACCCCAGGGCCAGATCTACAGTTCCGATGTTAACGAATCCCAGGGCCAGATCTACTGTTCCAATGTTAACGAATCCCAGGGCCAGATCTACTGTTCCGATGTTAATGAATCCCAGGGCCAGATCTACTATTCCGATGTTAACGAATCCCAGGGCCAGATCTACTGTTCCAATGTTAACGAATCCCAGGGCCAGATCTACTGTTCCAATGTTAACGAATCCCAGGGCCAGATCTACTTTTCCGATGTTAACGAATCCCAGCGCCAGATCTACTGTTCCAATGTTAACGAATCCCAGGGCCAGATCTACTGTTCCAATGTTAACGAATCCCAGGGCCAGATCTACTGTTCCAATGTTAACGAATCCCAGGGCCAGATCTACTTTTCCGATGTTAACGAATCCCAGCGCCAGATCTACTGTTCCAATGTTAACGAATCCCAGGGCCAGATCTACTGTTCCAATGTTAACGAATCCCAGCGCCAGATCTACTGTTCCAATGTTAACGAATCCCAGGGCCAGATCTACTGTTCCAATGTTAACGAATCCCAGGGCCAGATCTACTGTTCCAATACAGCCATGTTCTCAGATTGGGCTGAGAAAATACAGTTCTTATCGCGATGCCTTAATGATATTGCCAGCTAGGTTGAAAAAGATCTTCAATTCACAAGCGGACGGCAAGAATGCTCGCACAAGATCGAAGGAAAATAGGCCTAGTAGCCAGGAGGTAGGGCTTGCTTGTGAAGAGCTTCAGATAATAGGGGGTGAAGACTTTCTAACTTTTTTTTATTTCAAATTCAAACCCTTTTTTGTTGGTACTCATTTGAATCCTCTCGATGAGACGATTCTAATGAGTACCCACAATTTTAATGAAATATTTCTTTTTGAAAAGTCATCAACCCCCTCTTATCTGGAGCTATGGTGGCCTGGGAACCCCTGCTAAAAAGTTCAAGAACTGTTCTAGAATGTTCTGGTATGTTAAATGGCACTTCTAGAACTTGGCCTCTGGTTGTGAGTTCAAACACAGGCTGGATCAATATCCTTTCTGACACTTGACAAAATTAATTTTTAGCTCCACTGGCCATCAGGCCTGCGGGCTATTGTCATAGCGTCGTGTGTGGGTGCATGCATCTGTCCGTCAATCTGTCCATAAACTTTTTCTTTAAAAATCTTTTTCTTAAAATCTACCTCATGGATTTCAATCAAACTTCACAGGAATGATCCTTGGGTGACCTTCTCTCAGATTTCTTCAAAGTATTCTGATTGAAGAAGACAGTCTGGAGTTATCTGCCCTTGAATGTCAAAAATGGCCGGTTTGATTTTTTTTTCACACTTGTAACTTCAAATATTGACCAATCAAGATAAAACTTGGACAAAATTATGGTGACTATTAAGATCTTGCCTGGTTGTAATTTTCAGCTTGATCTGATTTATACATCATGAGTAATGTGCCCTTGAAATTGACAACATTGCCATTTTCCGCTTAATTTTGACTTTGTGTTCACTCTAGCAACTACAAGTGTCCACCAAACATAATAAAACTTGGACAAAATGATGATGACTATAACATCTTTCCATGGAATGTTTTTCAGCTTGATCTGAATTCTATATCATGAGTTATGTGCCCTTGAAATTGACAAAATTGCCATTTTCCGCTGTACATATTTTAACATTGTTTTCACTCTAGCAACTACAGATATTGACCAATCAAGACAAAACTAGTACAGAATGTTGATGACCATAAGATCTTGCCTCGAAATGAAATACAGCTTGGTCCGAATGTTACATCATGAGTTATGTGCTTTTGAAATTGACAAAATTGCCATTTTCGGCTTTATATTCACTCTTACAACCATAAGTATTAACCAATCAATATAGAACTTTCACAGAATTTTACTGACCATTGAAATTGCATTCAACAACATAAACATCCAGGCCTGTGGAGGGCCTCCAGACAGCCAGGGCTGTCTAATTCAGGGTAATCATTATTTAAATAGTCTAGATTTGATAATTCAAATGAATACTCTTAACATAGGGTTTTATGATTATTGAAGGATATTTTATGATTTTGAAAGCCATTACCCCCTTTTATCAAAATCTCTTGTGTTTGTTTACTTTAGGAATCATCTAAATGCTTTAACCATCTCCTGAAAAGACCTTGTTTTGATGTCCCTATTAGAAAAGGCTTAGGAAATTAATATGAGTCAAATGAAGAAAATGCTGATCAAAAGCATTTCTCCTTTTGCCTCAATATTTTATGTGCTATATTGTGCATGAATCATTTCAGTGCTGATATCAATTTAGTCTTCTGCAACTCCTAAAATCCTTTCAAATTTGAATGGTCTATTTCTTTTTTGTATGGAAAAGGATTAAGTCCTTTCCCAACTTTACACAGATTTCACCTCACTAATAGACAAAAGGCAGGGAAAATGTGGTAAAAAAAGAAAATGTTGATAGCCTTGTCATGGCGGTGTGTCCGTCGTGTGTGCGTCCGTCCGTCAGGTCAACTTTTTCTTTAAAAATCTCCTCAGAAACTGCTTGATTGATTTGAATCAAACTTCACATTCATGAATGATCCTTTGGTGACCCTTAATAAGATTCATTCAAAGAATTCTGATGTGACCACTAAGTCTGGAGTTATCTACCCTTTAATGGTTACAATGGCCGTTTTGGCTAAGTTCTTACTGTAGCAACTACAAATACTGACCAATCCAAGACAAAACTTGGATAAAATGTTGGTGACTATAAGATCTTGCCAGAGTGTTTATTTTCACTTATATCTGATATGTTATCTTGAGTTTGGTGCCCTTGAAATTTACAAAATTACCGTTTTCGACCTTACTTTTTACCTTAAAATCCAGAAACATTAACCAATCAACACAAGACTTTAGCGTAATCTGTCTGACAGTAAAACCTTACCTGAGTGTAATTTTCAGCCAGAGTGCACCAGAAATCCTGAGTTATCTGCCCCTAAATTTGACAAAAGTTACCATTTTTGATTTTATTTCAATCCAACAACATCAAATATTGACCAGTCAAGGTAAAACTTGGAAACAATATTGCTTACCATAAGATCTCAGATGTCTGATTGGACTAGACAGTTTAGAATTAACTGCACTTGAATTTTACTAAATCACAGTATTTGTTTGACTGAAGGAGATTAGAATATTTTGGAATCAAGAGAAGTAACTAATATAAGCCCCAGATATTTTCTCATTGAGTTACCTCCCTTGTTTTAAGTCTAACGCTCAAAGAGTAAAGCTTATTTGTGCAAAAATTAAGCTACCTTGTTTACATTCTAACATCCACAGATTTTGAACATATTGAGATTATAAAACTCTTAATTTTAGAGAATTAATCAAAGATGATGTGTGAATCAATTACAAAAGTCAAAACTTGTGTTGTATATTTCAAGAAATTTTGACTTGTGGCGCGACTTAAGACCTTCAGGTCTTCTAGTTTCATTTTGCCTCATTTTCTTTGTAATTTTATACAAGATGCAGTCTTATCAACACCTTTTTGTTATCTACAGCAACTTTAAATTATGTCTCCTCTAATGTTATGCTGTTTGGAAAAGGTTTAACCATAATCAAATTGTTACTGTTCAATGAATGTTCAATCAACTGCCCAATGAATATATTCCCTATGTTGTGGGTTCCATATAAAATGATAGAGGGCCATGTTCGACAGTCTTGACAATCTTCTCAAATCAAAAGGCCTAAAGCTAGATTTTTTTTTCTGGTTTAATGTCTGTGAAAATTATCCCTTTACTATAGGCTCTTGCATTTTGCATAGAAAAAGTGTATATTGCAAATAATCATTAATTTATGCTTGGAAAATAAGCTCTATGATGAGGTCTTCTAGATTTATAATAATTTTACAATTGTCTTAGAACTTCTAAACCTCAAGTTCTAGAATTTCTACTTAACTTGTAATTAGTTTGGCCCAATGACCTCTTCCCAAATGCTTCAAATTGTCTATGTGCAAAGGGAATTTAGCATTATCTTGTGGGTTTCTGATTTTAAATACAGATATAGTTAAAAATCTTTGACAATCTTTTCCCAAACTGTGCTATGAAGTTGAATGTATGTACCATTGGCATATGACTCATTTGAAGCGTCTTGCAAGACGATTCAAATGAGTACCCTGAACATAGGGTTAGGTTCTAAAATAACGAAATTAGATCGTTTTCACCCCCCCCCCCTTTATCTGTTGCTATGCATAAAGTGTGTATCAAGGCTCTCTCAGGTGAGCGACATAGGGCCATCTTGGTCCTCTTGTTTAAACCAAACCTCCTGAAAATGTAAAATTCCACACTTGATATTGCTAATTGTAACCCTTGAAATTTGACAAGTTCAAAATATTGACATCTGATAATGGGTTAAGATAGTCTACCTGTAATGAGTTTCGCGAGACGTTGGAATTATTCGGACGATGTCGAAAACATTCGGCAGTGGAACTTTCCACCACCGAATATTTACGACTGCGCCCTAATATGTTCGGATACGTAAGGACAATGCCTGAGAAAATACGATGTTTTATGAATCTCAAAATGGCTGCGTTACGGGTATTCTACCTTAATTGTTACGTTTCTACCAACAGGTAAATGGCATCATCAGAGAGATGATTCAGCAACAGACGACATTAGATTCCATGCTATTTGTTACTGGAAAACTATTGCCAAAGATGAGCCTTGCAGATAAGGCCATCACACAGCAGGTTTTGACGGAGAAGATGTATTCCGAAATTGTTGCCAACTCTCCTGTGTTTATAGAAACAGGGTATAATTTAGAAATTTGCAATGCATTGCTCTCTGAAGGACGTTTGGACAAAGCTGTTGAGCCTTTGGTTTCATCACAGGTCTTTGAAGAGCTCATTAAAGGCATGATAGCATGTACAGATGTCATGACAAATTGGCAAGTTCTCAATTTGTTTTTAAATCTACAACTGCTGAATTGGAACAAGGAAAGTAAGGAAATGTTCAAACTGTTTGATAGGATATATGCGTTAGATAGCAATGAGTTCACAGCCGGTGAAATGGTGATGTTTCTTCAAGGGTTTTATATGTATAAACCTTCCTATAAACTACCAATGTTAAAGCTGTCAGAATGGTGCAAGAACAATAAAGTTGACCTCGAGAACGACCACTGGTATGAAGTGATGCGCTTTCTTTTTAGATTTCGTTATCAAAAAGGTGCAGCTACAGAGGGACCAAAGATTGTTTTTGAACAAATCACCTCAAGACTACATGAGGGAGAAGATGGTGGAATTGCAGACTTAGACTTATACCAGTTGCTAGTGTTAACACACTCACTAAGTGATTGGCAGTTTCAGAGATTGTATTTTCCTGACCTACCGGAGGATACTGTTTCTGTGTTGTTGATGAAGATGACGGACCGTGTTAGATCCATGATAGATGATATAGGTGACATGGAAATAGTTTACCTGTACCAAATATGGAACAATTTCTGGTTTAAAGCTGTCGGGGATTTGGTAGGGAATGCTTTAATGAACAAGTACTTTAAAAGCCCAATAAAAGAAGATTTGAAACATGATGTGCTTCTGTCTGCATCCTTGATTATATCATCTGCTCTTAATTATCCTGATTTCCGAGAGATGACTAGAAAAAATGTTGACTTTACGAAGAAAACTGTTGAGTGTTTAAAAAACTCGAATGCCTATTTCATGCGGCACATTGGAAAACCTCTTCATTCACATTTCCATAAACGTTTTCCTGATTTGATCATTGAAAGGCTGCACGTCTTTGCTAAAGATTTGATGGTTGAGTCAGATGAAATAACTTTCTTGAAAAAATACCTCAGTTTAGCATTATGTTCCATAGGCAGATTAAAACAACACAAACGAGGAGATCCTGTAAAAGCCATAGAAATCAGGGATAGATTTCTAGAAGACTACTTAGACCATTATGTTTACAATAAAGAACGTATGGTACTGGGATTACAAATGTGTTTATGCTACCCCAAAATGACTGCAATATCGATCAATTTTTTGGAAAAAGTGAAATACATAGGAGATGATGCTTTGATACATTTTTCATATTTCAAGGATTGTTTTCCAGAAAAAAATGAAAAGGCTAAGATTTACAGAAGATATCTATGTAACGTGAATTATTCCCAGAGCCAGTCTGCTTTAAGTAAACTGGAATCGGACAGTCTGCAATTAGTATGTAATACGTATGTTCCGCCAGATTCTAAATTTGCAAGCAAGACGATAAATCTTACTAGGCTTCACGGAGTTGTAAGGGAACCTGCTTTGAATGTTCTGACAACCGAAATGTTAAGAACACTTTCAGGTGGTAGTGAAGATGGCCACAGTACAAACATGAATGACTCGAGAATATGTCTCGATTACTGGTACAACAAGATTGCGGAGGGATACAGTATCACGGATCCGTTATATTTCCTATCACTTTGTTCGGATTGTTTCTTCCGTGGATACAGATCAGGAGATGATGTAAAAGTACAGGCTCTGATAAATAGTATGAAGCCCATGGTTAAATATGAAGATCTAAGAAGACTGTTATACGAGCAGGACATGGACTGGAGTCAATACTTCAAGGACTTTGATGATATTCTGAAGAAAGGTGAGATATTTTTAATCCTTTCCCAAACAAGATTATGTAAAAGTACAGTAGGCTTTTGTGCACGATGGACAATCACATGACTCAGAATGTCAGAAAATCGTCAGTATTTGTGTGAATACTCGATCAGTTTAAATTCGGTTTGGAGCAGTCAAGGTTCATTTACTTCATGCAAAATTTTGGTTGATCTTCAATAATTTCTTTATCTGTATTTTTTTCAAAATTTCACCACGTCCAGCTTATTGCTTGCATTTTCCCACCTTTTGCTTCAAATCGAGTTTAAATTGGTGAAGTATTGACAAAAATATTGATGATTTTCTGAAATTCTGAGTCACATGATTATCTACCATGTTATAAATAGTATGAAGCCCAGTGTTGACAATGAAGATCTAAGAAGACTGTTGTACGAACAGGACGTGGACTTGAGTCAATACTTCAAGGACTTTGATGATGTGCTGAAGAAAGGTGAGATATTTTTAATCCTTTCCCAAAACAATATTTAACCCTATTCCGGACTCTTGGGGTTCATTGGACCCCAAGGGGTATTTCGGGTATGCCTACGGTGTCATTTAAAAAGCTACAGCATTTATATTTTAGGTAATCCATACCAGTCCATCGATTGTTCTTGGCACAAAATATTTTCCATGTACACTGAAGGGTTTTCATACTATAGCCAAAAAGAAGCTTGGGGTCCATTGGACCCCAGTTGGGGTCCACTGGACCCCATATAGAATTATAAAGGCAATATTGAAGAAATAACGATAGTTTTCCATTTTAACTGAACTAGGAATGTACTCTGTTGTACACATTATTAAAATAAGTTGTGTTTGAACTGGTGTTTTACTTACCTAAATGGTGTAGAGATAGTTTCGTTAAGTTAGTACATCAAAAATAAGCAAAATCTGAGATTGACAGAAGAACGAATACAGAAAATCAACAAACTTATATATATGAATAATGATTCCTAAAATGTATTATCCTCGGCCCATTAAATGTACATGCGAAATTTCATCCTGATCTGATCTATACAGAAACAGTTATTCAGCCTCAAAGTAAAAATTTGCTTCTCGTGTCAATTTACCCCACCCACTTTGTTAGCCATTATCTCCAAAATAAGCCCTCTTCAGATTTTTTACACATACAAATTAATGATATTATGTAACACTGTCAATACACAGAACTTAAAGAAAATCTATTTTTGAGCCCTTGTTGCAACCCATCCTTTCAAGACTATATAGGCCTTGTGGTTTGGGAGAAAATGACTTTTTTGCAATTTTGAACAGACGGGTAGGTGAACAGATGGACAGACAGACAGACAAATGACAGTGTACGATCACAGTACATTATCCTCGGCACATTGTGCTAAGGTAAGCTAATAAATCAAAGTAATATAACAATTCACATTGACACATTATTTGCATTTTGCATGCATTTTTGTAATGGGGTCCAGTGGACCCCAATTGACCTTTAACGTAAGTTTAAGTCACTGACCGGAATAGGGTTAAGGATAGTAAAAAATTCAATGGGGTCGCAGATGATAATTATAATCATTGTCATAAATGTTGGCAACTTCCTTTTTATGCTCCACGAAAAAAATAGGGGGAGCATATTGTCACCACGCTGTCCTTCCGTCCGTCCCTCCACAGCCAGATCTCAGCAACCCTTGGAACAAATTCAATGAAACTTTACATGTGAACTCCATAGGATAATCCCTAGAGACCTTTTTTCCGGTTTCTGAATTTGATGCGGCATCACGGAAAAAAGATTTTAATGTAGAAATTAGTTTTTCTCTTATTTTTAACTCACCTGAGCACGAAAGTGCTCATGGTGAGCTATTATGATACCGTTGTGTCCGTCGTGTGTTGTGCGTCGTGGGTCCATTTTTTCCTTGTGTGCACTCTAGAGGCCACAATTTTTATCCCATCCACCTGAAAATTGGTCAGAATGATTGTCTTGATGAAATCTATGACAGGTTTGAATTTGGGTCACCTTAGGTAAAAAACTAGGTCAGTAGGTCAAATTTTAGAAAAACCTTGAGTGCACTCTAGAGGTCATAGTTTTTGCCCAAACAATCTGAAAATTGACCAGAATAATTGTCTTGATAAAATTTCTGATAAGTTTGAAATTGGGTCATTTGGGGTCAAAAAGTAGGTCACAAGATAAAATCTTAGTAAAACCTTGGGTGCATTCTAGAGGCCACATTTTTTGCCCAATCAACATGAAAATTAGTCAGAATGATTATCTTGGTGAAATCTCTGGCAAGTTCGAAATTAGATTATCTGGGGTCATAAACTAGGTCACGAGGTCATATCTTAGTAAAACCTTGTGTGCAATCTAGAGGCCACACTATTTGCCATATCAACCTGAAAATAAGTCAGAATGATAGTCTTTATAAAATCTCGGACAAGTTCGAAATTGGGTCATCTTGGGTCATAAACTAGGTCACAAGGTCAAATTTTGGAAAAATCTTGTGTGCACTTTAAAGGCCATGTTCTTTGCCGAGTCAACTTGAAAATTCATCAGAATGATTGTCTTTATAAAATTTCTGGTAAGTTGAAAATTGGGTCATCTGGGGTCATAAACTAGGTCATGAGGTCAAATCTTAGTAAAACATTGTGTGCATTCTAGAGGTCACATTTCTTGCCCAATCGGTCAGAAAATTGATCAGAATGATAAAATGTCAGACAAGTTCGAAATTGGGTTATCTGGGGTCATTAAGTAGGTAATGGGGTCAAGTCTTAGAAAAACATTGTGTGCACTCTAGAGACCACATCTTTTGCCCAATCAACCTGAAAATTGGTCAGAATAATTATCTTGATGAAATCTCGGACAAGTATGAAATTGGGTCATCTTTGGTCATAAACTAGGTCACGGGGTCAAGTTTAAGAAAAACCTTGTGTGCACTCCAGAGATCACATTTTTTGCTGAATAGACCTGAAAATTGATCAGAATGATATTCTTGATAAATTCTCAGACAAGTTCGAAATTGGGTCATCTGGAATCATAAACTAGGACATGGGAACAAGTCATAGAAGTCATTTTTGCCCAATCAACCTTTTGTCATACCCCCAGATGTCGGCGTCAGCGTCGGCGTCGGCATGACGGCATCAGCGTCCACAAACTTTAACCTGGCCCATATCTCATACCCTATTAGAGAAACAGCCTTCATATTTCACCTGTGGGTACCTCTAACCAAGGCCTTTCATTTGAGACCATGACCTTTGACCTTGACCTTGGAGCTTGACTTACTTTAAAAAAAAAACTTTAGCCTTGATATTTCACTCATTGACATCTCCTACCAACATCGTTCACATTTGACCTTGACCTTGGACCTTGTGTTCTTGACCTTGGAGTTTGATCTACTGAAAAACTTTAACCTGTCCGATATATCATGTCCTTTTACACATACAGTCTTGATATTTTACACAAGGACAAACTTTGTTCTTCTGCGTTTCTTAATTTAAGGCTGTATCACAGAAAAAAGGGGCCTTGATGTAGAAATTATTTTCTCTAATTATTGCCCCTTTGAAAGAAAATTGGGGTATATTGGAGTTATTGCCCTTTCTGGATTTTCAAACTTGATATTTAACGAGCCGGTACTTTATGTTCGGGAAGCTAATAGTGCCAGCATCGCGTCGCATCTTCACTTGAAAATCTTTAACCTGGTCTATATATCAGGCACAATAAGAGATACAGCCTTGATATTTCACACGTGGATACATCTCGTCAGATCTTTCATTTGGGACCATGACTTTGGACCTAGTAACCTTTACCTTAGAGTTTGGCCTACTTAAAAAACCTTTAACCTGGCCTATATCTCATGCACTATTATCCATAGAGCCTTTATATTTCACATATGGATACTTCCTGCCAAGAACTTTCATTTGGGACCATTACCTTTAAGCTTGTGACCTTGACCTTTGAGTTTGACCTACTTTAAAAAAACCTTTAACCTGGCTTATATCTTAAGCACTACTAGAGATAGAGCCTTTATATTTCGTACATACATACCTCCTGCCAAGGCATTTCATTTGGGACTCTGTATGATGATGACCTTTGACCTCATGACCTTGGAGTAAAGCTGTGTATAGGCGAGCTATGCACTTCTGCTCCTATACTGTGGTAAGAGTTATGGAAAAAAGAAACTTGGTAACTGTGCTTTTTTACCCTCGGATTTTCGGGCGTCAGCTTCCCCCAAAACTTAAACCTGGCTCATATCTGGTGCCCTTTTAGAGATACAGCTTTGATATTTCACCCAAATGATATCTCTAACCAAAACATATTATTTGGGACTATGACTTTTGACCTTGACCTTGGAGTTTGACCTACTTTTTGATCGCTTTTAGCTCCACTTGCCGTCAGGCCAGCGGGCTATTGTCATGGCGATGTGTCCGCCCGTAAACTTTTTCTTTAAAAATGTTCTCAAAAACCACTGGATCTATTTCAACCAAACTTCACAGGAATGATTTTTTGATGACCCTCTCAGATTCCTTCAAAGAATTCTGATTGAAGAAGAGAGTCTGGAGTTATCTGCCCTTGAATGTAAAAAATGGCCGTTTTGACTTTGCTTACACTCTATCAACTATAAATATTGATCAATCAAGACAAAACTTAGACAGAATGATTGTGACGGAAAGATCTTGCCTGGGTATAATTTTCAGCTTGATTTTAATTTTACATCATGAGTTATGTACCCTTGAAATTGACAAAATTACCATTTTCATCTTTTTAGCTCGCCTGAGCAACATGCTCAAGGTAAGCTTTTGTGATCACCCTGTGTCCAGCGTGCGTCGTGCGGCGTGCGTTGGAAGTCGTCAACAATTTCTTTAAACATCTTCTCCTCCTTAACCACTTGGCCGATCCTAACCAAACTTGGCAGGCATGTTCCCTGGGTGGCCCTTTGCAAAACTTGTTTTCAAATTTTCTATTCGTCAAAAAATATGGGCGTTGCAGGGCGGGGCTTATCAGACTTAGAGAAATTGTTAACTAATTCTTCAAAAATCTTCTCCTTAACCATTGAGTCAATTGTAACCAAACTTGGCAGAAATGTTCCCTGGGTGACCCTTTTAACAACTTGTTTTCAATTTTTTGATTTGTCAAAAAATGTGGGCGTGGCAGGGCGGGGCTTATCAGACTTAGAGAAATTGTTGAATAATTCTTCAAAAATCTTCTTCTCCTTAACAATTGTGTCAATTTTAATCAAAGTTGGCAGAAATGTTTCTTGGGTGACCCTTTTCAAAACTTGTTTTCAAATTTTTGATTTGTCAAAAAATGTGGGCGTGGCAGGGCGGGGCTTATCAGACTAAAAGTAGAGAAATTGTCAAATAATTCTTTAAAAATCAAATATTGATCCAATTTGTACCAATCTTGGCTGGAATGTTTCTTGAGTGACTGTCTTCACTGCGTGTTGATGAATGTTTGATTTGTCATAAAATGAGGGCATGGCAGGGCGGGGCCATGAACTATTTGACCATGAACTTAGACGTCTTGACCTTGGGGTTTGACCTACTCTTAAAAAATCTTTAACCAGGTCTATATCTCATGTCCTATTACACATAAAGCCTTGATATTTCACACATGGACACCTCCTACCAACACAGTTCACATTTGACCCTGACCTTGGACCTTGATCTTGGCATTTGACTTACTTTTAAAAAACTTTAAGCTGGCCTTTATCTCGTGTCGTTTTTCATATACAGCCTTTATATTTCACTCATGGACAATTTTTACCAAGACCTTTCACATTTGACCATGACCTTGAACCTCGTGACCTTGACCTTGGAAATTCACCTACTTCTCCAAAACTTTAACCTGTCCTAGATTTATTATGTCCTATTTCACTTACAGCCTTAATATTTCACACATGGGCACTTACACAGTCCTTTCACATTTGAATGGACTTTGTTACCTTGACCTTAGTGTTTGACCTTTTTTATGCCCCCGATAGGGAGGTATCATAAATTTGACTTGTCCGTCCGTCCGTCTGTCCGTCATTCCGTCCAAAAACTTTAACATTGGCCATAACTTCCTTATTACTTAACATATTCGCTTCATACTTTACCACAACATTCCTTGGTACATTACCTTTCTGTTGGCACATACTTTGGTGACCTTGACCCCTGGATGACCTTGACCTTGAACATAGATTGGCCATAATTTAAAATCAAAGCGGTGTCGGGGCCATTGTCATCTTACAGTGACAGCTCTTGTTATTAAAAAACTTTAATTTTGCCCATATTTTATGTACTATTCTAGATACAGCCTTTATATTTCAAACAACACTACTTTCTGCCAAGACCTTTGACCTTCTGACCTTATGTACTATTCTAGATACAGCCTTTATATTTCAAACAACACTAATTTCTGCCAAGACCTTTGACCTTCTGACCTTGACCTTTCAGTTTTACCTACTTTTAAAAACCTCTAATTTGGCAGTCATCTTATACACTTGGATACCTCCTGTCAAGAATTTTCATTTTGGACCGTGACCTTTTACCTTGACCTACGAAAGGACTTTCTTTGTGACAAAGCTTTATTGTACGCGGACAATTCTTGTTTTTGCACAGGTAATGCAGTGCACTGAGGAACAGGAAAAATCATGTTGAGCAAAATGAAGAAAATGCTAATGATCTTCATCCATTTTTAGCCCGACTTTTCGAAGAAAATGAGAGCTTATACTGTCACCCGGGCGTCGGCGTTGGCGTTGGCGTCGGCGTTGGCGTTGCAACAAAGGTTAAAGTTTTTTCAAACATCAATAACTTCCATACTATCAAAGGGATTCAACCCAAACTTGGAATATTTGGAGTTATGCCCCCTTTATACTAAGCAACTTAGAAAGTCGAGCGCGCTGTCTTCGGACAGCTCTTGTGTGGTCTGCAGCAGTTTTCAACAATTTCCATTAATATGCCTTGTTTTTCAGTATCGATGAGATATTATATGCGGAATCTGGTCAAACAAGCATTTGACAGGCAAACAGGACACCGTATTTTCACAGATGACAAATTATATCTAGGTCAGTATCATTAATCCTTTCCCACATAATGACACCTTTTGACACATCTCAACATAAAGGCTTTGAAAAACATTGTGGAAAATGGCGACATTTCTGGTATTTTACCTTAAAGTAAATCCTTCTCCTGAAACAGCTGGCAGAATTTAACTTAACGTATACAACCCATCATAAGTACTAAAGGACCAGAGTCGAAACTTGAAAAGTGCCAGTAAATCCTAAACTGTGTTATATTTCCATTCCAAATACAAACATAAGCATTTTGAACGGTTTAGAATTTTGAATTAATGCATAATTATGGAAATATTTTACAAAAATGTTATGAATTACCTCCCTTGCATATGAATATAGAGTAAAAAGATATTTGTGAAGGATATTCTTCTTGAGGCATAATCTTGAAATCTGACACGGTGAATCAACTTATTTGAAGTGTATTTACAAGTGTGTGTAATTTGATGCATGTCCCATGGCTAGAAAGAGGTGTTTATAATGATGTGTCATATACCTTAATTTCATGAAAAAGATCCTTATGCTCTTACCTTTTCAAAGTATTTCAAATGATTGGAGTTGGGTTCAGTATTGGGATGAAAAAAAGTTTACTACTAAGTCAAATTTTCCGTTTTTGCAACCGTTACTCTTATCATTGGGTGCATTCAGGCTTTTCCCATCGGTAACCTTTGTTCTTACTGTTGAATACCGATGGTGCCATCAGTAGCCCATTGCACCGTCGGCAACCAACAAACTGATAGAAAAGTGCCGTTCAGTAAAAAACATGACCGATAATCGACCACCACGAGCAAGGCATGTGATTGTTGCTATGATTATGTCTATAAAGGCAAAGCTGTTAGCTTGCTTAGATCTAGTAAAGTTACATCAAGTATAACAATCCTTGATATCTTGCTATGTATTTTCCAAGACTAGAAATCAAAAGACAGGTCTCCTAGTGAAACCTTTAAAAACCTTTAATTTCAGAGCAAACCTTAAAAACCTTTATGTTTCCCAGAAAACCTTTAAAAAGCCAAAATAGCCTGTGATTCTCAAAAATGTTATATTTGCTCTGACTGGTTGCCATCCAAGCTTACATAAAGTAATGGACTTTGTTCTGCATTTTTCCTTCTTTTATTTATTGTCTGGGGCCGAGGCCTTAGTGCAGTTGGTAGTGCATCTGCCTCTCATTCAAGAGGTCCCGGGTTCGATACTCGGCCGCGGCTAATACCCTTTCTGACAAAATTTTCACCCACCAAAGGGTTTGAAATCGTTAATCTAAGTGGGCGAGCAGCTGGAGGCTCGGTAAGGGTGTTTAAGTAGTACTGGTTTGGATTTGCAAATTTTCTTTGGACCATTTTTATTTATTTATTATTTGTCATCTAAATGCTACATTTGACCTCTATACTGCACTTTTGCAATAGCTTTAGATGCTTATTGTCATTTATGGACAGATAATGCCTTAATACTTTCCCAAATAAGACCTTATTAGCTCCACTGGCCGACAGGCCAGCGGGCTATTGTCATGGCGGTGTGTCCGTCGTACGTCCGTCCGTGTGTCCGTCTGTCCGTCCGTAAACTTTTTCTTTAAAAATCTTCTTCTCAGAAACTACCAGATGGATTTCAATCAAACTTCACAAGAATGATCCTTGGGTGACCCTCTCTCAGATTCCTTCAAAGAATTTGGATTGAATCAGAATAACTTGAGTTATCTGCCCTTGAATGTCAAAAATAGCTGGTTTTGACTTTAATTGTACTCTAAAATCCACAAATATTAACCAATCACGACAAAACTACAACAGTATATTGGGGACTATAAGATCTTGCCTTGGTATAATTTCCAGCTTCATCTGAATTTTACATCATGAGTTATATGCCCTTGAAATTGACAAAATTGCCATTTTCGGCTCTATTTTGACTTTGTTTTCACTCTAGCAAATACAAATATCAACCAATCTAGACAATACTTGAACAGAATGTTGGTGACCATAAGATCTTACTTTGGTTTAATTTTCAGCTTGATCTGAACTTAACATCATGAGTTATGTGCCCTTGATATTGACAAAATCACATTTTCGGCTCTATTTTGACATTGCTTTCACTCTAGCAACTACAAATATTGACCAATCAAGACAAAACTAGAGCAGAATGTTGGTGACCAAAAGGTGTTGCCTTGGTATAATTTTCAGCTTGATCTGAATTTTACATCATGAGTTATGTGCCCTTGAAATTGACAAAATTGCCATTTTTGAACTCAATTTTGACTTTGTTTTCACTCTAGCAACTATAAATATTGACCAATAAAGAGAAAACTGGTACAGAATGTGGGTGACCATAAATCTTGCCTTTGAATAATTTTCAGCTTGATCTGAATTTTATATCATGAGTTATGTGCCCTTGAAATTGACAAAATTGCCATTTTTCGATTCTATTTTGACTTTGTTTTCACTTTAGCAACTACAAATATTGACCAATCAAGACAAAACTTGTACAGAATGTTGATGACCATAAGATCTTGCCTTGGTGTAATTTTCAGCTTGATCTGAATTTTATATCATGAGTTATGTGCCCTTGAAATTGACAAAATTGCCATTTTAGACTCTATTTTGACTTTGTTTTCACTCTAGCAACCACATCAAGACAAAACTTGTACAGAATGTTGGTGACTATAAGATCTTGCCTTCGTGTAATTTTCAGCTTGATCTGAATTTTATATGAGTTAGGTGCCCTTGTTATTGACATACAATCTTACTTGCTTGTTATTTTCAGCTTGGTCATGCATTTACTTGTTTGCGCAGCCTGAACCTTTGAAATTGCATTTAACATGACAAACAATCAGGCCTGTGGAGCGCTTCCAGGCTGCCAGGACTGTCTAGTTAGAAAAGGCTTTGGAAAACATTGAGGCAAAAGAAGAAATTGCTGATCATCTTTTGTCTCAATATTTTCTCTGCTTTAATATTTACAAATTATTCTGTAAGAGACATTTTTAGCTCCACTGGCCGTCAGGCCAGCGGGCTATTGTCATGGCGGTGTGTTCGTTGTGCGTCCGTGCGTCCGTAAACTTTTTATTTAAAAATCTTCTTCTCAGAAACTACCGGATGGATTTCAATCAAACTTCACAGGAATGATCATTGGGTGACCCTCTCTCAGATTCCTTCAAAGCATTTGGATTGAATCAGAATAACCTGAGTTACCTGCCCTTGAATGTCAAAAATAGCTAGGTTTTACTCTAAAATCTACAAATATGGAACAATCAAGACAAAACTTTGATAGAATGATGGTGGCTATAAGATCTTGTCTGGGTATAATTTTCAGCTTGATCCCAATTTTATAACATGAGTTATGTGCCCTTGAAATTGACAAAATTGCCATTTTCGGCTCTATTTTCTCTACTAATCAATACAGAAATTTCACAGAATCTTATTGACGATAAGATCTTTTTTGCTTGTAATTTTCAGCTTGATCATGCATTTGCCTGTTTTCGCAGCCTGAACCTTTGAAATTGCATTCAACAAGACAAACAGTCAGGCCTTTGGAGCGCTTCCAGACCGCCAGGGCTGTCTAGTTCTGTAAGAGACATCTATTTTGTCATCTGCAGCAGATTTCACATTGGAATATCCTAAAATGTTGCCGTTTGGGAAAGGGGTTAAAGAGGTGTTACCACAAAGCTTTGGCAGGCAATATAGACTAAGATCAGCCTGCACAGACGTGCAGTCTGACCTTAGTCTACACTACCTGCTTTCTACTCCATTATTATGGCAAAAATTTAAGCTTATGCTATTGCTATGTCTCTTGAATTGGTTGTTTGTTTGAAACAAAATTTAAAGTCAGCAGGACAAGGGTTAAGAAATTGTTCAATCAATTTCAGATGTTGTTATTCTACTTGATGCTTCTGATAGACCTGTGCCTTTCTCAATGCCCTCTTTTTTCATCAAAATACTACATTTGATTAAAATATTATCCCTTTATACTGCACTTGTGCAATATCTTTAGATATTCATTGTTGTTTACGAAAAGATAATGCCTTAAAACGGTGTTAAGAAGTTGAAAGATTACACAAAAATAAAACATAACATTTTTTTTCCAACTAATTAGCAGATATTTGCACAACAAAAAATTACCAGTTACATTTGAGCCAGGATCTGGAAAAACGTCTCTTAAGGCTTTTGAGCCCAACATAGATCCAGATCAGCCTGTGCATACGCACAGTCTGATCAGGATCCATGTTGTTCTCTAATAGCTTCTTTGTGACCTGTAGAAACTTAAAGAGAGCAGCATAGACGCATATTGGACTGCATTTGACAACAGGCTGATCTTGAAACCTATTTTTTAAAAATGCTATAAGGGACCTTTTTCCAGATCCTGGCTCATTTTATAACATATTAAAAAAACGTTCAATCAATTTCAGATGTTGTTATTCTACTTGATGCTTCTGATAGACCTGTGCCTTTCTCAATGCCAAAGCTGATGCAAGCGGAAAAACTTGGACTGAAAAAGTAAGTTCCTTATTTGTATAGTTTTGTTGCAATGGCACATTTTTACAAATTCTGCCAACATTGTATGTATCTTAGGCACTTTTAGAGATAGAGCCTTTATTTTTATACGCCGCCAGAGGCGGTTGTTTATTGGCGACATCTTCACGGTTCATTGTCAGTCCGTCAATCCGTCAGTACATATGTACGTCCACTTTTCTTGTCAACGCAACTCCTAAGTTTCTAGCTGGATGTATTTTAAACTTGGTCAATGTTATCACCTTAATGGGTAGATGTGCATGAAGTAATGATTTTATGGATCATTGATTTTTGTCTGAGTTATGCCTCCTTAAAACTTAGGCACTATTAGACATAAAGCCTTTTTTTCACACACAGATACCTCCTGCCAAGACCTTTTGTTTTGGACAATGACCTTTGACCTCTTGACCTTGACCTTTAGTTGACCTGATTTTGTGACAAGCTCCCGTATAGACAAGCTACGTTGTCCGCGGACAAATCTTGTTGAACCTTAGCTCCTGCACTATTTAAAATTGAACCACATTGAAATTTTGTTCTTTTGGCTTTTAACCCTTTCCCAAACACGGCCTAGTTTTGACGTCCCTAATAGAAAAACATTGAAACAAAAGAAGAAACTGCTGATAACCAGCAGTTTCTCTTTTTGTCTCAATATTTTCTATGCAATATTTTGCACAAGTTCTATCTAAAATAACTTCCATTTTGTCATTTTTGGGAGTTTTTGAAGCAGATCACCCTAAAAGTTTGACGTTTGGGAAAGGGTTAAAACCAAATTAACCCTTTCCCAAATAATATCTGGTATTTGACATTCCAAATAGGAAAGTTTTTTTTAACATATGCAGGCAAAAGAAGGAAATACTGATAACCAGAATTTTCTCTTATTGCCTCAATATTTTCTGAGCTGTTTGTACACAAATCAAATTTTCTATTTATCAGTAAGGTATTTTGAAACTGTAAAATTGCAGCAGTCTAAAATCATGCCTTTTGGGAAAGGGTCAACCCTTTCCCCTAACAACAAAATTATAGGATGGTACAATTTGAAAGCTGCTGCATTTGTCTTCTTCAGAAATTGTTAAATTTAAGCAGTCTAAAATTATGCCTTTTAGGAAACGACAAAATTATAGGGTGGTACAATTTGGAACCTTCTGCATACGACAAAATGCATGTTTTCTAAAGGTACAATTCGTGAAGATGTAGCACAGAAAACATCGAGGCAAAAGGAGAAAATACTGATTTTCAGCATTTTTCTATTTTACCTTAACGGTTTACCAAGCCTTTTCTATAAGGAACGTCAAAAGCAGGTCTTGTTTGGGAAAGGGTTAATCAAAGTTAATCAATGATCTTTCTTTCAGGGTAGTATTGATGCACTTTGCGTACCAATCAACACAGGCGATGCTTGTGAGAGAGAGACTGGTTAAAGACTTACAGAAGGCTGGATACAAATGTGCCATAGTGAGTAGTGACCCATTGTTATTACAGGCGCGTATCTAGGCCTGGAAGTCCTGATACAAATGTGTCATAGTGAGTAGTGACCCATTGTTATTACAGGCGCGTATCTAGGCCTGGAAGTCCGGATACAAATGTGTCATAGTGAGTAGTGACCCATTGTTATTACAGGCGCGTATCTAGGCCTGGAAGCCAGAGCTTCAATGTAATTAGTGTGCTCAATTATCTTTCAAAGAAAAAAATGTGAAAACAAACCCATAGATGCCCCCCAAACCCCACAACCCATTACTATATGACAAAAAGTTTTACTCTTCCAAATTCAAAAATGTTAGTACAGATAACAATTTCAAGTGACTTCGATTTTACAATGCCAGGGCCGCGTTTTACTAACATAATTTTTTGCAAAAACCTTGTAACAACACATCTGATTGAAAGAGAAATAATAACAGTATTTATTCGGCCAATCAGATGTGTTGTTGTTGTTTTAAAAATGTTCGTAAGTTTGTTAGTAAAACGGGCCCCTGGTCTCTCTGGGTAGAAAAATACCTTGAAGTGCTCAATGTTAGTATTATGGTCACTCATCGTCTGTCTGTCTGTGCATTCACAGTTTTAGCTCGCCCGGGACGATGTTGGCATCACATTCGGTGTCAACAAAATTGTTTACCTGGTCCAATTACCTGCCCAATTAGAGAAAAAAGCCTTGATATATAAAATTTGGGTACCTCCAACCAAGATCTTTCATTTGGAACCATGACCTTTGACCTTGTGACCTTGAAATTTGACCTACTAATTGATCGTTTTTATACGCCCGAAGGGTCGTATTATGTTATGGCCCCGCTCGTCTTCCTGTCCGTCTGTCTGTCCGTCCGTGTGTCCGTCCGTTAGCAATTTACTGTTTTGATCGGAATGTGCTCAAACTTGCCACAATCAATCTCCATGATGTCTAGTTGTGCATACCGCTTAAAGAATTCAATTAACTCTTTTCGTTCTTGAATTATCTGCCCTTGAATTAAATAAATGCCCTTTTTCTTGTGTGCACAACTCCTACAGTTTTTTTTATCAAAATTTGATCAAACTTGCCACAATGAATCTCCATAGTGTCTAGTTGTGCACACTTCTTATGGAATTTAGATAGCTGTTTTCGTTCGTGAATTATCTGCCCTTGAATTTAAGAAAAATGCCCATTTTCTAAAAAATGTCCATTTTCTCCTATGCGCAACTCCTACAGTTTCAACCAAAATTTAATCAAACTAGCCACAATGAATCTCTATGGTGTCTTGTTGTGCAAACAAAACTTTGATAACTTTTCATGTTTGAATTATCTGCCCTTGAATTGAAAAAATGGCCAATTTAACTGACAAGCCCCTCTTGGGCGTATATGCGCCGCTCTGCGAAGCTCTTGTTAGACAATTTTACCTGACCCATATCTCGTGCCCAATTAGAGAAACAGCCTTGATAAATAATATGTGGGTACCTCTAACCAAGACTTTTCATTTGGAGCCATGACCTTTAACCTTGTGACCTTGACCTTGAAATTTTACCTACTAATTGATCGTTTTTAAACAACTTTACCTGGCCTTTATCTTATGTCTTATTACACCTACAGACTCGAAATTTCACATGTGGATTCTTCTAACCTTAACCCATTACCAGACGATATAAGTTTAGACCTGTCCAATTTCAAAGATATTGCATATGACAAATTAAAGTGCATGGAATGAAACATTTTTTGGTCTTTTAAGGTAGAAAACATTGTGGGATATAAAGAAATTGCTTGTTACAAGTAATTTCTTTATTTTCCTCATTGTTTTTCTGAACTATTTTCTTGATAGGAGTCAAACAGAGTCACTGTGTGGTAATGGGTTAATGCTGTTTTTCAGATATGGAATGAGGAGTTACTCAGGCTTGGAAATCGGACTGAAAAGGAGAAGATCAGTTTGATCAGATCTAAAGTTCACAATGGTTCAATCGTAAACACGGCGCCAGAAATAACGTATGACCCAGAGAGAATGATGGAAGGGCCGTATAAGAAATACTTCGCAGGGTTTAAGAAAGGAAAACAAATGTTGCTAGAGAACTAGAAACTCACTGTGAAAATACATGTTATTTCACGAAATGGTGTTAAGGTTTACGAACTGAGAATGAAATGCAGAGCCAGAGGCGAAATTTGAAAAGTTCCAGTAATTCCTTAACTGTGTTACATTTCCATTCCATATACAAACATAAGCATTTTGTATGGTTTAGAATTTTGAATTAATGCATACATTTGGAAATATTTGACAAAAACGTTCAAAATTACCTCCCTTGCATATGAATATAGAGTAAGATAACATTTGTAAATTATTTTCTTCTTGAAGCATAATCTTGAAATCAGGCACGGTGAATCAAGTTATGTGAAGTGTATTTACAAGCGTGTGTAATTTGATGCATTTCATATGGCTAGAAAGTGATGTTTTCATCCTCAGTTCGTAAACCTTAAACAGATTGGAGCATGCGGACGGCAAACAGATAGTAACCCATCAGTCGGCAAAATAGTAGACTGGTCTAAATTCAATTATGGTGCAAGTGAATGAAGTTTTCATGCCCCCCTTTAAAAGAAATGAAGGTATAATATTTTGTAAGTGTAGGATGGTGGGTCCGTCGGTCGGTAGCATTGGAGCATGCGGAGTGCAAACAGATAGTCCATTTTAACCTATTATCAGACAGCAAAATAGTAGACTGGTTCAAATTCAATTATGATGCAAGTGAATGAAGTTTTTATGCCCCTCTTTCAAAGAAATGTATATTATTTTGTAAGTGTAGGATGGTGGGTCCGTCGGTCGGTAGCATTGGAGCATGCAGACGGCAAACAGATAGTCCATTTTAACTTATTATCAGGCAGCAAAATAGTAAACTGGTCTAAATTCAATTATGATGCAAGTGAATGAAGTTTTCATGTCCCCTTTCAAATACATGGAGGTACAGTCGACACTCGTTGTGTCGAAGTCGGAGGGGCCGTCAAAATACCTCGACATATCCAGAATTCGACTCATCCGATTTTGTTCGGCTTCGATTAAGTTGGTATTTGACCGCTTTTGAAACTAATCAAGTACGATTATGATTGACATATAGTAGGAAAAGTAAGGAAATTGCTCGTTTCGAGCAATTTCTATCCTTTTCCTACTATATTTCAACACATCTAGCTATATTCAGTTCGAAATTATTTTGTTTGAAAAAATTATGTCCATTGATGAGGACGGGACCAGATTTGAACTTGGACTTAAGTGAAAAGTCGACTTATCCGATGTCGACATAACGAGTGTCGACTGTATATTGTTTTGCAAGTGTTGGGTGGTGGATCCGTCGGTCGGTAGATCAACCTTTACACGTTGTTTGTTTCGAAGGTAGTCATCAAACTTCACTTGTCGATAGATCTTAGGGTCCTCCACAGAAAAAAAATGATCGGTCGGCACAATCCCTTCAGCCAATCAAAAACGTCGTCAGTCATAAAGTGCGGACCTGCACTCATTCGGTGGAGGTGAAAGCTTCGGTCTTTTTCCTTAAAGCATTACCAACTTTCAGCATTAATATCTCGAAGTCTACGCCCGATTATTAAAAATGCATTGGTAGTTAGAAAGTTTAAATCACATTCTTTAAAGAAAGAGTTTTGTTTATGAATTTTAACGATGGATTTTTGAAATATTCTGCCTCAAAAATGGTATCCCGTAACGATAAAGACCGACGTAGTACCCTCGATGAAAAAATGAAAGTGAGGCTATGACGTCATGCCGACTGATTCTATAGGGTCCTCCCCAGAGTAATTTACAGCTGTAGTTGCAAATGATATAAGCGTCGAGAAACTTTTGAATGCAGTGTTTATGCAAATAGTTATGAGTAAAAACATAATGGGAAAAGAAAATGTTGCTCAAAATGACATGGTTCGCACAGGTCTTGAAAAACCCTTGAATTTGACTTTGGCCTTATAAAACCCTTGAAAATGGATGTGAGCCTTATAAAACCCTTAAAAAGCAAGCATGAGGCCTTAAAAAACCCTTGAATTCTATTTATTGTTTTGTATGTACATGTAAGTCATTTTCAGCTGACTTTTGCTATACATGGAAAATTGTTTCTGTACAATCGGAAAATCCTCATATGAAAATACATAGTAACGATAATTGAATTGCTTGTCAGCGAAGAATTTACGAACAAAAAAGTCAGTATGGGAAAGTATGTGTTGAACAAAACAAGTTGGTTTTAACAGATCAAAGATACAAAGCATGGATCCGAGAATTTAAGTCAGACAAATTACACAATTATTATATATTTTATCAGTTTTTGATATGAAATACGTACAGATTTAACTCTATTGACCAAACGTCGACTGTCAATCAAAAACATCGATTAACCAATGGACGATCAGAAAAAGGTCATGCCCCAATTGTTCTTCGTTGCACGTGTTATTGTATCGATTTATCGACTGACAATCAAAACAATCGGCATGCCAATGGCAAAGAATTTTGTGCTAACAATAGACTAGGTTTACTGTTTCGTTTTGATAAACCGTCGGTGTTGTTATAAAATATCGTAACTACGGCTTAAATCAAGCCGTAGTTACGATAATTTATAACAACACCTACGAAATACTATTTTGTTTGTCCGAATTTACGTCACGATTAACAGGATAAAATCGTTCCCTATTAACGATTACATCCCCATTGTTTGTCTTAAATTCTATGTTGGGCGGAGCGATCTGTCGATTGGCGTTTGGTCTATTGGGGTGACCATTGTGAAGAAAATAAGCTGTCCGGTACTTTTGAAGATGTATGGGCATTACACTGTCACTACTTTACATGAAGCTGTAGTGGGGCCGATACAGTTTATTGGCCTGGGGAGAACACTGTTACTCTCTCGTTTGATTTGCCAGTATTTCAGATTAGACCTTCCTTTCCTAGTCAACGAAATTTTAGGGTTCACAATTTGAAAGCTGCTGCAGATGACAAAGGGGGGTCAAGATAGAATTTATGTATAATATAGCACAGAAAATATTGAGACAGACGAGAAAATGTTGCTTATTAACATTTTTATACCCCCCAAATTCAATTTGGGGGGTATATAGGAGTCAGCTTGTCTGTTGGTCTGTCTGTTGGTCTGTCTGTTGGTCCGTCTGTTGGTTTTTTCTTTAAAAATCTTCTCCTCCTCAACCACTCAGCCGATTCTTACCAAACTTGGCAGGAATGTTCCTTGGATGACCCTTTTCAAAACTTGTTCGTGAATTTTTGATTCGTCAAAAATTGTGGGCGTGGCAGGGCGGGGCTTATCGGACTTAAAGAAATCATATGAAAAATCTTTAAAAATCAATTATCTGGCCAATTTGAAGCAAACTTGGCAGGAATGTCCCTTGAGTGACTGTATTCAACACATGTTCATGAATTTTTGATTGGGTGAAAAATGTGGGCGTGGCAGGGCGGGGCTTATCAGACTTCGCGAAATCATTCAATAATTCTTCAAAAATCTTCTCCTCCTCAACCACATAGCCGATTCTTACCAAACTTGGCAGGAATGTTCCTTGGGTGACCCTTTTCAAAACTTGTTCGTGAATTTTTGATTCGTCAAAAATTGTGGGCGTGGCAGGGCGGGGCTTATCAGACTTAGAGAAATAATTATAAAAATCTTTAAAAATCAATTATCTGGCCAATTTGTAGCAAACTTGGCAGGAATGTCCCTTGAATGACTGTTTTCAACACATGTTCATGAATTTTTGATTGGGTGAAAAATGTGGGCGTGGCAGGGCGGGACTTATGAGACTTCGCGAAATCATTGAATAATTCTTCAAAAATCTTCTTCTCCTCAAGCACTCAGCCGATTCTTACCAAACTTGGCAGGAATGTTCCTTGGGTGACCCTTTTCAAAACTTGTTCGTGAAATTTTGATTCGTCAAAAATTGTGGGCGTGGCAGGGCGGGGCTTATCAGACTTAGAGAAATAATTATAAAAATCTTTAAAAATCAATTATCTGGCCAATTTAAAGCAAACTTGGCAGGAATGTCCCTTGAGTGACTGTATTCAACACATGTTCATGAATTTTTGATTGGGTGAAAAATGTGGGCGTGGCAGGGCGGGGCTTATCAGACTTCGCGAAATCATTCAATAATTCTTCAAAAATCTTCTCCTCCTCAACCACTTACCGATTCTTACCAAACTTGGCAGGAATGTTCCTTGGGTGACCCTTTTCAAAACCTGTTCGTGAATTTTTGATTCGTCAAAAATTGTGGGCGTGGCAGGGCGGGGCTTATCAGATTTAGAGAATATAAAAATCTTTAAAAATCAATTATCTGGCCAATTTGAAGCAAACTTGGCAGGAATGTCCCTTGAATGACTGTTTTCAACACATGTTCATGAATTTTTATACCCCCCAAATTCAATTTGGGGGGTATATAGGAGTCAGCTTGTCTGTTGGTCTGTCTGTTGGTCTGTTGGTCCGTCTGTTGGTTTTTTCTTTAAACATCTTCTCCTCCTCAACCACTGGGCCAATTCTTACCAAACTTGGCAGGAATGTTCCTTGGGTGACCCTTTTCAAAACTTGTTCGTGAAATTTTGATTCGTCAAAAATTGTGGGCGTGGCAGGGCGGGGCTTATCGGACTTAGAGAAATCATGTGAAAAATCTTTAAAAATCAATTATCTGGCCAATTTGAACCAAGCTTGGCAGGAATGACCCTTGAGTGATTATATTCAATGTATGCTCATGATTTTTTTCATTTGCCAAAAATTGTGGGAGTGGCAGGGCGGGGCTTATCCGACTTCGAGAAATCGTTAGATAATTCTTCAAAAATCTTCTCCTCCTCAACCACTAGGCCAATTCTTACAAAACTTGGCAGGAATGTTCCTTTAGAGACACTTTTCAAAACTTGTTCGTGAAATTTTGATTCGTCAAAAATTGTGGGCGTGGCAGGGCGGGGCTTATCGGACTTTGAGAAATCATGTGAAAAATCTTTAAAAATCAATTTTTAGGCCAATTTGAAGCAAACTTGACAGGAATGACCCTTGAGTGATTGTATTCAATGCATATTCATGAATTTTCATTCGCCAAAAAATGTGGGCGTGGCAGGGCGGGGCTTATCCGACTTCGAGAAATCGTTAGATAATTCTTCAAAAATCTTCTCCTCCTTAACCACTGGGCCAATTCTTACCAAACTTGGGAGGAATGTTCCTTGCATGACTCTTTTCAAAACTTGTTCGTGAATTTTCGATTTGTTAAAAATTGTGGACGTGGCAGGGCGGGGCGTATCGGACTTTGAGAAATCATGTGAAAAATCTTTAAAAATCAATTATTAGGCCAATTTGAAGCAAACTTGACAGGAATGACCCTTGAGTGATTGTATTCAATGCATATTCATGAATTTTTCATTCGCCAAAAAATGTTGGCGTGGCAGGGCGGGGCTTATCTGACTTCGAGAAATTGTCAGATAATTTTTCAAAAATCTTCTCCTCCTTAACCACTGAGCAAATTCTTACCAAACTTGGCAGGAATGTTCCTTGGGTGACTCTTTTCAAAACTTGTTCGTGAAATTTTGTTTCTGTGTTTTGTTACCATAATTGGCAGGAATGTTCATTTGGTGACTTATTTCAAAATTTGTTCGTGGATTTTTGATTTGCAAAAAATGTGGTAATGGCAGGGCAGGGCTTATCAGACTTAACAAAATCATAAGAGAAAATTCTTTTAAAATCAATTATACAGTAAATTTGAACCTAATCTTACAGGAATGTAGGCCTACCTTTATTGACTGTCTTCAATACATGGTTGTAAATTTTTGGTTTATTGAAAAATATCAGCATGGCAGGGCTGGGCTTGGGGATTGTTAAATGAGCTATGTCCTTTTGTTGAAAATTGGTATTTTTTGCAACATTTACACGTGTTGTTTGGTCTGTTGATTTTTTGTTAGCTCTATTTTTCCAATTGAACAGCTCCCAGTTCAAATGAAGTCAACTTCTCAAAATGCACAAAAACTGTGCTTTTGGGGGGTATGATCACTCTCAGTGATATTCTAGTTTTATTTTGCCTCGAAGTTTTTCCAAGTCATTTCATTAAGGGAAATGGTTAAACCGAGGTCCCATGTCCGTATGACCTATGGCAATAATCGAAAAATAAATTGGTAAAAAATGTAAAACAAAACAAAAAGAAAGTCTAATCTGAAATACTGGCAAATCGAACGAGAGAGTAACAGTGTTCTCCCCAGGCCAATAAACTGTATCGGCCCAACTACAGCTTCATGTAAACAAGAGGGCCAAGATGGCCCTGTATCGCTCCACTGGCTTTTAGACTAAGAACTTCTTCAAGGAATACAATAGAGGTCTATTCAAAGAAGATTCATGCTACACCAGAATAAAATCCAATAAGTGATTAAGGAGCAGAAATGTTTTTAAAATTTTCTTAAAACTATACTGTTTCATATAGCGAAAAAAAAAAGCCTTCAGAGATTCATGCAAGGAAGATTCCTGTGAAGTTTGGTTAAGACTGGTCATGTAGTTTTGTAGAAAAAGATTGTTTAACAATTTTTCGAAAATTCAATTTAATTAAATTTATCAAAAATTTACGTTCTACACGGAAATTATTTTTTTAAGGAATTTAGAGGAGATAAATGCAAGGAAGATTCGTGTGAAGTTTGGTTAAAATTGGTCCAGTAGTTTTGGAAAAGAAGATTTTTCAAAAATTTAATTTAATTTAATTAATCAAAAATCAAGTTCTACATAGAATTTATTTTTTTGAAGGAATTAAGAAGAGATTAATGCGAGAACATTTCTGTAAAGTTTGGTTGAAATTGGTCCAGTAGTTTTGGAGGAGAAGAATTTTTAAAGATTTTTCGAAAATTTAATTTAATTCGAATTAAATACAATTTAAGTTCTACATAGAATTTATCTTTTTGAAGGAATTAAGAAGAGATTAATGCAAGGAACATTTCTGTAAAGTTTGGTTGAAATTGGTCCAGTTGTTTTGGAGAAGAAAATTTTTTAAAGATTTTTCGAAAATTTAAATCAATTAAATTATTTAAAATTCAAGTTCTGAACGGATTTTTATTCTTTTGTAAGAACTTAGTAGAGATTTATGCAAGGAAGATTTCTGTGAAGTTTGGTTGAAATTGGTCCACTAGTTTTGGAGAAGAAGAATTTTTAAAGATTCTTCGAAAATTTAAATCAATTAAATTAGTTAAAATTCAAGTTCTGCATAGATTTTATTCTTTTTGAGGAATTTGGTAGAGATTCATGCAAGGATGATTCGTGTGAAGTTTGGTTGAAATTGGTCTAATAGTTTTGGAGAAGAAGAATTTTTAAAGATTTTTCGAAAATCTAAATCAATTAAAATAATTAAAATTCAAGTTCTGCTCGGATTTTATTCTTTAGAAGGAATTTGGTAGAGATTCATGCAAGGATGATTCATGTGAAGTTTGGTTGAAATGGGTCCAGGAGTTTTGGAGAAGAAGAATTTTTAAAGATTTTTCGAAAATTTAAATCAATTAAATTAATTAAAATTCAAGTTCTGCTCGGATTTTATTCTTTTGAAGGAATTTGGTAGAGATTCATACAAGGAAGATTTCTGTGAAAATTGGTTGAAATTGGTCCAGTAAATTTGGAAAAGAAGAATTTTTAAAGATTTTTCGAATATTTAATTCAATTAAATTAATTAAAATTCAAGTTCTGCATAGATTTTATTCTTTTTAAGGAATTTGGTAGAGATTCATGCAAGGATGATTCCTGTGAAGTTTGGTTGAAATTGGTCCAGTAGTTTTGGAGAAGAAGATGTTTGAAAATTGTTTACGCACGGACGGACGCACGCACGGACGCACGCACGGACGCACGGACGCACGACGGACACAGGGCCATGACATAAGCCCCGCTGGCCTTCGGCCAGTGGAGCTAACTAGTGACAGTGTAATGCCCATACATCTTCAAAAGTACCGGACAGCTTATTTTCCTCACAATGGTAACCCAATAGAGTAATCTTAAGGTATTTCATATCACAAACTGATAAATTGTCTTAAAATCTAACCATTTCTCAAACACAAACGTTTTATTGTTTAAGTTGAAAACTTGCCCAAGACTACAAAATGAAGGTTTTAAAGTAAGGTTTGTGTACAATGTATAGCAGAGAAAAAAAGTAAAACGCATCTCGAGGGGTCAGTGCAACACTATTGTAAGTGCCTATATAAATATAGGCACTTACAATAGTGTTGCACTTACCCCTCGATCTGGAATCGGAATTTTTTATGCTCCCCGAAAAAAATTCGGGGGAGCGTATATAGTCGCCACGCTGTCCGTGTGTCCGTCCGTCCGTCCGTCCGTCCACAGCCAGATCGATTACGGCTCTTGTTTCTTCTGTCTGGACATTTCCCCCCATTTATTCGGAATATCGAACACATGGCCTGTTTGGAAAAAGGAAATAAACGATGAATCTCCCGAAAACAAAGTCACAAAAATCATGTTACCCCACAGTATAAGTAGGGCTTTGTCATAAAAGAAAACTTAGTTCAATGACATTATCCTTAACCCTTTCCCAAACAAGACCTGTTTTTCACGTCCATAATGTAAAAAGCTTAAGAAATTATTGATACAAAAGAAGAAAATGCTGATGATCAGCATTTTCTCCTTTTGCCTAAATATTTTCTATGCCTTAATATAATCAAATCCAATTCTTATTTATGTATATTTTATTGTGTAAAGCAGCTTTCTAAATTGACTATCATAAAATGTTGCTGTTTCGGAAAGCGTTAAATAAGACTAAATTTTAGAGATAAAACTTCCAAATACAATGTCCCAAACAACTGTGTTGTCCCACATTTAACGATGAAGTTTCTACTACGTGTATGCGTGATTGTATGTTTTGTCTGGTCGTCTCGCCGATGTGTCAGTTTCCACATTGCGAGGATGTAGACTGTAAACCCGTACCGACTGTAGATTCGTGTAATGGAACAATAAAACGAGGAGGCGGATATTGTGGCTGCTGTATTGCCTGTTTTATAACGTTGGGTATGTCTCCCTGTTTGTTTATTAGTATACGGACTATAAATCCTACGATGACCCCCTGATGGCATTCTTTGTTAATGCTCGGCATCCATGCTAGAATTGTTCCTTAGACTATTACAAAGAAGATAGGGGTGGATGCCCAGCGTGATTTTTCGATTTAAGGTCACAGTGAGGTCAAAGGTCAATGAGTGCAAAAATCAAGAAAAAATAGAATCATTTGCGTCCACACAAAATGAAAGCAATGTAAGCGAAATCAAACAAATTGAATCAGGAATGGACAGAGGCTCACAAAGAGCATATATTGTCATTTTCAAACACTATTTTACCACGTTTATGCTAAAAAACGCTTAGGCCAATAACAAAATAAAGCAGGGTACTTAACGAATTTTTTATTGACCTTTAGTAAAATGTTTAGTTCTATTATCACACTCAAATAATACAAGGCATTCTTGTAACTAAGGGTAGCAATGCTTGAAATATTCTTGACTACTTCAAACAATATTAGGATGCATGCTTAGTGTCTGTTACGAATTCCAGGTCAGAATGAGGTCACAGGTAAATTACGTTAAAACGTGCGAAACTGGCATATAGCTAAGCAGATAAGAGCAAAATCATGCACTTGATGATGCAAGCATCAAACTTAGCTTATACATTTATAAGACCATGTAGTTTTAATAACAAGAGTGCCATCGTCACAATATACGCCACCACTTAAAAAACTTGAGACAAAAAAATGACATTGACAAGGATTTATAAATATTCACTCAAAAACCTGTAAAAAATTGTGTTCACAAAAAGGTTTTCATAAATATCCAGTGAAAAACCTGGAAGGAATTGCGTTCACGAGGCTAAAATATCATTAAGCCCCAGAGACTAAGATTGAAGGGGACATAAATCAGGCAAAAATCAATGAACCATAAAATCCTTACTTCATGCACATCTACCAATTAAGGTAATAACATCCACCAAGTTTCAGCCTCAGAGACAAAGTTTTAAGGGGGCATAACTCAGGCAAAAATCAATGAACCATAAAATCCTTACTTCATGCACATCTACCAATTAAGGTAATAACATCCACCAAGTTTCAGCCCCAGAGACAAAGTTTTAAGGGGACATAAATCAGGCAAAAATCAATGAACCATAAAATCCTTACTTCATGCACATCTACCAATTAAGGTAATAACATCCACCAAGTTTCAGCCCCAGAGACAAAGTTTTAAGGGGCATAACTCAGACAAAAATCAATGAACCATAAAATCCTTCCTACATTCACATCTACTAATTGAGGTGATAACATTGACCAAGTGACATTAAGATCCAGCCAGAAACTTAGGAGGAGTTGCGTTGACAAGGCTGCAATTTCAATTAGCCCCAGAGACTAGGATTGAAGGGGGCACAACTCTGGCAAAAATCAATGAACCATAAAATCCTTCCTTCATGCACATCTACCAATTGAGGCTATAACATTGACCAAGTTTCATTAAGATCCAGCCAGAAACTTAGGAGGAGTTGCGTTGACAAGCCTGCAATTTCAATAAGCCCCAGAGACTAAGTTTTTAAGGGGCATAACTCAGGCAAAAATCAATGAACCATAAAATCCTTCCTTCATGCACATCTACCAATTGAGGTGATAACATTGACCAAGTTTCATTAAGATCCAGCCAGAAACTTAGGAGGAGTTGCGTTGACAAGGCTGCAATTTCAATCAGCCCCAGAGACTAAGTTTTTAAGGGGCATAACTCAGGCAATAATCGACGAACCATAAAATCCTTCCTTCATGCACATCTACCAATTGAGGTGATAACATTGACCAAGTGACATTAAGATCCAGCCAGAAACTTAGGAGGAGTTGCGTTGACAAGGCTGCAATTTCAATAAGCCACAGAGACTAAGTTTTTAAGGGGCATAACTCAGGCAAATATCAATGAACCATAAAATCCTTCCTTCATGCACATCTACCAATTGAGGTGATAACATTGACCAAGTTTCATTAAGATCCAGCCAGAAACTTAGGAGGAGTTGCGTTGACAAGGCTGCAATTTCAATAAGCCCCAGAGACTAAGTTTTTAAGGGGCATAACTCAGGCAAAAATCGACGAACCATAAAATCCTTCCTTCATGCACATCTACCAATTGAGGTGATATCATTGACCAAGTTTCATTAAGATCCAGCCAGAAACTTAGGAGGAGTTGCGTTGACAAGGCTGCAATTTCAATAAGCCCCAGAGACTAAGTTTTTAAGGGGCATAACTCAGGCAAAAATCGACGAACCATAAAATCCTTCCTTCATGCACATCTACCAATTGAGGTGATAACATTGACCAAGTTTCATTAAGATCCAGCCAGAAACTTAGGAGGAGTTGCGTTGACAAGGCTGCAATTTCAATAAGCCCCAGAGACTAAGTTTTTAAGGGGCATAACTCAGGCAAAAATCGACGAACCATAAAATCCTTCCTTCATGCACATCTACCAATTGAGGTGATAACATTGACCAAGTTTCAAGAAGATCCAGCCAGAAACTTAGGAGGCGTTGCGTTGACAAGAAAAATGGACGGACGTACGGACGGACGTACCCATGAGAGGGTACTTGTGCAAAAAGTGACTTGAGGGTTGCATTTCTGTACAAATGGTATTTCTGAGGTTCAGATTTCTTGTCCATATTGTGAGGATATTTGGTCATGACAGAAATGGTATTTATGAGGTTCAGATTTCTTATCCATATTGTGAGGATATTTGGTCATGAATTGCGTATAGATATAAACAGCATATCCAACTTCTTGTGATGGTGTTTACGGTCACTTTAACAGTATTTCAGTTTGTTTGTTTTGATGGCATTTATCATTTGTTTGACATTATTTCAGTCATATAAGCAATGTACAGGTAATTGCAGTGGGTCCTATGTACAAGGCACCAACCCACCCTTGTGGAACCCAACCTTACCACAAGCCAGCTTGATGGCTTCCACACATAAAAAATATGAAAGTCCAGACCTGCCTAGGATTCGAACCCACAGCGGTGAGGGGCCCCGATAGATTTGCAGTTCATGAGGACCCCTAAAATTTAGTCATATAAGCAACGTCTAGATAATTTCAGGGGGAGGGAGACTCTAAAGGCACAGGAGCCATTCAGTTAAACCCTACATACAACAAACCAGCTGGAAGGCTTCCTCCTGTCAGATTTAAAGCTAAAACAGACATTTTCAACCACCAAGAGCAGATTTCTAATTGCTGAATTCCACCACTGTTTCTTTCGTTCTTTTTTTCATGGTGTTTTCTGCCGTTTTTGAACAATTTTCAGTTATATCATGGCAACATTTCACTTATTCATGCCTCCTGTCTACCAGTACTAGGCTAGGCTCTGAAGTGCATTGCCCAAATACACTCCTGTGAGACTAAGCGGCTAGGGCGGGATTCAAACCAGTGCCCTTCAGTCACCCTAACCACTGAGCCACAGAGGACCCTACCACTATTTCTTAACACTAAGTAATACATTTATTAAATTCTTTATTCAGGTTTAAATTTATTATGGTACTCTTGTAAATTAATATGAAATCAAACTATGCATTTATGCAATACCACACAAACAAGAATGGTGGAAAATAAGTTTTACTTAGCGACAAGAATATGTACTCACGGAGGGGTACTTGTGGGGAGCATCCATTGTGAGGTGCAGTTCCGTACATTTAGTACTTCTTTCTAGCATCAGATTTGGCCATACTGTGAGGATTTTTGTCCATTTTGTGCAAAACCTTGTCTGTAACAAGAAAACTTTGGCCAACAAATGTAACTATTAATAAACAAATGCATCCCACCATTCTGAGAAAACAAACAAGTGACTCTGTCACATAAACTCTCAAAGGAGAATTAGTAAAACATGTTCATGGACCAATGAAATACACATATTCAAACAATGCCATTTTACAAGAGGCTTTTAAAAGCTTAATGATTAGTCAGATAAATCGAATATCTTTTTTCCTTGTTGTAAAATGTCAAAGGTCAAAGTCGAAAGGCCAAGGGGTTCATTACTCCTGAGGTCAAGACATGGTCCCTTCCGAACTTTTGGAGGTATCCATATGTGAAAAGTCTATGCTCCAATTGACCAAACACCGATTGTCAATCAAAAACATCGATAAGCCAATGGACGAAAATTGTCACACACCAACTCTTTGTCTTAAATTCTTCATTGCTACGTCACGTGATATTGTATCGATCTATCAACTGTCAATCAAAACAATTGACATGCTAATGAACGATCAGGAAAATGCCACACTTCCGTTGTTTGTATTAGATTCTATATTGGGTGGTGCGATCTATGAATTGGCGTTTGGTAAATTCTAATATAGTATGCCTTACCTGCCCCTAATATTATGTTTATTGGGTCAGACACAAAAACATAATGGAGCAGAAATCATATTTTCAATAAAGAAGAATCTATTATCTTAATCTGAAAATAAAACAATTTTCCATAACCTTGGGGTTATTTAAGTTTTACATGGGCAGTTGCCAGGGACTATAATCCTAGTCGTCTGTATCACTTTACAACTTTGAAATCTGAAAGTTCATGTATAAATCCTTAATGTCCACAATCATGGTTTATTGGAGCAAGTAAATTTTCAATTTTGCTTCAAAATTTAAAGGATTTTCACCCTAATAGCAGCTTGCAGCTCAGTAGAACAGCCATTTGTGCACCTCAGGAAAATGGACAAACTTTTGCACAATTCCTTGTTATCATTGACTATATCAATTGAAAGCCATACATGCATATTAGGAAAATGGACAAAAATTTGCACAATTACTTGTTACCATTGATTATATTTGATATAACCTATGTAGCAGCCCGAGGTTCCATAGTACAGCCAATTGTGCACCCCAGGACAATGGACAAACTTTTGCACAACATCTTAGCAGCTTGCGCCTCAGTAGTACAGCCATTTGTGCACCCCAGAAAAATGGACAAAACTTTTGCAAAACTTTTTGACACCATTGACTAGCAGCTTGCACCTCGGTAGTACAGCCATTTGTGCACCCTAGAAAAATGGTCAAAACTTTTGCAAAACTTTTTGACACCATTGACTAGCAGCTAGCACCTCAGTAGTACAGCCATATGTGCACCCTAAAAATGGACAAATTTTTGCACAAGATCTTGTCACCATTTGACTAGCAGCTTGCACCTCAGTAGTACAGCCATTTGTGCACCCCCCAAAAAATGGACAAACTTTTGCACAACATCTTGTCCCCATTGACTAGCAGCATGCACCTCGGTAGTACAGCCATTTGTGCACCCCAGAAAAATGGACAAACTTTTGCACAACATCATGTCGCCATTGACTAGCAGCTTACACCTCAGTAGTACAGCCATTTAGGCACCCCAGAAAAATGGACAAACTTTTGCACAACATCTTGTCACCATTGACTAGCAGCTTGCACCTCAGTAGTACAGCCATTTGTGCACCCCAAAAAAATGGACAAACTTTTGCACAACGTCTTGTCACCATTTGACTAGCAGGTTGCACCTCAGTAGTACAGCCATTTGTGCACCCCAGAAAAATGGACAAACTTTTGCACAACATCTTGTCACCATTGACTATATCTGATATAACCCTTGTAGCAGCATGCAGCTCAGTAGTACAGCCATTTGTGCACTTCAGAAAAATGGACAAACTTTTGCACAACATCTTGTCACCATTGACTATATTTGACATAACCCTTGTAGCAGCATGCAGCTCAGTAGTACAGCCATTTGTGCACTCCGGAAAAATGGACAAACTTTTGCACAATTTATTGTTACCATTGATTATATTTGAATAAGGTTTTCATTGTGCATGTAATAAGTGGAGAAATCAATTGGTCGACACAAGCCTTTGTCACTCTCATTTTAGCCTGGTATGGTTGTACTGGCATTTGAAAAGACAAAATATTGTTAAACCATAATGACATGATAAAAAGAATTTCAATGGTCTTTCCACAGGATTTGTTTGTACAAAAGGAATTATTATAATTTCATCAGAAAGGTCTTAAATTTGAAACATTGAGAAACAAACACACATGCTTCATTTCCTTGTACTCACTGATATGTTACAGGAGTACAAACATATTCACACCCCGAAACTGAAGTGTACATACACTAACAATACATTATTTTGATAACTTCCAAGATATATGAAGAAATTGAAAAGGAAATGCACAAAAGTACGGAATCCTGTTTCCGCCATCCACTTTTCCCTACATACAACACGAAAAGTCGAAATTAGTGCCATTAACTTCCACTTTTCTACCAAACAGTTACCTGGAAATGCAGAAAATTTGAAGTTTTGTCTGTGACAATTGTCAGAAATTAGTGTGACTAACTTCAACTTTTCACAAACTGAACATCATTTAGGAACTATGTCATTTATCTCTATATCCCGCCCATAATTTTATCTCGAAGATTTTTATAGGAAATGTATCTTTATCGAAAACATGTACATCTGCAAATTCAAATCAATTATTTATGGTGATGTTCACTGTTTGTACACGGTCTCTGGATAGCTGGTCTGATTCTATAATTACGGTTTTACATGCCCATTTACGATTTAACCCTTTCCCAAACAAGACCAGTGGCCAGTTTCATCAAAATATTTAAGACATTCTTTTGTCTTACTGATGGCGTATGCCAATTTAAGGGCAAAAAACGCATGTCGCCAATCTATTACGACCTGGGTTATGCGATTGTCGTTTTTAAGCGATTTAAAGACTTTGGAAAATCATAAATATGTCCGTACTTGAAAAAATGCCAGTTATTTCTAAACTGTGTTACATTTCCATTCCAAATATAAACATTTTGTACGGTTTAGAATTTTGAATTCATGCATACTTATGAAAAAATTTGACATAAATGTTCAAAATTACCTCCCTTGCATATGAATATGGAGTAAAATGATTTTTGTCAATTATTTTCTTCTTGAAGCATAATATTGAAATCCGGCACGGTGAATCAACTTATGTGAAGTGCATTTACAAGTGTGTGTAATTTGATGCATTTCATATGGCTAGAAAGTGGTGTTTTTCATTATGGGTATTCTGCCTTAAATGATTTGATGAAACAGACCCCTGGCTTTGACATCCCCAAACAAAAAGGCACAGGAAAACATTGAGGTAAAAAGAGAAAATGCTTATTATCAGCATTTTCTCTTTTGTCTCAATATTTTCTGTGCTATATTATGCAAAAATCCTATCTTCATCAACATCAGTTTGTCGTCAGCAATATATTTCTAATTAATTTCATAATTCTGGTTGTTTGGAAAAGGTCTACTTATAAAGGATATACAGTTAGCAAATGTGGCTCAAACATATTCTTTGCATTCGGTGTAAAAAGTGTTTAAAACATGTCGAAAACTGTATGTATAGATCCCGATCCGTTTCAGTTTATCGGGGTTTTACGCTGTTTTCAACTGCTATGGTCATGTCGCAGCGGCTAGGGCACCTACCCATGGATTCCTGTTGTTTCTCAAACCAGTACTACCACAACACCCTTACCAAGCCTCAAGCTGCTCGCCCACTTAGGTTAACGATTTCAAATCCATTGGTAGGTGACAATTTTGTCAGAATGGGTATTAGCCGCGGTCGGGTATCGAACCTGGGACCTCTCGAGTGAGAGGCAGATGCACTACCAACTGCGCTAAGGTATGTATGTGTGTATCAATTAGAAACATTGTTAGAAAAAGAAAAAGGCTGGATATCAGCCTTTTCTTCTCGTGCTTTCTTAGCTTTCTCTGAAACTACACCTCTGAAAGTTTTCCAACATAATTCAAAGGTAATGCAGATGCCAAATCGTCGGTGTAAATGCAAAATCTCGTATGTCGATTCTTGTGATGATCAAAGTCAAATCTTGTGTGCCCATTTAAGACAATTCTTGCAGGTTTTGAGGTAATTTTACTTATCAGTATTAATGTGTTCAAATTTCAAGTAAATTCTTTCAGTAAGGGAAAAGTTATTACACTTTTTTCCGACCCCTTTAAAATTTTCCAAAAACGAGATACGAGGTTTTGCATTTACAATGACGAGATGCATCGTGAAAAAGGCAGGACTTGTGTGCAAATTATAATACCAAAAAGTATAATGACTGAGGAACTGCTAGCAATGCTATATAGATTTCAGCATTTTCTTGTTTTACCTCAATGTTTTCCTAATTCTTATCTATTATAGAGGTCAAATCTGGTCTTGTCGAGAGAGGGTTAAAACCAGGTGTTATTAGGTAAAGCGGTTAACAAACTGAATTACCTAACTTTCGAAGAATTTGTATGACTGAAGAAAATAGAAAAAGAAGAGGAGAACATTTTGGTAACTGGGAATGATCATTCCCAATTTTTTATTCTTTTCCCCAAAATCAATCTAATAGGGCTCGACTTAATCAAGTAAACAGTGACATAATTTCGGACATTTTAACATTAGTTTTACTTTAGTTTGGCGGTTGTGTGTTTTCCGTGTTGTGTAAAGGGCGAGTGTAATAAATATTGGACCATGAACCATGGCACAACCTTTCTAAGGAACGATAACCCACAATGGTTCCCCATTATTGGTTTTCTACTTCTCCGCATTGCTTTCAAGCTCTGGTAGCCTAAGTCTTTTTTACAATTATTTTAAGTTGACTCTGAGCTGCTTGAGTCCCATCAGCAGGCATAGTTTGGCCAGACTTGCTTGTGAACAGCTTTCCCAGAGACCTAAAGCAGTGAATTGCTGTCCTGGTCATTTTGAGACACAACCTGAACTGCCGATCCGTTATGACCGGAAGCTATCCGCTAATGACCTAATTAGTGCTGTCAGCAAAAAGGGTCTATCTAGTAGATAAATAATATTTGTGCCCAGGTATGGGATTCTATGACAGGAATACATGTTTACTAATCGGTACCAAACAAAAAAGATTATCACTTGTAATAAAATTGTGCACAACGACAAATTAGTTAGCGATCCGCTACTGCCTAAACAACTGTACACAATTATGAAGGAATTTCTGCATTAAAATGCAATAATCAGACTACGAAGGGGGGTTGGTTTGAACCCTGGAACCCCCTCTCGATCTGTCACTGCAGTCAGCCATAATGTGCAACTCAGAAAAATGGACAAACTTTTGCACAATTCTTGGCCTGCTTTGTTTACATTTTCAAGCTCGTGTGCTGTCATTTGCAATTGAATCTCCCATACTGGTGTTACAATGACAGTTTATCAAAGTCAAGATAATTTGTGAAAACAAAGTATTACCTAATTTGACTAAACTCCTGACTCCATAGAAGTAAATGTCAGATCCATCTCATTGACAGCTGCACAATCACACAATTGACCTAATTAGGTCAAATGAATAGAACTTAGATAAGGAAAAAACTTTTTTCATCTGGTCATTCATGCTCTCAATAACTTCCAATATGACCAATTCCAACAACCACAAATCATTTCTCAATCCATTTCTAAATAGCTTCAAGACACAACTAATTAAGTCCAAAACACTGACTGAGTATCCAAAATGGCGGTCAATTATTTTAACTCCTGACACATGCATTGTAATAAGGTCAAGAACATAAGAGAATTTTCCCTAGCAACTAGAATAGGTTATAAAATAAAAAGAATTACTACAAATGTATTTCTATAATTACTACTTTACAAAGAATCATAAATAAAATACAGTATATTCCATTATTTACCTTCAAAGTGTGGAACTACTTTTTTTATTGATTGGGCTCTGGTTCCCGGTTTAGTAACTTTACACTTTATAGACTGAATCCCCAGTAGTCAGAATCTTAATAATATACAGGGAACCAGCTAATGATGAAATATTGCGTAATAATACATATTTTAAATATACATTGTATTAAAACTGAAAATTTCATGATCTCGGCCATAAACCACGGACATGTCCGGAAATCCGAAAATTTCTGAGGTGCAAAACACAAATGGTACTTGTGAGGTTTTGTGGCCCAATTTGTGTTTTTTCATGTTCACTTGCGAGGTGCACCTCGTAAATAGCATTTATCCCCACAATTCTTCTGCATACGTGTCTTGCAACTCGCAACTACCTTCTCATGAGAGCGGACGTACGGACGGATGGACGGACGGATGGACGGACGGACGGACAGACGGAGAAGATGACGCCAATATACGTCCGCCTCCGGCGGCGTATAAAAAACTCATATGCCACTCTAAAGGTCTAGATGGCCGCCATTTTTCAAGATGGCCGCCATTGACGCGTGAAAGATACCACTTTTACCATAAAGCTAATATAATTGGCCAATTTTTATACTTTTCAGAACAACATGAATGTTTACAAACATGAGAAAACAGAATTTTAGCATGTCTTGTCCATAGTTAATTATAAGATGGCCAACATTTTCCAAGATGGCAGCCATGACGGGTGGAAAATACCGTTTTTACTATAAAACCTGATATGGTTGGCCGCTTTTTTATAACAAAATGTTACTTTAACGTAAGATATCGGGTTAACGTTTAAGAGGTTTGACATCAGATTTTCAGGAAACGTCAGAAAAATGAATGCACAATCAAAGTATTGTTTTCCTTTTACAGATTTCGATATAGTTTTTAACCGGGAACCAATATTTTCCGAGTGTGCTAAACTTTTTTGTACAGTATATTTTACATCATTGACATCAAATCCATGTCTTGTTTGGGAAGTCTATGCGGAATGTATTTAACACAAAACTCGAAGCATGAATTCAAATTCATTTCATTATTTCATTCTTGGTATATATCAACATATAAATAGCACAATGGTCAAGCTGTTAGAGCTACTTCAAGAGCTTCATGTTCACTTACTTGAATACTCCTTAGACACAATATCATCTTAATTCTTACCATAACATCAAACATTTCATCTTAACACTTTCACAAACGACAAAATATTCGGGTGTTCCAATTTAAATGCTGCTGCAGACAACAGTATTTGTGTAAGTAATGATAGATTGTGTACAATATAGCATAAAAATGTTGAGACAAGAGCTTCGCAGAGCAGCGCATATACGCCCGAGAGGGGCTTGTCAGTAAAATTGGCCATTTTTTTTATTCAAAGGCAGATAATTCAAGAACGAAAAGAGTTATCTAAATTCCATAAGCGGTGTGCACAACTAGACACCGTGGAGATTCATTGTGGCAAGTTTGATCAAATTCTGATCAAAACTGTAGGAGGAGTTGCGCACACAAGAAATTGCTAACGGACAGACGGACGGACGACCGGGGCCATAACATAATACGACCCTTCGGGCGTATAACAAAAGGAGGAAATGCTGATTATCAGCATTTTCCTCTTTTGTCTCAATGTTTTATAAAGCCATCTCTTCTAGGGACGTCAAAACCAGGCCTTGTTTGGGAAAGGATTAATTACTTTAAAATTATCCGCTTAACCCTTGCCCGTACAAGACCTGGTTTGACGTCCTTTAAAGAAAAGGATTAGGTAAACATTGTGTAAAATGAAGAAATTGATTGTTACCGCTTTTTTATACTACAAAATTGTAGATCAGTCCAATTTAAGATAAAAAACAGTTTCAGATGAAAAAGTGGTGTGTTTATAAAGAGAGAATTTGTGTGCAATATATGAAAGAAAATATTGAGATAAAAGGAGAAAATATCCATCATCAGAATTTTATTCTTTCGTCTCAATGATTTCTTACGCCACTTCCTGTAGATACATACATTAAAACCAGGAATAGTTTGGGAAAAGGCCAATGTAAACAATCATTTAAATCTAAGTCTACATTTATCCATTTTATTTATCAATCAATTACAATAGTCCCAGCCGAAAATGAAAGTGACGTAGGCTGATGTTTACTGCTGCAAAACCAATCAATCCGTCTGATTTGCACCGTTACAAATACGAACAGAGTTGATTGGTTGTCAAGTAGTAAACACTAGCCCACGTCACTGTCATTTTCGGCCGGTGCTATTGTACTGTAATTTTAGGAATCAATTACACAGAAAGCACATGTAAACAATGTAGGAAAAAAACACTGCTTATTTATACATACAGATTTCCATTATAATACAATTATTTTTCCCATTCATTTCATTCTCATTCAGAACAACAAGAGCTGTCCGAAGATAGCGCGCTCGACTTTCTAAGTTGCTTAGTATAAAGGGGGCATAACTCCAAATATAGTGGAGCCAGGGTCATGGGCCCTGGTAATAAGGTAGAGGGTGTGATGGTGAATAAGTATTCCAAGTTTGGGTTGAATCCCTTTGATAGTATGGAAGTCATTGATGTTTGAAAAAACTTTAACATTTGTTGCGACGCCAACGCCGATGCCCGGGTGACAGTATAACTGTATAAGCTCTCATTTTCTTCGAAAAGTTGAGCTAAAAATGTTTCAACACATTCCCACACAGTGACGCAATTATTATTATTATCGACATTTCCTTCTTTTGCCTGTATGTTTTCCTAGCCTTTTCTATTTAAGGTAGGTCGAAACCAGGTCTGGTTTGGGAAAATGTTAACAACAGACAGTGACTTCTTTTGACGTTTCCATTCAATATGTCATTGTGTATAGAAAGCCTTGCAGAAAAACAAGAAAATTCTGATTATCAACATTCTCTCCTTTTCTTTCAAGACTTTCTAATCTAAAACATGGAGATATTCTGCATATACACTGTCTGTAAACGATAGTATTAATTGTGTCTTCTGAAACTCCTTTGAAAATGGACCAGTCAATAATAATAATGTGGAAAATGGATAAGAATTTTTCCACAATGTATGAATAGGTTATTCGGAATACAGTAAGAATTATGTGTGTAAACATTCATTCGAGCCAGAATCTGGAAAAATGCCTTTGTAGAAATTAATCTTCCATGTGTCCAGGTAAGATCGTACAAATTGCCATCCACCAGTTGCTACACATCCTGAGAAAACAAACAATCATGGATCTTGATCAGACTCTGCGTATCCACCAGCTGACCAAGATCCATGTTGTCCTCAAATGCCATACAGGCCTTTTTTCAGATTCTGGCTAATTCATATTTAAGTTTGATTGTACTCCACATGTTAATTTAACCCTTTGTCAAACACTTTTCAATTTCACGACTCTTTCTTCGGGTGTTCCGAACACATTGAAAAGAAAAGAAGAAAATGCTAACTAGCATGTTTCCTCCTTTTCCTGTTATGTTTTTTTCATTGTTCCAAAGCAATTTCTTTCAATTTGTTTTTTGAAATGACTATGAAAATAAATTCATCTGAATGTATTGTTGTTTGGTAAAGGGTTAACATAGATAGGAAAGTATGGTGTCAATTTTGTTTAGTCTTTTAACATTTTTCTGACCATAAAGTTGAGAATTCCACCATTACGGAAATACACAAGTTCCACCTCGGTGTCAAATCTGGTCTTTACTTGGAAGGTTCTACCGTCATTCAACTGAAAAGTAACAAAATGATATTCATGTCAATTTACCCCACCCACTTTGTCATCTATTTTTCCAAAATTAAGCCGTCGCCGGATTTTTCTCATACAAATTAAGATATCACATAACCTTAGCAATCAACAGAATTAAAAGTAAGTACAATTTTTGAGCCCTTTCCATAACTCATCCTTAACCAATATTATAGGTACTGTTGTGCAGATTTATCGATAAAAGTCAAAAGTATTTTTCAACCAATCAAAAGCATTCTATTTTTTCCAATCAATGAGACCCACTGAACTCTTCTTTATCCTTTGTTTTAATTTTTTGTAAGATCCGAATGAGCAGAATGAATTAAAGCAGAAACAGAAATATTTAGATAGGAATGGAGTGGAAGCAATTTCGTGCTCTCTATACTGTATGTAATAAATTCCCATAAAATGTAACACATTTGCACTAAGATGTAATAAATTCCCACTGAAATATTCTTACTAAAGTGTAATAAATTCCCACTAAAATGTAATTAAGTCCAACTTGAATATAATGAATATAATGAATATAATGAATTCCAACTAAAATGTAATAAATTCCCACTAAAATGTAATAACTTCCAACTAAAATGTAATGTAAAATGTAATAACTTCCCACTAAAATGTAATAACTTCCCACTAAAATGTAATAAATTCCCACTAAAATATAATAACTTTCCACTAAAATGTAATAAATTTCCACTAAACTGTTAAAAATGTCCACTAAAATGTAATAAATTCGCACTAAAATGTAATGAATTCCCACTAAAATGTAATAAATTCCCACTAACCTTAACTTCTACCAACTGACCGGGCTGTAAGTTTTGAGGCAGGTCTATGGTGAAGCTCTCTTTACCAGTCAAGGCGAGGGTGGTGGCGTTTTCCCCCTCCACATATTGGAATGGTATGATACCCATGCCTACGAGGTTACTACGATGGATTCTCTCGTAGCTCTCCGCTATCACAGCTTTTACACCCTGAAACATTAACCCATAATTAGACAGCAAACTTTTAGACAGGTCTATATTCAAAAATGTTGCAGACAACTGTTTCAAATGAATGTAAATCTACATTATTTGTCTTTTTGGGTTGAAACAAATTGTGGGAAATGAAGAAATTGCTTATCAAAAGTAATATCTTCATTTTCCACAATGTTTTCCAAAGCCTTTTTTCATAAGGGTGTCAAAAAGTGTCAATCCACCACTGATAAAATGAAAATATTTCATTCTGTGACGAACCTAGGGTTTTACTTAAGTATCTAGTCTAAAGAATTCCAGTCTACAAGCACCTGTTAAAAACCGGGAACCATGAATGAAGCCGGACTCAATCCAAAAAGTATAAAAGGCGCAGAAATTCTGAATTGCAGTCATTCTGTTTCTCGACGTGAGAGGAACAGGTCGTTTTCAATAGTGAAAATTATACGGCCGAATAAAGTTGGTATTGTTGTGTTAGCTTTGTCATCCTAGTAGAGGGGACAGGGGACCGAACAGTGAATATTCGTATTCATCTTAGTAAGTTCTCTGATCGCCCTGAACAGTGACAAAATGGAGATCAGCATATACCATGATATAAAGCCAAATGATTTTGGGCACTATTGGTTAGCTATCTCGGATGGGAGATAGGACTATCTCTGATGATGAGAGATAGGGTTGGTCGAAACTATTGATGAGCTATCTCGGATGGGAGATAGGCTATGGTTGATCAATTAGTTTTGCCATACGTTTTCAAAAGCTTTGAGGCTTTTGGTAGTGCAACAGAAACAACTGTGTCATGTTATATAGCAGTTGAGCTTAGAGATCGCCTGGAAGGCTGATGCAAGGGGTTGAGGTACGGTAGACAAGATGGATCAGACTGCCTCATCACAGACTGACTTGTTTGATGTCAGGTTGAGACTGGTATCGTCCTGTGTATTGGTCAGGACATATCGGGTCTCATACAAGGTACAGGCTCTGACCGGTAAAAGATTGGCTTAAGGTTACCAGACTGTCCCAAAATGGCTTTGAGACAATGTTCAAGACTGTAATCGATTAACTAACTTACTCTTAGAGAATAACTGGAATCAATCCATCTCCACACCATTTACTGGTGGGCCCACCCGCTACGAGATGTACTTGGATAAGGGCCGAAACATCAATGACAGCGGGCACCAAGCTGATGATGGAGATGGATGGACAACTTATGTCAAAACTTCTGCATTTTAGAATAATGAGTTTAACTTTGATAAGCCCAAAACTTAATGACACTTTTAATATCCCTTTCAAGATTAACAACGCCCTCATACACTCGGTGATCGACACAATAAGTTCAGTCATCCACTGAGTGTAGCCGAGCAAGTTTGCTCAGGATTAGAAGAGAAAGATCGTCTATAGGTACTTTTGAATGGTGAATTACTTGATTTTATGAAGTTAATCAGATTTAAAATTAATTGTTTGAGCTAGGACAAACCAGTCCATTTAATGACATTTCATAATTGTTGATCATATTAGATATTGATTTTTATATAAAATTGCTCTACCGACTGAAGACACGTTACATATTTTTGGCGCCCAATATGGGACTAATCAATCTATTACTTTAATTAATAGACTTACCCACTGATTAAGACAAAACACCGTCACAATGGATCATGATAGTCATCCCGATCTGGAAAGCTTCTATCAAGAGGTCTAGAGGTTGAAAAGACAAAATGCAATATTCCGCATGGAGGGTCAGCTCTCATTGTTTGGACAAGAGCTGAGATACCATTCTGATCAACCCCGATTAATGTTAAACAATATAGCAAGTTGTTAGTTCAAGGCCTGTTAGTGTTGATATACCATCTGGTAGCGCTGAGCCGAGACACAAAGGCTCATACATCGCTGATGATACTCTGTTATTTCATGCTTAACAATTTTAGCAAGTTAGACCATGTTGATTTTTAAAGATATTTCTATTTGTCAATCAGGACGATTTTAATAATGCCATTTCAATTTGTTGTCATGCGGGTCGCATGAACCCGAAGGCGTGGGTAATGTGACGAACCTAGGGTTTTACTTAAGTATCTAGTCTAAAGAATTCCAGTCTACAAGCACCTGTTAAAAACCGGGAACCATGAATGAAGCCGGACTCAATCCAAAAAGTATAAAAGGCGCAGAAATTCTGAATTGCAGTCATTCTGTTTCTCGACGTGAGAGGAACAGGTCGTTTTCAATAGTGAAAATTATACGGCCGAATAAAGTTGGTATTGTTGTGTTAGCTTTGTCATCCTAGTAGAGGGGACAGGGGACCGAACAGTGAATATTCGTATTCATCTTAGTAAGTTCTCTGATCGCCCTGAACAGTGACAAAATGGAGATCAGCATATACCATGATATAAAGCCAAATGATTTTGGGCACTATTGGTTAGCTATCTCGGATGGGAGATAGGACTATCTCTGATGATGAGAGATAGGGTTGGTCGAAACTATTGATGAGCTATCTCGGATGGGAGATAGGCTATGGTTGATCAATTAGTTTTGCCATACGTTTTCAAAAGCTTTGAGGCTTTTGGTAGTGCAACAGAAACAACTGTGTCATGTTATATAGCAGTTGAGCTTAGAGATCGCCTGGAAGGCTGATGCAAGGGGTTGAGGTACGGTAGACAAGATGGATCAGACTGCCTCATCACAGACTGACTTGTTTGATGTCAGGTTGAGACTGGTATCGTCCTGTGTATTGGTCAGGACATATCGGGTCTCATACAAGGTACAGGCTCTGACCGGTAAAAGATTGGCTTAAGGTTACCAGACTGTCCCAAAATGGCTTTGAGACAATGTTCAAGACTGTAATCGATTAACTAACTTACTCTTAGAGAATAACTGGAATCAATCCATCTCCACACCATTTACTGGTGGGCCCACCCGCTACGAGATGTACTTGGATAAGGGCCGAAACATCAATGACAGCGGGCACCAAGCTGATGATGGAGATGGATGGACAACTTATGTCAAAACTTCTGCATTTTAGAATAATGAGTTTAACTTTGATAAGCCCAAAACTTAATGACACTTTTAATATCCCTTTCAAGATTAACAACGCCCTCATACACTCGGTGATCGACACAATAAGTTCAGTCATCCACTGAGTGTAGCCGAGCAAGTTTGCTCAGGATTAGAAGAGAAAGATCGTCTATAGGTACTTTTGAATGGTGAATTACTTGATTTTATGAAGTTAATCAGATTTAAAATTAATTGTTTGAGCTAGGACAAACCAGTCCATTTGATCACATTTGTGTAATTATTGATCATATAATATAGATTTTCGTTAATTGCTCTACCGACTGAAGAAACGTTACAATTCAATTAAGGATCATCAGAACTAAACTCATGCGTAACCATTCCCACTAGTGAAAATAAAGCTTTTGTTGTTCACTCAATGAAATATAAATCGATCTTCGCGAAAAACAAACGATTATTCTATTATTTTAATGCAAAAATTAGACAAAAAGCGAAAATTTTAAAACGAATTTTCTAAAAGTGCATCATTTTACACGTGATGCTATGCAACGCTTATAATGACATCACTTATTTGGCCCTGCTTAGATAACGTCCAATAGGGTAAAACAAACAAAAGCAGGGCACAAGTTTTTGATAATTTCACTGGATAGGCGATGAGTTTATCAAATTATAATCTACCGTTATTTCTCGATAATCCACCAAAAAGAATTAAAGAAATTGAGGTAAATGAAGTAAATGCTGCTTCTTCTAACTTTATGTTATCCAAAGCCTTTTCTGATGAATCATAAAAACTGAGGCTTTTTTTGGGGAACGGGCCAATCCTTACTTTTCTTGAAGCAAAAAAAAAACTACAAACTTTGACAACTTTATAAAAACTAAACATACCAATATCCAGGGTCCTTTTGCGGCCCAATCTCGCGATGATCCACAGCCATATTCCTTCCCAGCGAGGATAATAACTTGTTTATTGTCCGATTTGTACCTTTCTGCAGCATCAAAAATGTCCATCTGAAAAACAAGATGTGTTCGTGAACAATGTGGCTGGCCTAAAAAGATTTGATTTATTGGGGTTTTACGCCGTTTTCAGCTACTAAGGTCATATCGCGGCGGCTGGAGCACCTAACCATGGATTCCTGGCATTTCTCATACCAGTACTACCACAACACCCTTACCGAGCCTCCAGCTGCTCCCCCACATAGGTTCACAATACCAAACCACTGATGAGTGACATTTTTGTCAGTAAGGGTATTTGCCGCGGCCGGGTATCGAACCCAGGGCCTCTTGAATGAGAGGCAGATGCGCTACCAACTGCGCCATGGCCGCGGCTGGCCTAAAAAGAGCCTACCAACAAAAGAAAGTTAAAGTTCTAAGGCAAAGGTCATGAGATGAAAAATGTCCATCTGCAGATGCAATAGCCCTTTCCCAAACAAGACCTGGTTTTGACGTCCTCCATAGAAAAAGCTTGTGAAAATATTGAGACAAAAGAAGAAACTGCTGATAACCAGCAGTTTCTCCTTTTGCCTCAATATTTTCTGAGCTATATTTTACACAAATTCTATGTTACTCAACCTTTAATTTGTCGTCTGCATTAGCTTTCAAATTGAAACAGTCCAATTTTCAGCCGTTTCGGAAAGGGATAGTAACCTGTCTTGTTAAAGTTGTAGTGAATATTACTTTTATCTACATTATCTAGTGTTCACTTCATCTAATGTTGGTTAACTTTTGATTTTTGAACGTTTTTGCTGCCCATAAACACAGTGTATAATCATGTGACTCAGAATTTCCAATAATCTTCAGGGTTCAACAATAACCTGTGCCTGACAGACATTAACTGCCTGCTGCTTGGTCAGGGCTAGTTAGATCCCCAAGATGCAAGACCGACTGGTCAGCCTCATTTCAAATCTCAGTCACTATTACCATAATGAAAACATGGGATATGTAACACAACAATAACATGGGCCCTTCAAATTTTCATTCATTTGTGATTCAAAACTTGTCTTTTAGCTTATTAAAGGATTATTGTTGTTTACACCTTTAAGGCTTTTCCCTATTATCCAAATATTTGGTCAGGACCAGTGCATATTTGGTCAGGGCTAGCAGCATCTGGCAGCAACTAGCCCGACTGTCTGGTATTCAAAAATGTTAATGTTGGACCCTGATCTTCAATATCTTTTTTAATAATAGACCAATTTTAATTCGGCTTGAAGCAGAGAAGGTGGGAAAATGCCAGGAATAAGCTGGACGTGTTGGATTTTTGAAAAATCAACTGATAAAGAGTTATTGAAGATAAACCAAAACATTTTTATCAGTTGATTTTTCAAAAATCAACCATCCCCATCTAGTGTGTGACGCCTGTCTACATTCTCTGCTTCAAACCAAATTCAAATCGGTCCAGTATTTACAAAATCATTCAAGATTTTCTGAAAATATTGTATCACATGATTATCCATCGAGATAAAGTATGGTAATACAGTAGAGTTCCACTATTAACCAATTCCAAACAGCAAAATTTAGACTGATCAAAATTGAAAGATGTTGCAGACGACATTTCAAATGAATGAAATTTTGGTTTTATGGTCTCTTTGGGTAGAAAACATAAAGGGAAATGATAAAGTTGCTTGTGACAAGCAATTTCTTAATTTCACACAATGTTTTCCAAAGCATTTATCCAATGAAGTATCAAAAGGTGTCATTATATGTTAATGGCTTAAAATCACATGACCGACTTGAAGTGGTCTTATTATCCAGTGGGTCTTATTATTGGAACACTACTAGGCGTTTCAAAGAATATGCAGTTATTCATGTTGTTTAAAATTAATTCCATAATCACCCCTTTCCCAAACAAGACCGGGTTTTGACGTCCCTAATAGAAAATACTTAGTAAAAAATATTGAGTCAAAAGAAGAAACTGCTGATAACCAGCAGTTTCTTCTTTAGTCTCAATATTTTCTTAGCTATTTCTACACAAATTCTATCTTTAACAACACCAATATTGTCATCTGCAGCAGCTTTTGAATAGGACCACCCAGGGTTTTCCATGACGCACAAATCATGCGTCATTGTCGCAATTTCAAAACAAATGACCCCTTAGAATTTTACTCGAGGGACATAAATGACGCAAATTTTAAATCCAGATTTTCATATGATTCTTGAGTTCTATGGTATTTGACCCACAAAATAGTAGAAATGACCCCTAACTTTTAAGGTAAGGGGGTCACAATGACCCCCAAATTCTCATGCTCAGGGAAAACCCTGACCACCCCAAAAAATTGGTGTTTGGGAAAGGGTTAACTACTCACTTCTTCTCCAGAGGGTAGGTAGACTGTCCTTGGTCCTGGTTTTGCCGTAAACTTGTTAACCAATCGAATGTTAGCAAATGTACCACGTGACATGACCGCATCATTACCACGTCGAGATCCGTACGAGTTGAACTCTCTTGGCGTCAGTCTGCATCAATAAAATTAACCCATTACTACACAGTCACGCCTTTTGACTCCTTCGCTAGAAAAGGCTTGGGAAATCATTGTGGTAAATGAAGAAATTGCTTGCGACAAGCAATTTCTGCATTTTCCACAATGATTTCTAACCCAAAAATGGTAAGATTTTTGAAATTTCATCAACTTGAAATTGTCGTCTGCAACATCTTTGAATTTAGACAACTCCAAAATTTTGTCGTTTGGTAATGGGTTGAAGAACATCATCATCAAAATAACAACCCTTTCCTAAATGACAAAACATTAGACACACTGAAAATATTTTCCATACTGAAACTGCAGTCTGTCAGTCTGCAGCAATAAAATTAAAGAACAACATCATCAAAATAATAACCCTTTCCTAAATGACAAAATATTAGACATACTGAAAATTTTTTCCATACTGAAACTGTTCCAAGTCACAAAATGGGTGCCGTCATATGTGAACACTTCATTAGTGAGAAACTAATGATGATTTTCATATGTTACAACAGATAATGCAAAACCCTGATTTACCAATTACCAAACAATAACATTCAGACCAGTCAAAACTGTTTAAGTAAGGATTAACCCATTCCCAGACATTGACGCTTTTTGATGTATCTGAGGAAAAAGGCATTGGAAAACAACAAGCCAAAAAAAGACAAGAGCCGTCACAGACGGATTATGCTCCCCGAATAAGTGTTTGTCACAAAATAAAAACTATCATACATTAAGCCCCCTTTTCCCATGACAGCTTTTTTGAACACACATTATTTATAGAATATTGTCTAGAACATCCTATTCATTACATGAGCACAAAATTTCATTAAATTCTGCCCATTAGATGAAGAGAAATAAGAGAAAAACGAATTTTTACACTAAGGCCCCTTTTTCCATGACGCAGCCTTAAATTTACAAACGGAGAAAAAGGTCCCTAGGTATTGACCCAGGGAGTTCACATGTGAAGTTTCATTGAATTTGGTCCAAAGGTTGCTGAGATATGGCTGTGGACGGACGGACGGACGGACACACGGACGGACGGACAGCGTGGCGACTATATGCTCCCCCGAAATTTTTTCGGGGAGCATAAAAATCAGGACTTGTTTTGGAAAGGGCGAAGAGCAAATATTTCTACTCACCCTCTACCAGCCAGATATCTCGCAGCTGGACTATTTCTCGCTATGCTTCCAGCGGGAGATATGTGATCCGTCGTTACGGAATCACCAAAGTTGAGTAATACACTCGCATCTTTCAAGCCTTGTATCTTTGGCAGGTCCTTTGTCTACAGAAATAAACAGAAATGTCGTATTACTGCTTTCCAAAACGGCAAAAAGAAAATGTAAAATTTCATTTCCATTTTTCATTTCCATTTTTCGTTAAAGTCATCGTGTGATCCTCAACTTTTTGGTCGGAGTATAGAACAAGACTTGTCCGCGGACAACGTAGCTCGCCTATACAAGAGCTTGTCACAACAAGAGATGTCCGCGGACACTCGCCTATACAGGTGCTTGTCACAAGAACAGCTTAATTTTTAAAAAGTAGGTCAAATTTCAAGGTCAAGGTCACAAGGTCAAAGGTCATGGTCGAAAATGAAAGGTCTTGACAGGAGGTATCCATGTGTGAAATATCAAGGCTGTATCATAAATAGTGCATGAGATACTGGCCAGGTTAAAGTTTTTTAAAAGTAGGTCAAACTCCAAGGTCAACGTCACTAGATCAAAGGTCATGGTCCCAAATGAAAGGTCTTGTCAGGAGGTATCCATGTGTGAAATATCAAAACTGTATCTCAAATAGTGCCCGAGATATAGACCAGGTTAAAGTTTTTGAAGACGTGACGCCGACACTAGGGCTGTGACATTAGCTCCCCGGACATAAAGTCCCGGCTCGCTAAAATGACACAGGATTTTTTTTGTAGTCACATTTGAAGCTTTTGACGATAAAAAAAGTTTTTTTTTTCAAGTGAAGACACGACACTGATGCCGACGCTGACGCCGACACTAGGGCTGTGATATTAGCTCCCCAGACATAAAGTTCCGGCTCGCCAAAAAAAACAAGAGCTGTCACTGTAAGATGACAGTGCCCCCGACACCGCTTTGATTTTAAATTATGGCCAATCTATGTTCAAGGTCAAGGTCATCCAGGGGTCAAGGTCACCAAAGTATGTGCCTACAGAAAGGTAATGTACCAAGGAATGTTGTGGTAAAGTATGAAGCGAATATGTTAAGTAATAAGGAAGTAATGGCCAATGTTAAAGTTTTTGGACGGAATGACAGACGGATGGACAGACAGACAGACGGACAGACAGATGGACGGACAAGTCAAATTTATGATGCCTCCCTATCGGGGGCATAAAAAGAAGTTCAAGGTCAAAGTCAAGGTCACTAGGTCAAGGTCATGTTTTGAAGGTCAGAGTCACGACATGAGGTATCCATATGTGAAATATCAAGGCTCTATCTGTAATAGTGCATGAGATATAGGCCAGATTAAAGTTTTTTAAAAGTAAGTCAAACTCCAAGGTCAAGGTCACTGGGTCAAAGGTCATGGTCCCAAATGAAAGGTCTTGCCGGGAGGTATCCAGCGCCTGAGATATAGACCAGGTTAAAGTTTTTGAAGATGTGACGCCGACACTAGGGCTGTGACATTAGCTCCCCGGACATAAAGTCCCGGCTCGCTAAAAAGACACAGGATTTTTTTGTAGTCACATTTGAAGCTTTTGACGATAAAAAAGAAACATTTAACTATTAGTTATACATACCATGGTTTCAAAGAATGGCGGACTTTTAATGTAGGTTGATTTTACATCCCATGGATAGAGCATACCTTCTGGTGCTTCTAACTTGTTCCATCTCTCATTTCCTTGCTGCAAAATAAATAAAATGTGACCCATCGCACTAAAAGGGACCTTATCCCAACTAAAAAAAAATAGAAAAAATATTGAAAAACTTGTTACACCCAGCACAGGTCAACCAGATCCCGTATGCGAAAAAATGAAAGTTAAGTAAACTAGGGAAAACACTCCGGATTTAAAAAAATTATATACAAGAAAATGGGCATTTTTTAAATTCAAGGGCTGATAATTCAAGAACGAAAAGAGTTATCTGAATTCGGCAAGTGGTGTGCACAACTAGACACCATGGAGATTCATTGTGGCAAGTTTGATCAAATTCCGATCAAAACTATAAGAGGAGTTGCGCACACAAGAAATTGCTAACGGACGGACGGACAGACGGACGGACAACCAGGGCCATAACATAATACGACCCTTCGGGCATATAAAAAGTGAAGAGTGTCGGCTCTAGTCTGGCCGGCAAACTGCGAAGACAGACTAGGGTTGATATTTTTCACACTTCCTATAAGGTCCCCTTTAGCATGACAGGTCACAAATGCATTAAACACTTTCCAAAACAAAGTCAGGGTGGTAGCAGTTAACATAAAACTTAGCAGACATTCGATCAAAAAAGATTGAATTGAATGGAGTTTTACTTCCACTTCAACATCTAAGGTCATATGGAGATTGGGCCTCAGTTTAAAATCAAATCTGAAAGACTGGAGTGGCGGGGGATCAAACCTATGTCCAGCGTAACAAGTCCAGAGCATTACTACAGCACCGAATCTGCCCGAGCATCAAAAATGAATCATTATAAGAGAATTGGTTGATAAATATATGGAAATGAGACTTACCTGTAGACGTGAGTAGACTTCTTGAAACATGGATGGAATGACAAATTGTTGTTCTACTGACTGTAAACACAGATAATATAACATTTCATTCACACATTTTAATGCTATAACCCCTTATTACACAGATACGCAGAGCCGCCTTTTGACACCCCAAAAGTTAAGACTTTGGAAAACATTGTGGTAAATGAAGAAATTGCTTGTGACAAGCAATTTCTTCACTTTTGACAATGTTTTTACCTAAAAAGACCAAAAAATGTATAATTCTATTCACATGAAATTGCTGTCTGCAACATATTTGAATCTGGACAAATCTAAAATGTTGACGTTTGGAAATAGGGTTAATTTACACATTAACCATTCCAAAATAAGGTTGGGTTTTGACGTCCCTAACAAAACAGGTCTGGGAAAACATTGAGGCGAAAGAAGAAAATGTTGATAATCAAGCACAAGAGCACAAGTTGCAGTGTTACATCTAGGATGAGCCTAGAGAGGGGGAGATCCCCCATCAAATTTTCAAAAAGGGGGGGAGTAAAAATTTTAAGCATGCAGCAAATAGACTTGTACTTTCTGGTCATACCACCGTTTGGCAGAGCTACACACTGATGAGGGGGTCGTAAATGGTGGTTCTCTAACTTAATTTCAAACATAGCTCACATAACATACCCTTTCAGCACGTTATTAACTTGTCTTTTTCTATGATTCCTTCATTGACTAAGTAGCCAGCCTACAATTTCCAGTCTATTTTTTTTATTTTTGGACTGACTAATTTGACGCATCACTTTATCCATTTTTGGATAAATCACTAGGCGGTGCGCATGTCTCTAAAATCCTGTCGCCAAAAAGTAGCAAGCAGGAAATTGAAATAAAAACAACATTTGCCGCAAAAGAAAGTTTGATTTTCGTCTCAATTTTATCGAATAGAATAATTAATTCAAATCGGATTATTCATTTTACTTTATACAAGCATGTGAAGCAAATGTGCCGCGTGACAGGAAGTACCACGTGTATGCACTTTACGGGCGCTGACATCTTGAAAGTAGTTAACCCAGAATGCCCACCATAGATAGATGATAATCGACGGGTGGCGACATCTATTGGTAGATACAGGGGTCAAAGTTGGAAATTCTGAAAATACTGAACTTTCAAGCTGGGGGCCAGGGGGCCGCAGGGCCCCCGGTGGGTCCAGGGCAACGCCCTGGCCAGGGGTCCAGGGGGCCGGAGGCCCCCGGGAGCTCTTGAAAAATAGTGTTTTCAAACACCTTAGGAAGGCATTCAGACCACTTTATACTCACAGATTTTGCTAGTATTTCGAGACTGTTCTTAGTTCTATCAAAAAAATATTCAAATTATAATCCAACGCTTTGTACTTTTGTACATTGTATTTTACTCTGTCCATATTCAATCAGCATATATCTACTTTTCAAGCCATGTTCAAATTATAATGAACGCATATTTCAGGATCACGCTTCCTAGGATTTAGCTGCGATATACTTGATGATAGGTATTGGTCAAAAGCCAGATAAAATTTTTAAAAGGTTTCGGTTACATTATTGCAACAACCTCGGATTCTATTTGAATTATTATAAAAGACGTTCACACAACTAGGGCGCGTAATCGAAGTTATGCCTGCAAAATTCCCTTTTCCCATGGACAACCGTTAATACGTCGTGATAAGTTAAATTCCATCCCAAAATGTGGCAGAAAATCATCAATCTGAACAAGACTGCCTATGTTCAAACTGCCAATTTTCCTTCATGAGCCTTTTGAGAAGGTCGTAGGGTCGTAATTAGTCGAGTCTTTGAATCTTCAGGAACGTTTTATTTACGAATTAATTAGCGGGCCTTTCTTTCTACAGAAATTACTCGGCATTTGTTTGTGAAACCGAAAAGCAGATCAACATCAAAAACTTTTGCGCAAGTTAGTTGTAATAATGCAAACCAAAATGTTTTTGAATCTTGATCTGCGTTTAGATACCCATCATCAAGTTTGTGGCTACGATATCGCTAGGTAACCGGATACATTTGATATTTTTCTCGCAGCGATGACAGTCGCCGTGAATCGGCAGATCTCGTAAAGTAATTCAAAGGAAAAAGCATTCCTATTTTTGATTTGAAAAAATATGTATCTCCCAATTAGTATTTAATTGACTTGGGGTCGGCAATCGACAACGCAATTATGAATTCTCTTCTTATTAGACAAAGAAAAATGATACCTTGTTTAGTGAGTATATCATCCAAATTTTAAACGATTAAAATCCAAGTTAAAAACATTTTGAAACAAGTTAAAAATAACTCTGCACTACGGCATGTGTTGTCGGTGTGTTTAATGTCCCTATTCAAACCAAAATTGTGTAGATGTACGTCATCATGACGTCATATTGTTTTATGGTCCAGACGGTGTCACGTGCCTATTCGTCTGACAAACGTGTCAATCAATTTGAAAGTCAAGGATTGGGCGCGGACATTTTTTCTACAGCCAATCAATGCTTTACAAACGTTGCCTTGTAGCAAGAGGAATTCGATTTACCCTCCAAACACCGATCACTCTTGACTAAATAGATTAATTCTGGATTTTGTTTGCGAAAGCGATGAAATCTAGATCTTTAGACTTAGATCTAATCTACATGGATGGTAAAAAACACAGAATTTATGAAAAAGAGTTGTGAAAAGAATGTTTTTGAGCTCGACTTTTTTTTGCTAAACGATAGATTCCTGCGCCATACTACAATGTAACAGACGCAGATCTATGGCTGATCGGGGGCGATCGTCTAGATAATTTCTCAAGAAACAAAATAATAAAGATTCAACATGAATGTCACAGCTATGAAACACATTTTCGAGACAACTACAGGAATCAAAACATGCTGGAATTTTCTTCCCACCCGAAAAGGTAATATATTTTAGATATGAAAATAAGATATCCATGTACGGAGAAATAACAAATCAAAGGAAGGGAGTTCTACGATTTTTTCATGGAAATAAAGAACAGTACTGTAAACATTTTACGCTCATAAATTTTCAGATGTTTTTTGGACACAATAATGAAACCATATTGCGTATACCTATAAAAGTGTGCAACAATCAGACAAAATACGCATGACTAATTGAAGTGCCGGAGTCCCGAGATTGAATTCCGTAAACCGATCTTCGGCGGCGGAAATTTCCAAATTTGGTAATAGTCGGATGCAGTCAGCATAATTATCTCAGAATCGTTAACATCACGGAATCGTCCAAATTTGTTACGAATCTATAGGCTGCTTTCTAGGTGGACTCGCTCCTTTGCTTGATTTGTGTCCCTAACACCAAAATGATAAACGCAACGTTCGATGTTTTATTCAATTCTTTTTCTATGTTAAACAATATGTGTTATCTCTGAGTAGACTCGGTTTAGATAACAAAGAACAGAAAATAACAGATGCGATCTCCGTGTACATGTAGCTTCAGACCATCAAGAGGGGGTTAACCCCCCCCCCCCCCCCCCCCCCCCAACTTTTCTCAACGGATTTACACGATTTGGAAAAACGGCCCCGGCGGCCGTCCAAAATACGGAAATCCGTATCAGTACGGAAAACTTTGACCCCTGTAGATATTGATGATTCCTTAATCTGGGGTGTTTTAGGGTTTTCCATGACCGGGCTACTTGGCAGCGAATTTTCCTGTACCAATTCATCCCTAATTTATGAAGTTGTCAGTTGCAGTTGAGGTGGTAAAATCCTACCCAAAGTGTGGTTAAAATCTATCCAATACTTCAAACAAACTCTGCTTCTGTGGTAAAATATTAATTTGATTTATTGAGGTTGAGTGCCTGTTTCTATTGCTATGGTCATATCGCTGCTGTTGGAGCACCTAACCATGGATCCCTTTCATTTCTCATAACAGTACTACCACAACACCCTGACTGAGCCTCCAGCTTCGTGCCATCATAGGTTAACTATTATCAAACCATTGGTGGGAGACAATTTTGTCTGAAAGGATATTTGCTGTGGCCCAGGATCAAACCCAGGAACTCATTAGTGAGAGTTTGAGTTTATTGGGGTTTTACGCCGTTTTCAACTACCAGGGTCATATCGCGGCTGCTGGAGCACCTACCCATGGATTCCTGTTGTTTCTCAAACCAGTACTACCACAACACCCTTACCGAGCCTCCAGCTGCTCGCCCACTTAGGTTAACGATTTCAAACCCATTGGTGGGTGACAATTTTGTCAGAAAGGGTATTAGCCGCGGCCGGTCATTAGTGGGAGTTTGATGGGCTACTAACTAAGGCCAAGTAGAATAGGAAAACTTACATGAATATCTTCCCTGGAGGGCCAAATATCTTTCAAGAACACTGGGTTACCCTCTGCGTTAGTACCTGGAAAAATGGATTGATCTGGGTTTAATGCCATGGTCAACTAAAACTATCTCTACACTAGAGAAGTACAACAGCACCAATTCTTTAACCCTTTCCCAAACGACAAAATTTTCGGCCGGTCCAATTCAAAAGGAGTTAAAGACGACAAAATACATCATATCAAATGGAGAAAATATGTATGTTATAGCCCAGAAAATATTGAGGCAAAAGGAGAATGTGCTGATTATCAGCACTTTCTTCTTTTGTCTAAATGTTTTCCCAAAACCCTTTCTCTTGGGGACGTCAAAACCCAGTCTTGTTTGGCAAAGGGTTAAAGTTTCATGATCCTAGGTGAAATGCTTCTTTGAGTATAATGGTATGCAGTGTTTCCTCATGACTTATTTGAAACAATTCAAATGAGTACCCACAACATACGGTTTGAATTTGAAATAACAAATAAGGTATGCCTTGTGCTCTCATTTCTGATGTTTTGAGGAATATTTGACATTTTACAGGTAACAATTCAGAGCTACAGATAAGTGGGGGTAAAGATATTTTAGCTTTGTTATTTCAATTCAAAATCCTATGGTGTGGGTACTCATTTGAATTGTCTCAGTGAGACAATTCTAATGAGTACCCACAACATAGGGTTTGATGAACAATTAACAAAATATTGCTTTTTGGAAAGCATTTACTCCCTCTCTTATCTGGAGCTCTGGGTATCTTACCTAAAGGTTCTGTATCAAAGTCTATGTCCACACGTCCTGCTAATGCGTATGCAATGACTAGAGGTGGAGAGGCTAAGTAGTTGGCACGAGTGAGAGGGTGAATACGCCCTTCAAAGTTTCTGTTCCCGGATAATACTCCACACACGACTAAATCACCCTGAAATAAATACAAGATCAAAGAATTAAAGGCCCTTAAAATCACTCTTACAAAATAAAGGGGTGATGAGGTAAAAGTTAGGGGATGAATACGCCCCTCAGTTTCTTTTCCCGGATAATACTCCACAAACCAATAACTCACCCTGAAAAACACAAAATCAAAGAACTCAAAGTCCTCAAAGTCAACATGAGGCAAGAGCATACAAAATGAAGGGGTAGGGAGGCAGACGTTAGGGATGTGTACACCCCTCAAAGTTTCTGTTCCCGGATAATACTCCACAAACAACTAAATCTCCCTTAACCCTTTCCCAAACAAGACCTGATTTTGACGTCCCTAATAGAAATGGCTTGGAAAAACATTGAAACAAAAGAAGAAACTGCTGATAACCAGCAGTTTCTTCTTTTGTCTCAATATTTTCTGTACCATATTTTACACAAATCCTATCTTTAACAACATCCATTTTCTCATTTGTGGCAGTCTTTGAAGCAGATCAACCTAAAATTTTGCCGTTTGGGAAAGGGTTAAACAAGATGTGTCTGTGAAACACAAATACAACAAAATGGCTATATTCTGCCAATGTTAAGTTTTCAGACAAACAGATTGAGGGACGCAAGTAAATCAAGTGATCTTTTAATAAGGGGGCATTAAAATACAAAAAGCTGAAGGTAAATGAAGGTGATTGGCAAAAGTTTGTAGATAAATACATCTCTATAAATTTCTATTCCATGACAATACACCACAAACAACTAGATCCCCCTGAAAAACTACAAAACCAAAGATCTAAAAAGTCCTGAAAGTTGCCACGAAGGTGGTTAGCACAAGTTCGGAAGTTTCTATTCCAGGATAATACACCACACACCTATCTCCCTAAACACAAGCAAAAATCTCTTTCATGGGTGCCTTTAATGGACAGTGGTAATAGGTTGAATCACAGCAGTGATTGGTGAATTAATTTGCATTTTACTATCACTTACTTTCTCCAAAGTCTCAGTCACTGACTCTGGCAGAAATCCACTACTTCCTACATATATCAAGTCTCTATGCCTACAGCCTTGGTCAGTAAATATCAACACAAATAATTGTTAATTGGCACAAAAAAAATTGTTAAATGATTGGTTAAAAGACACTTGAAATTGTTTATTATCCTATGTACATTTATGCACATACCTTTTTCTATAGTTTAAGTTACTGGTTCAGGTAGAGGTCCAAGAGCTATTTCCTATACAAGTCATGCAACCATTACATCTGTCAATAAATATCTTAATTGACACAAATAATTGGTTAATTGACACGGATAATTGGTTGATTGAAACAAATCATTGTTTAAATTTCCTCTTTATAATTTTATCGCTTACCTTTTCTACAGTTTCAAGCATTGGCTCAGGAAGAGGTCTTCTATTTCCTTTACAAGTCATGCACCCATTACATCAGTCAATAAATATCTTAACCCTTTTCCAAACAAGACCTGGTGTTGACGTCCCTAATAGAAAAGGCTTGGGAAAACATTGAAACAAAAGAAGAAACTGCTGATAACCAGCAGTTTCTTCTTTTGTCTCAATATTTTCTATGCCATTTTTCACACATATCTTATCTTTAATTACATCCATTTTGTCATATGTGGCAGTTTTTGAAGTGGATCACCCGAAAAATCCGTCGTTCGGGAAAGGGTTAATAGGCGCAAATAATTGTAAAATTGTCACAAGTAAAATTGCTTAATTTCCTCAGTATATTTATTTTACATACCTTTTCTACAGTTTCAGCTACAGGTTCAGGTAGAGGTCCACTATTCCCAATACAAGTCATGCACCCATAACCAACAATGTCAAACCTGGAAGAGAATAAACCCATTATCAGATGGCAAAATAACATTCTTGTCTAAATTCAAAGATGATGTAGACGACAATTTCAATTGAATCAAACAACATATTTTGGTCTTTTCTGATAGAAAACACTCTTGGAAAAGGACCAAATTTGACATATCTTGGTCTTTTGTGGTATAAAGCATTGTGGGAAAAGAAGGAATTGCTTGTCACAAGCAATTTCTTCATTTCCCTCAATATTTTCCCAAGCCTTTGTCTTATATGGCATCAAAAGGTGTCAATATGTGTGATAAACATATCAGCTTTTTTCTATTGGAAAAGGAACAATTTGACTTTACAATTTTCTTCTTTTATTTTAGACAAATATATCGTCGGTGCTATGACAAAATGGCGTAACAAATTAGTTATGCAATTTTGTCAATTTTTTTTTATAAATGCTTTCTACTAAGTATGTAGGAGCGCATATCCTGTCAAAACGGCGTTTTTATACACCTATTAGAACCCTTTCAATTATCATGTGACAAAATTGCGTAACTCGATTTAGCTGACAAAAATGCGTTATACGTAGACAAATTTACATGAGAGTAATATTGAGTTACGCAATTTTGCCCGCATATTTTTTAACATTTATTAAAACGGCAAAAACGTTTTTTGGCTCTCCTGAAAAAAATGGTTTTCGAGCAAAATTTCTATTACGCCATTTTGTCATAGCACCGACGATATACTAAGTTACCTACCCTAGTTTTTCTAAATATGGTGTCACTCCACTCTCTTGTAAGTAGTAAGTCACTACACCACTTCAAGGACATAAATTTGTTTTTACATACTGTTGCTTTTCAACAAAAAATTTGTAACTGCAGCTTTTTTAAGCTGCAGTTACAATGTTTTTGTTGATAGTGACAATATGGCTTTACTTATTTTCTTCTTTAACTTTAGACAAAGATATAAAGAGTTATCTACCCTAGTTTTTCTAAATATGGTGTCACTCCACTCTCTTGTAAGTAGTAAGTCACTACACCACTTCCAGGACATAAATTTGTTTTTACATACTGTTGTTTTTCAACAAAAATTTTGTAACTGCAGCTTTTTAAGCTGCAGTTACAAGTTTTTTATTGAAAGTGACAATATGGCTTTACTTTTTTCTTCTTTTACTTTACATACACAAAGTTATAAAGAGTTGCCTACCCTACTTTTTCTAAATAAGGTGTCACTCCACTTTCCCGTAAGTAATACATCACTACACCACTTCCAGGAGATAAACTTGTTTTTACATACTGTTGCTTTTCAACGAAAACTTCGTAACTGCAGCTTTTTTAAGCTGCAGTTACAAGGTTTTTGTTGAAAGTGACTATATGGCTTTACCTTTTTCTTCTTTTACTTTACATACACAAAGTTATAAAGAGTTGCCTACCCTAGTTTTTCTAAATATGGTGTCACTCCACTCTCTCGTAAGTAGTATGTCACTACACCACTTCCTGGTGATAAACTTGTTTTTATATATGGCTTCACAGACAATCCAGCTTCGACTGCATTCTTGGCTAGGAGACCTGGAAAAAACAACATGTGTTTGTGAAACACAAATGCCCCTGAAAAGGTCAACAATTAGTTTTCACATTAACTTTAAGAGAGACAGATAACAGTTAAACAATAAGCACCGATCTTTCAATACAGGGCACAAATAAAAAGATTTTCTGTTAAACCCATTTCATAGCAATTAAATCTTTTTGAACACTAATGGAAAATTTAGTAGAAGGGAGAAATAAATTGCTTTTAAAACAAATGTGACGATTTTGTTCATTTTCAGTTATCTGACAATAAATTGTCAATAGATTGTTAACATTCATGTATGTCAACAATTGGGAAATTAGTGAAATTAATATACTTTTGGAAATATTTTTGGAATGAGTGGAATGATTGGTTTTGAGAGATTTTACCTATAGAATGGTTCCAGTATTTTGAAAATAAATTGTTTATTTCTCTGCAGATGACATAGCTCACCCAAATAGCAGCTTGTCATGTGAAAATGTGAAAACTTAACCAAAGCATTAGGCCGACATCAATGTCCGGGTGAATAGAATAGCCCCCCATATTCTATGAATAGTCGCGTTAAAAATATAAGTACAGACTAACCTGCATAACAAAAGGGTTACTGATGTTTGAGTAGTTTGTAATAGCAGCGATAACTACAACTTTTATTACTCATCAATGAAAGCCCAGAAAATATTGAGACAAAAGGAGAAAATTCTGAATATCAGCATTTTCTTCTTTTACCTAAATGTTTTCCCATGCCTTTTCAATTAGGGATGTCAAAACCAGGTCTTGTTCGGGAAAGGGTCAAAGAAAACAGAGCAAATAGTTGCATTGAGAAACAGTTGAAGACTGACCTGCTCCCAGCATAACAGAAGGATTACTGGTATTTGTACAGCTAGTTATGGCAGCTATCACTACAGCACCATGGGTTAAAGTGTATTCTGTATTCTCATACACAAAAGGCAGTGTTGTGCTTAACTTATCTTCTGGAATCCCATAGCCCTGTTATAAAACAAGATGTGTTTGTGAATCATGAATGCCCCCAAAATGGCCAATCATGGGGCAATGTTAACTTTTTGGACAGACAGAAAGAAGGACAGATGGGCTGACAGACAGACACAAGTAAAACAATATGCCCCTGATCTTTTGAAATGGTGGCATAAAAATTTCATTTTTTAATCCATTACCAGACAGCAAAATTCTAGACTAGTACAATTACAAAGATGTTGCAGATAACTATTTCAAGTGGATGGAATTCTAAATTTTGGGGTCTTTCACGGTTTTCCCTGGGCATAAGAATTTAGGGGTAGTTATGAACCTACTGCCTTCCAAGTAGGGGGTCATTATTCAAATTTTGTGGGATAAATTTGATAAATGCGCTAGGACTCAAGTCTCATGCAAAAGTTTGGATTCTAAAACTTGTGTCATTAACTAGAACTGTCACAAAGCGGACGAATACCCCCCACTAGGGCCTTGTGACTGAAAAAGTGCTATAGTTCAAAAGGTTCTTGACTTAGAGCATGTAAACCGATTTTAAACAAAGTCCAATTGTGACCTTGACCTTTGACCTTGGTGACCCGAAAACGATAGGGCACCTCCTTGGGTCATGGGCAACAACTGCGTAAAGTTTCATGATCCTAGGTCAAAAGCTTCTCGAGTAAGAGCACGGAAACGAAATTTTAAATTTTGACTACTAGGCCCCCCCCTTTAAAAATTTCAAAGTGGCATAACTCTGAAACTAATGACTTGATCAAGATGAAAATTGCAGGTGCACAACTTCATATGATACGAAACATCCTGATAAAATTTCAGCAAAATTGGTCATTGTGGGAGGAGAAGAGGACACAAAATTATGTCCACAGACGGATGGATGGACGGACAGACAGACAGACGGACGGACAACCTGATTCCAGTATACCCCCCATAACTTTGTTGTGGGGGGGTATAATGACCTTCAGATAAATTTCTAACGGTCATTTATTTTGGAATTGCGACAATAACGCATGATTTGTACATCATGGAAAACCCTGGGTTTTTTTTATAGAAAGTAGAAAGTCTGTAGCTCTGTATCTTACACCTTTCTCAAACAACCAAATTGTACGGTTTAACCATTTGAAAGCTAATACGGACAACAAAATGGATCTTGATACAGATACGATTTGTGTATATTATAGCCAAGAAAACTTTGAGGCAAAAGTAGAAAATGCTGATCATCAGCATTTTCTTCTTTTGCCTCAATGTTTTCCCAAGCCTTTTCGATCAAGGACATCAAAACCAGAACTTGTTTGGGTTGGGTTACCTTAAATCCAGGAATTGCTACAACAACGCAGGATTTGTGCATCATGGAAAATCTTGGTCTTCTTAACCATCTCCCAAACAACACCTGTTTTTTTGAAGTCCCTAATAGAAAAGGCTTGGGATAACATTGAAACAAAAGAAGAAACTGCTGATAACCAGCAGTTTCTCCTTTTGCTTAAATATTTTCCATGCTGTGATGTTCACATTCCTTTCATCAAATAACGCTCATTATACTGTCTGCAACTCCTCCAAAACTGGAACAGACTAAATATTTGCCGTTCGGGAAAGAGTTGAGTAGAAAGTAGAAAATCAGTAGCTCTGTATCTTACCTTAAATCCAGGCTTGTTGCTGAGACACTGTGTGAAGTCTGTCTTCATGTCTGCGACCGTCACCTTATCGTGGGGACGTTTAGGGCCAGAACAACATGGCGTCACACTAGATAGATCCAACTCTATCACCGTCGAGAAAACTGGATCTTCACTCTCATTCGTAAAGTCTCTGAACATTTTATTGGCCTTTAAATACTGCTCGATGAGCTCAATTTTACTCTCATCTCTTCCTGTCTGTCGTAGATAGACGAGACTTTTCTCGTCGACGGGAAAGAACCCGACAGTAGCTCCGTATTCGGGGCACATGTTGGAAATTGTTGCCCTATCAGCGATGGACAACTCAGCTACACCGGGGCCAAAAAACTCCACAAACTTTCCAACCACACCGACTGTTCTTAAATGCTGAAATGTAAGAATATGAGAATGAGATATATTTAGTTTGTATTCCCTAAATTACAAAACATGCAATCTGATTGGACGAGGGGTATATGCCAACCAATCAGATAGCTTGTTGTGCAATTCTACAGGAAAATATGGAATTAGACTGGTTGGTGAAAACCATCCCTTGTTTACACTCACATGAAAAACTAGTATAAATATTGCAACAAATGAAGAGAATGCTGACAAACAGCATTTTCTCCCATAATATTTTCTGTGAAATATTGTACACAATTCCTATTTTCATCAAAATCTGCAGCAACTTTCTCAAGGAGCAACCCTAAAATTTATCAATTGGGAAAAGGTTAAGTTTTAATACTGAAACCATAGAACAGTATCACAACAGATAATCACTCAAGTGCCTAATTCATTCTACTGTTGTGGCAAACATGCTTTTTGACAATGGTTTGATAAACGCAAGCCCATGTGGGCAAGCAGCTAGAGGCTTGCTAAGGATGTGGTGGTAGTCCTGGTGAGAGACATGACTGGAATCCATGGTTAGGTGCTCCAATTGCAAGTTGAAATGTAGAAATTACAAGATATCACCATATTGAGATTAAGCTTTTCCCCAAACAAGACTTGCCTCATGTCCCTGATAGAGAAAGCTTGGGAAAGAAATGATTGATTGACTGAATGATTGATTAATTGATTGAGATTGATTGATTGGAGTTTTACTCCTCTTTCAACTACTATGATCATATCCCTGCAACTGGAGGGCCTTACCATGGATTCCTGTCGTTTCTCACAACAGTACTAACACAACATCCTTACCCAGCTTCCAGCTGCTCGCCCACAAAGGTTAATAATAATCAAACCATTTGTAGGTGACAAATTTGTCTGAAGAATATTTGCCATGCCCAGGGAATGAACTCAGGACTGCATGATTGAGAATCTGATGTGCTACAAACTGCAGTATGCATGGAGCCCACCTCCGAATAGCGAGAGTTTGAGCAAAAAGACTAAGGGAAAAGAGACAACATATCCAGAGCAACATACAAGTGGTGGTGAAGAAATTCTAAATCTTTTATTTCAAATCCAAATCCTATGATGTGGGTACTCATTAGAATCGTCTTAACGAGATGATTCTAATGAGCACCCGCAACAAAGGATTAGATGAATGTTCAGCGAAATATTCTATTTTGAAAAGCCATCACCCATCTCTCTTATCTATAGCTCTGAGTGTGCCTACCTTTGTAATAGTGAGTACAATATCTGTGGAGGTAGACAAGGGGTTGACTGAACCTGTAAGTTTATATCCCACAACTTCAGGTAGAACCATACTTATTGACTGACCCAACATTACAGCTTCTGCTTCAATGCCTCCTACACCTTAAAATATAATTATAGGATATGCCATTAGTAAATAGACCAAAAATATATCAAGTCATCAAGTTATTACCAGGTTTTGAAGTCCCTAATGATTAAAGCCGGTTGACAGATTTATCTGATAAACCATTGGGTATATAGACCAATAAGAGTTGTGCGCGGACAACATAGCTTGCCTTTATGAAAGCTTGTCACAACAAGAGCCGTCAGAGACGGACAATGCTCCCCGAATAAGGCATTGTCACAATAAATGTATGCCATGCAGAGCTAACATAAAGCTAGCAAATGTTAAGCCCCCTTTTTGCATGACATAATTTGTATAACCAAATTTCACATAGTTTATTGTCAAGGGCATCTGATTTACTACTCAAATATGAAAGGATGAGTGTCAATAAGGCCCTTTCCGTGACCCAACCCGATTTTCTTCATTTTCGCCACACATGACCACTAACATATTGACCTTATGTAGGCAAAGTATCAACTTGAACGGAGCTTTGGTTTGGAAGATATATTAAATCAAAGTGGGTGGGGTAAGTCACCCACTATGCCATTAGATGGTAATCAATTTCTTATTCAGTTTTACTGACAATTTATAACTTGAAAATTACTGATGCAGTGAAATATTTGTGTATTGCACTTTAAATACATGTTGTTGTTTATTCCATTGGATGCCATGTACAGGAGAAAAGGGGCATTAAACATGTTTATGAATTTTTAGGATTTTTGGATGGGCTAACTTTACGAAAAACCACAACAGGCTTTTATTTCTTATTTTATTTGATTTATCTTTTTGGTGGTGAATGAAAATATTTTACCGTAATTTGTAATATGAAAATTTTCAAAATGCCTTTTGTATTTCCTGGATTACTTGTCCTTGATTTCTTGAAAAAAAATGCCAAAAATTATAAGAAGTACTATTTCGTTTCTAAACCAAATATTTCTGTATAAATCACCATAAAATGCCAATATGAGGATGATGTGAGCCTTGTGTACACAAAAACATCACATAAAGAGGTTGCAATTGTTATCTTAACAGAGCGGGTGGGGTAATATACTCCAAAAATTACGCATGAAACAGACATGAATTTTTCATTGTCAGAATTGCTTGTATAGCTTCCTAAAATCGGGTTGGGTCACGGAAAGGGCCTTATTGACACTCATCCTTTCATCAAATTCTGACCATTAGACTAGGAGAAATTAGAGAAAAACTATATTTTACCTTAAGTCCCCTTTTCCCATGACGAGGCCTCAAATCCAAAAACCGGGAAAAGTACATCGGCATTTTGTCATAGGGAGTTCACATGGTAAGTTTCAATTGATTTGGCCCAAGGGTTATGGAGAAATCACTTCGGACGGACGGACGGACGGACGGACGGAATGACGGACGGACAGGACGGACGGACGGACAGACAAAGCGGCGACTATATGCTCTCCCTTCGGGGAGCATAAAAACAGCTTAACTCCAGGTAGGAGTCCATGTGTGAAATATCAAGGTTGTAACTGTAATAGTGCCTGAGATATAGGCCAGTTTTAAGTTTTTAAAAGAAGGTCAAACTACAATGTCAAGGTCACAAATAAAAGGTCTTGGCAGGAAGTATCCATGTCTGAAATATCAAGGCTGTATCTGTAATAGTGCCTGAGATAAAGACCAAGTGAAAGTTTTATGCAAGATGCGACACGGACACAGACACTAAGGCTGTGACATTAGCTCCCCAGACAAAAAGTCCCCGCTCACTAAAAATATTATGGAGCTTAAATCTTAACCTATTACCGAACAGTGACATTTTAGGCTGTCCCAAATTCAAAGATCTTGCAGACAACATTTTCAGGTGAATGACCATTCTTTTATATGAAAAATGACTTACCCCAGCCAACAATGCCTAATCCATTAATCATAGTTGTGTGTGAGTCCGTCCCTACGAGACTGTCTGGATATAACAGACCGTCTTCGTCAAACACAAGTCTCGCTAAATACTCCAGGTTCACCTGATGAACAATTCCAGACCCTGGTGGTACGATCAGCATGTTTCTCAAGGCTTTGGCACCCCACTGAAAAACATATGATTGCCTTTAATCAATTCCTACACAGTGACACCTTTTGACGCCCCACAAGATAAATGCTTTGGAAAACATTGAGGAAAATGAAGAAATTGCTTGTTAGAAAACAATTTCTTCATTTCCAACCATGTTTTCTTTGTAGCAAGACCAGAAATGTAAATTATCATGTACATGTAATTGCTGTCTTCAACATCTTTGAGTTTGGATTAAATTACAATTTTGCTGCCTGTTAATGCTTGACAGGATTGTTCACCAAAAAAATGCAATTTGTAATGACCTAAAGAAAGACAAATCTTTCTTTTTATCTCAAATTCTAACATCTGATTGTTCATGGGTGTGGAAATCTTCAAATTTCTAACTTATCCTAGGATAAGCTGAATTGAAAATTCACTTGTCCAAGGACTTGATCCACTTGTCCAGGAAAAACACAAAATTAACCCTTTTCCAAACAAAATTTTAGGGTGATCCACTTCAAAAACTGCCACAAATGACAAAAGGGATGTTATTTAAGATAGGATTTGTGTGAAATATGGCACAGAAAATATTGAGACAAAAGGAGAAAGTGCTGGTTATCAGCAGTTTCTTCTTTTGTTTCAATGTTTTCCCAAGCCTTTACTATTAGGGACGTCAAAACCTGGTCTTGTTTGGGAAAGGGTTAAAGTATCTGTTTCACTCATTTATTTTACAGACTAAGCATCCTAGCACTCTGAACTATATTTACTTTCACATATTACTCAAGAGCCGCAACTTAAATCTTTGGTTATTTGTTGATCTCAATCATTAGTCGGTAGAGCAACTTTTTTAATCTTAAAGACTTATTTTGCACTTGTGCACAGACACAGTTATCTGCAGCCTCAAAAGCCCAGGTTCGACAAGTCAGACAGATGTATTCCACACCCCTGGATTGTTTACTGGTTAACCCTTTACCAAACAACAAAATTCTAGGTTGATCCACTTCAAAAACTTCCACAAATGACAAAATGGATGTTACTAAAGATAGGATTTGTGCAAAATATGACACAGAAAATATTGAGACAAATGGAGAAACTGCTGGTTATCAGCAGTTTCTTCTTTTGTTTCAATGTTTTCCCAAGCCTTTTCTATTAGAGACGTCAAAACCATGTCTTGTTTGGGAAAGGGTTAATTATGTATAATCATGTGACTCAGAATTTCCGAAAATCTTCAATATCTTTCTTAATACTTGACCAATTTGAATTCTGTTTGAAACAGAGAAGGTGGGAAAATGCCAGGAATAAGCTGGATGTGTTGGATTTTTTGAAAAATCAAGTGATAAAAAAGTTATTGAAGATAAACCAAAATTTTGGTTTATCTTCAATAACTTTTTTATCAGTTGATTTTGAAAAATCAACCACGTCCATCTAATGCATGACATCTGTCCACTTTCTCTCCTTTGAACCGAATTCAAATCGGTCGCATATTAACAAAATTATTGAAGATTTTCTGAAAATATTGTATCACATGATTATACACCATGAATTACCTTTAGGAAGACAAATCTTTCTTTATTTCTCTCAAACTCTAACATCTGATTCTTCTCGAGGGCTTCAGCACTGAAAATATAAACAAGAACAACGGTCACAGCTACAGATGTATCGGCCCCACTGCAGCTTCATGTAAATCACTATGATGCCCCTTCAGCTTCATAATTCCCCCTACAGCTTAACCCTTTCCCAAACAAGACCTGGTTTTGACGTCCCTAATAGAAAAGGCTTGGGAAAACATTGAAACAAAAGAAGAAACTGCTGATAACCAGCAGTTTCTCCTTTTGTCTCAATATTTTCTATGCCATATTTTACACAAAGCCTATCTTTAACAACACCCATTTTGTCCTTTGTGGCAGTTTTCAAATTGAGTCACCCTAAATTTTTGTTTGGGAAAGGGTTAATTTCTTCAAATGGTGACCAAATAGAAGCATTTTGAGGTATTTCATGCCAAACACTCATTTAACACTGTTAAGTAATGCATTTTTATGATTGTAAATGTTTTACTTTTGTATAAAACATTCTGGGAAAAGAAGAATTGCTCAACATGAGCAATTTCATCTTTTTCCATTATGTTGTACTCACATTTATTTGTATTTACACTATGGGTCTCAAGGCTAAGGATTCTTATATAATTTGCCACTACAGCTTCAAAATATTCTGGGGAGATCCCTGGCCACTCAGAGCTACAGATAGGAGGGAGTGCAGTGTTCATTTTTTTATTTTGGGGGAATGGGGTCAGGACCTATAGGTGGGGGGAAATTTATGAGTTTACGCCCAAAAAGGGGAAATTTCAATACATGCTTATGCTCTCAAATACATTGTTGTAAGGGCATTTAACTTGCTTGTATATCATAATTGGACATTCAAACAACCATTTGAATTGTTAGAGATACCTAGAATCTAAATAATATGATTCGGATTTATCTTTGCAACCAAAAAATCTAGTTCCAGGAGGGGAAAATTTATCTGAAATGGGGGAAAAAAGCATATTCCTCAGAAAGGGGGAAGGGGCCCAATAACGACCGTTTTTTAGGGAAAAAAATCACTGGAAAGACAAATTTATCTGTATCAATTTCGTTTTCTGGAGCAGCTTTCAAAATGGACTACAAGTCCCTTACTTTTTGCTCTTCGGGAAAGGATTAACCCTTTCCCAAACGACAAAAATTTTAGGGTGGTACAATTTGATTGCTGCTGCAGACGACAAAATGGATGTTAATATAGATTGAAATTGTGTGTGATATAGCCAAGAAAATATTGAGGCAAAAGGAGAAACTGCTGGTTATAAGCAATTTCTTCTTTTGCCTCAATATTTTCCCAAGCCTTTTCTATTAGGGACCTCAAAACAAGGTCTTGTTTGGGAAAGGATTAAACATACATTATCTGAATTATGCAGTTGAAAGTGGGTCAAGTTGCAATAACCCTTTTAACCCTTTCCCATACAACAAAATATTACAGTGGTCAAAGTCAAATGCTGCTGCTGATGACAAACTTCATAGCGATAAGGAAAGCAATATTGTGCAAAAATAGCAAAGAAAATCTTGAAGGGAGAAAAGAAGAAAATGCTTGTTTGCCTGAATATTCTCCCCTAATGACTTTTCTATTAACCCTTTCCCAAACAAGCCCAGGTTTTGACGTCCCTAATAGAAAAGGCTTGGGAAAACATTGAAACAAAAGAAGAAACTGCTGATAACCAGCAGTTTCTCCTTTTGTCTCAATATTTTCTATGCCATATTTTACACAAATCTTATCTTTAATAACATTCATTTTGTCATTTGTGGCAGTTTTTGAAGTGGATCACCCTAAAATGTTGTCGTTTGGGAAAGGGTTAAGGATGTCATAACTTGGTCTAGTTGGTGAAAGGGTTAATCCTTTTTCAGGCAACACAAATCCCAATGTGCATGTGATAACCCATTCCCATAAATATTGTATTTTGTGATACATGTAAATGTATAGTTAATAATGTTGTTGGAAAACACTGTTAAAACTAGCATTTCTCTTTTTTCCATCAAAAGTATCTTGGCTAAATTGTACAGAAATCATAAATTCAAATACATCCATTATATCGTCTGCAAAGACTGCAATATGATTCAAATTGGTATAGTCCAAACCAAAGCCCTACGGCAAAGGGTTACAGGGTCATGGAGACATAGAAAACTTAAAACCTGAAAACTATAAGCTTATATAAATATTTTCCTCAAAAGCTAAGAAGCAAGCATACAATAAAGCCTAGTGCTACATGGAGTAAATGCTGGTCAACAGCATTTTGTTCTTTTGCCCAGTGGCGGATCCAGAGGGGGTTCAGGGGGTTCAAACGAACCCCCCTCTGAAGCCTAATTCTTTCATTTTCAAACAGAAATTCAGTCAAAATTGTATATTAATTGGAAAACGAACCCCCTAATTGTAAATTCGAACCCCCCCCCCTTTCAGAAATCCTGGATCTGCCACTGTTTTGCCTCAATATTTTCTAGAGTTTGTATCATCATGGACCACAATGGAAATAAGAGATCTATTTCTATTTTTTGTGTTATCCTTAGCATTGATGAAACTGACATAGTTCATAACACTACATTAAATAATCATCTGATGAATTTTTATTTATTTATATAAAGTAATATATTTCTTATCATTGTTACATTGTGATATGTATGTGTTGTTATACTGTTTGTCATGTTTTGATTAATGCTGAAATAAATCTATCTATCTATCTATGACGTTAATACAGGGCCTTGTTTGGAAAAAGGTTAGTTACATGTATGAAGATTAAATCAAGTATTTCTGAAAACAAATAGAGATAAACTAAATCCCACAGCATTACAACCCATACTTGTTTAATATTTTATACATCCCTTTTCCTCATTTAGATTATTTATCTATTACATGTATATTTGGGGTTTCAAATATACTTTTTGAGATACAAAAAGCAAATGATTACAATTTCAAAAGCAATTCAAATGAGTCTGGTCATGGGGTCAAGGTCATGGCAAGAGGTATCCATATGTGAAATATAAAGTCTCTATCTATAACAGTGTACGAGATAAAGGCAAGCTTAAAGTCTTTTAAAAGTAGGTCAAAGTCACAAGGTCAAATGTCATGGTCCCAAATGAAAGGTCTTGGCAGGAGGTATCCATGTGTGAAATATAAAGGCTGTATCTCAAATAGCGCCTGAGATATACACAAGGTTAAGATTTTTTTTCCAAGTGAAGATGCGACGGGACGGGACGCCAACGCTAGGGCTGTGATGTCATTAGCTTCCGGGACATTAAAGTCCCGGCTCGCTAAAAATATACATGTATTAGATACAGTCTACTGTTGAGTATACTATATTGTTACAATCAAACTAGTTCAATTCATTTAGCATGGAATTAAAAAATATTGATTATAGAGGTGCAGAGGCATGCAACATGGCTACTTAGACACTGTGTATAATCACGCGACTCAGAATTTCCGATAATCTTCAATATCTCTTTTAATACTTGACCAATTTGAAATCGGTATGAAGCAGAGAAGGTGGAAAAATGCCAGGAATGAGCAGGACGTGTTGGATTTTTGAAAGATCAACTGATAAAAAAGTTATTGAAGATAAACCAAAGTTTTGGTTTATCTTCAATAACTTTTTATCAATTGATTTTTAAAAAATCTACCACGTCCATCTAATGCGTGACGTCTGTCCACATTCTCTGCTTCAAGCCGAATTCAATTCGGTCGCATATTAATAAAATTATTGAAGATTTTCTGAAAATATTGTATCATGAGATTATCCACCGTGTTAGATAAGAGCAAGCCAACACATAGTGAGTATACCAACCCTGGAGTTGTATGGCCATGAAACGGACATCTCCGATCTGAGACTGAGAGATTCGAACCCGAGACCGCAACATCTTGCGCGGGACCTCGACCCGATTTACAAAGACTGCAGGCTGCCGCTTGACCTGGCTTGGGATCTGAGTCAACGTTTGGCCTTGACCTTTGACATGGCTTTTGACCTCCTCCAGGATTGGGTGAATAATTCAATAAATTGCTGAAATTAATTGATTTCATCAAAATTAAAACTTTATCACACTTTTTTACATTACCTTATGATTAGTTTCAAAGATGCTATTTAATCCTTTCCCAAACAAGACCTGGTTTTGACGTCCCTAATAGAGAAGGCTTGGGAAAACATTGAGACAAAAGAAAGAACTGCTGATAACCAGCAGTTTCTCCTTTTGTCTCAATATTTTTCTGTGTCATATTTTACACAAATCCTATCCTTAATAACATCCATTTTGTCATTTGTGGCACTTTTTGAAGTGAATCGCTCTAAAATTTTGTCGTTTGGTAAAGGGTTAAAAGAGTGTTTGTCAAAAGTTGTGAAGACACAATTTTGATAATAATTGTGGGTTTAACATTAATTGTTTTTGGTTTCCAGACAGTCAGGCTTGTAGCTGCCAGATGCTCCTGGCCTGACCAAATTATGTCTGCCGGGCTCAGGTTAATGTTGAATCTTACTGGAACCAAGCATTTCAAAGTGAATGAAAAAATGAACTTTGTCAACAAAACTATAGTAAGAGAAAAGCTTGACAGGGTTCTCCCCAGAATAAATTGAAGCTGTAGTGGCAAATTATATAGATATTGTTGAATATATAATACAGTATAAATGCAAATAATTGTGAATAAGAACATAATGGGAAAAGAAGAAATTGCTTCTTTTCTCATTATGTTTTATGCAAATTTATTGTACAAAATGCCTTTATTTATCAATTTTTGAAATGAAATAACTCAAAATTCCTCTGTTTTGGTGACCATTTTGAAGAAATTAAACTGTGGGGTAGTTTTGAAGCTGTAGGGGCCTACACTGATTTACATGAAGCTGTAGTGTAGTGGGGCCGATACAGCTTATTGGGCTGTGGAGAACACTGCTTGAATAATGGTGAAGGCAGAGTAACAGATAAGACAGGGTAATGACATTCTAAAATTAGTTTTTCAAATGAAAACTCTATGTTGTGGGTACACAATGAGATGATTCAAATGAGTAACCCCAACATAGGGTTTGATGAACAATTAAAGAAATGTAACATTTTAAAAACTTCTACCTCCTCTTATCTGCAGCTCTGGCACGATGGTTAATCATGTGACTCAGAATTTCAGAAAATTGTCGATATTTTTGTCAATACTTGACCAATTTGAATTCGGTTTGAAGCAGAGAAGTTGGGAATATGTCAGGAATAAGCTGCACCTGATGGATTTTTTAAGAATCAACTGATGAAAAAGTTATTGAAGATAAACCAAAATTTTGGTTTATCTTCAATAACTTTTTTATCAGTTGATTGTGTAAAAATCGAACACGTTCATCTAATGCGTGACGGCTGTCCACTTTCTCTGCTTCAAACCAAACCAAATTCAAATCGGTCCCATATGAATAAAATTATTGGAGATTCTCTAAAATTGTTGCATCAGGTGATTATCCACTGTGTCTGGTGAAGGGAGACAATTCTAGCCAACTAGGTGAAGGGCAGTTACCCTTTTCCAAACAACAACATTTTTAATATTGCCAAGCAAGATTAACCCGGGACATCTGCATATGTAATGACCCCACTTTGGCAATGTTTTGCTAAGACGCTCAACTAACAGACTTTGCTCATGAAAATTAAGTTGTCCCTGGTTAATTTCTAAAGGTGGACAATACTACAGCTCCAATCATGCTGTAATTGCAGGGTTTTAGAATAGTACAGACAAAATACTTTTGTTTGTCTGATATTATGTCACAGTTTACTTGATAAAATTGACCCCTATTGGAAGGGGATGAAGAATGCAAAAGAAATCTTAATGAAAACAGTTTACAACTCTTGAAATTGGATCAGTCAACAATTTTGTCATTTGGGAAAGGTTTAATGATAGGTTGGTGAAGGAAAAGGGATCTTCTAGCCTAATCAAAAGAATTATGTCATCTGTCAATGAGTTAAAGGTTTAGGGGCCACCACAAGGGGAATACAGTGAAAAGTTAACCTACCTTCTAGATACATCAACTTGTATGGAGTGGTCGATCACCAGATCAGCGGGGCAGACGGGGTTAATTTTCTCCAGGTCCCCTTCAAAACGCCTTTTGACACTCCACAAGAAATAGGCTTTGGAAAACATTGTGGAAAATAAAGAAGTTGCTTGTTACCAGCAATTTCTTCATTTTCTAACGGAAAAAAAGACCAAAAATGTAAAAAATTGTTCTCTCGAAAATGTTTTTTTCATCACCTTTGAATTGGAATACCATACAATTCTGTCATCTGTCAATGAGTTAAAGGTTTAGGAGCCACCACAAGGGGAAGACAGTGAAAAGTTAACCTACCTTCTAGATACATCAACTTGTATAGAGTGGTCTATCACCAGATCAGCGGGGCAGACGGGGTTAATTTTCTCCGGGTCTCCTCCCAAACGTTCAACTGCGTCTCGCATGGCAGCAAAGTCGACCACGGCTGGAACACCACTGAAGTGATAAATATTTCTCATAAACATTTCTAAAACATTGTGGAAAAGGAGAATTTTCAACTGCATCTTGCACGGCAGCAAAGTATACCACTGCTGGTACACCACTGAAGTAATTGGATTGGATTGTATGGAGTTTTACGTCCCACTCAACAGCTAAGGTCATATGGAGACGGAACCTCGGTTTAAAGTCTCATCCGAAAGACTGGAGAAGCGGGGGATCGAACCAGCGATCCCTGAGTTTCAGCGCGTTACCACTGGACCACATCCGCCCCCTACCACTGAAGTAATAAACAAGTTTGAAAACTCTGTGGAAAGGGGAAAAAAATCTGATTTCACGAACAATCATGATTTGAAATTAGTTCGTTTCTGTGCATCAAAATTTGTAGATCTAACTCCTGTCAAAAATTTCAAACTATTCAACTTTAAGACAGCCAGAGATAACAAAATGAATTTTAACAAAGATAGGAGTTGAGTTCAATTTAGCCTAAAAAATATTGAGGAAAAAGCAAGATAGTCTGTCAATAAATTCAGTAGTCATTCTATTTTTATCATTTTCAGCAAAATTGTGAAAAATACCCATTAATTCTTGATAACAACAATTTCTTTTAAGATTGTAACCCATTACCACACAGTGACGCCTTTTGACATCCAACAAGATAAACGCTTTGGAAAACATCGTGTTAAATGAAGAAATTGCTTGTGACAAGCAATTTCTTCATTTCCCACAATGTTTTCTGACCCAAAAGTTGTAAAATTTTGAAATTTTAATACATTGAAATTGTCGTCTGCAACTTCTTTCAATTTGGACAAGCTTAAAATTTTGCCATCTGGTAATGGGTTAAAAAATTTCTTACGTAAAGTCCTGGAGGATTACTCTGGAGGGCTTGAACGGAATTTCAACATTCTGCGATTGGTTCAACTCCCAGTCTAAGATTTTCTCGACGTCTTTTGGGAACACGTAGAAATCGTCACAGTTTCTGATAGCCGACTCCAACAGAACGCGGACAGAAAATGGAAGACTATCTGCAATAGGGAATGATTTCATCCAGGTAACCATGATACAATTTCAGACAAACAATAGTATTTCGTAGGTGTTGTTATAAAATCTCATAAAATAAAATCGCCTTATTCAAGCCGTAGTTATGAGATTTATAACAACACTGACTGTTTATCAAAACATGATAGTAAACCTTTCTATTTTTAGCACAAAATTCATTGCCATTAAAATCAAGAGGTTATATCAGAGCTACAGATAACAGGGGATGATGGCTTTTAACCCTTTCCCAAACAAGACCGGGTTTTGAAGTCCCTATTTAGAAATTGCTTTGGAAAATATTGAGACAAAAGAAGAAAATGCTGATAATCAGCATTTTCTCCTTTTGCCTCAATATTTTCTGTGCTATATTGTACAGAAACTTCCTTTCTAGTTACTTTAATGATGTTGTCTGCAGCAGCTTTGAATTTGGAACACCCTAAAACTTTGTCGTTTGGGAAAGGGTTAAACATGACACATTTTACTAAATCTTGATTAAACCCTGTATTGTTGGTACTCATTGGAATTGTCTTATTGTTGAATACCCATAACATAAGGTTGGAATTTGTAATAAAAGATTTAGAATGTAGGTGACACAATCATTATAATGCTAGCATCCAAAGTTCCCACTGCTCATAAACACGGTGTATAATCACGTGATGCAATAATTACTGAATATCTTCAATAACTTTGTCAATACGTGACCAATTTAAATTCGGTTTGAAGCAGAGAATGTGGACAGACGTCACGCATTAGATGGACGTGGTTGATTTTTGAAAAATTAACTGATAAAAAAGTTATTGAAGATAAACCAAAATTTTGGTTTATCTTCAATAACTTTTTTATCAGTTGATTTTTAAAAAAAATATCACGACCATGTTATTCCTGACATTTTTCTACCTTCTCTGCTTCAAACCAAATTCAAATTGGTCAAGTAATGACAAAGTTATTGAAGATCATCGGAAAATCTAAGTCACGTGATTATACACCGTGATAAAAACTGTATGATGGATCCTTGACATTGGATGATTATATATATATATATATATATATATAAATGAATCTGTTTGTGATCCTTGTTCTTCTTTTTGTCGTTTTTTGTTTGTTTTTTGGGGGTGGGTGGGTTATTGTTTTTCAAAGTGAGCTCTGCAGGAACCAGTCGACAAAAAAGGGGGCTAGTATAAATTAGAGATCAAGGTGGGAGGGATCCCTGACTCTAAGAAGGGCACACTAACACAGGGATTTTGTTACCTGCGAGTCCAGAGTCCCTGACTCACATTTTTTTCTCAGGACTCATTTGAAAATATTCAGTGAGTCCCAGAATGCTAACATTTTCAATGTGTAATTGACATTGTCTTTCATATTTTTCAATATTGGACTCATTGTTTTGGAAACAAGGGGGTCCCAGGACTCTTCCGCATAAATTTGTAACAAAATCACTGCTAACACAAAATGTAGTGATTGCCCAGGCTCATAGGAAGCAATTTTATATTGGGGTGGCTGAAGCTCCTCTGTCTGAATATTTGGGATGGGGGGTGGGGTGGGGGTGATGGGCTAAATTGGATTTTCCCTAAATTTTCAGTGTAAAATGAGGATAATTTGGCATTTTTGGCCAACTTTGGCGTGCTTAGCCCCCCCGTAGCCCACCCAAGGGCCTGTTGCCAAAGACAATTTGTTAGTTTCAAACCCTGGTAATCCTGCAATCCTAGCTGAAAATAGTCAATTCTTTGCCATTTGAGTCATAAGTTGCATAACGCCAGGGAAAATCATGTCAACAACAAAATTTCATGGATAGCAATGCTCATAAATTATTTCACTCTTTGTCTTTGATTTTTTTGGGGGAGAATTCAGAACCTAGGATATGACTTGCAGAGCTCTGTTCTTAATTGGTAAAATTGTAAAGGTTTAGCTTTCCCCCAATATTTCACAACTTAGACTTTAAACCCATTCCCAAACATTGATGCTTTTTGAAGCCCTTCATGATAAAAACTTTGGAAAACATTGAAGGAAATGAAGAAATTGCTTGTGAAAAGCAATTTCTTCATTTTCCAATAAGATTTCTACCCCAAAAGACCAAAAATATAAAATTATATTCAGTTGAAGTTGTCATCTGCAGCATCTTTCATTTGGATCAGTCTAAAATTTTGTTGTTTGGTAATGATTGAATTAAAGTGTCTTGTCAATATCTTTTCCCAAATTTGGGTCAGGGGACTTTTCCCAAAAATCCAAAGTTGGGTCCTTCTTGCAATACATACCATATCTTTTATCTCCCAGACTGGGAAGGCTGAAGTATTTGTGTTCTTTACCATTCACTATCAGGCTCTTTTTAAGGTTCCCAAATGGGTTAGTTCCTGTAGAAAAACAAATATAAATTTATGCAATAAGGTACAGTTGGAAAGTTTCAAAACTTGTTATGTGATTGTGATTTTTTCTGACAAAAATTTAAAAGTATTCCATCAATCATTAGATACCAAACATTGTGAATTTTTTCTGACAAATACTGATTTTGAAGTATTCCATCCGTCATTCGATACCAAACACTTTGTGCAACTTGGGATGTAATCTGCGGCAACGCAACTTGTATTAGATCATAGATGATCATGTCCACTCCAGCACGTTACCGTTCCAAATCAACCTTATTTGGCATATAAAAAAGGGTCATTGTTCTGGAAAAGTTCAAAATTGATTGGCTATTTATCATCTCTTTCAACTACCATATATCGCTGATGCTAGAGCACAGTGGATTTTTGGCATTTCTTTCACCAGTACTATAACATCCAGTCCGAGTCTCCAGCTGTTCTCTCACATAAATGGATGATTCAGTGTCACAACCGTTGGTTAGAAATAAATGACTTTTATCAAATGTCAGAATGAATATTGGCCAGGCCCAGTGTTCAAACTCACAAAACCTGAACTGCCAGAGTGAGATTACATTACCATGACCTCTCAACCAGTTCCACAATATATTAAAGTCATTGGAAACCTCCCATAACTACTAGAGTTAGGAATATGAAAATTCTGATCATTGGGACATTGTTTTCTCCTTTTCCCTCAATAAGGGTGGTTTCAAAAAAAAAAGAGGATAAAGTGTGACATTGGGTGTCAAAAATTAAAACTATTATTTGCTGATGTTTTCTCTAGAAATGTTTTGCTAATATGTCAAAATTTCAGAAAATATACATGGGAAGGTGAAGGACAAAGACTAAATACTATTTCCTTTTTAATTTTGAATTTGTTCAAATCCATTGACTCATTTTTTAAGGATATCTGATTTTTTCTGAACATCTTAAGGCATGGAAAAGTTATATATTTGAAAGATTATTTGTCTTTTAAGTTTAAAGCATACGTAAAGCTACAATCTGATACAAAAATTTGCTACTTCTGCGAGATGTATCAAATTTTGTGACAATTTGAAGTAGAATTTTGCTCTGGTTTTTCATTTATCACTAATAAAAGTTTCTGTAAAAGATGCAATATGTTAGGAAAATAGCTGTAATTCTATCTGATGTAACAATGAACACACAGCTATAGATAAACCAAAAGTCGTTTTTCTACAAGTAGACACAAGTAGTTTACATGGCATCAAAGAAACTGGAAAATCTGTTTCACTGGGGACAAAAATATGAACAAAATTGTCTTAAGCCTCTTCTTTTTAAAAGCTGATATAATGTACATGAATTTTGTATGTATCATTGACAAGGCCTTGTAGATTAAGGTTTACGAACTGAGAATGAAATGCAGAGCCAGAGGCGAAATTTGAAAAGTGCCAGTAATTCCTAATCTGTGTTACATTTCCGTTCCAAATACAAATATAAGCATTTTGTATGGTTTAGAATTTTGAATTAATGCATACTTGTGGAAATATTTGACAAAAATGTTCAAAATTACCTCCCTTGCATATGAAAATAGAGTAAAATAATATTTGTAAATTATTTTCTTCTTAAAGCATAATCTTGAAATCTGGCCTGGTGAATCAACTTCTGTGAAGTGTATTTACAAGTGTGTGTAATTTGATGCATTTCGTATGGCTAGAAAGTGGTGTTTTCATTCTCAGTTCGTAAACCTTAATAAATTCTAGTATATTTCCATGGTCCGAAACAACCAACTGGCACATATTTCTAAGCTACGCCTACATTTTAAAAGTTAAGATACCGAAATAAATGGTAGAAGAATTCAATTTGATTCTTGTTTAGTTTGAATGTAAAGAATATTGTCCAAAGACTCAATTAAAGGTGTATACAAATTGAAATAGGAAAATATTTTGAAAAAAAGTCACCAGATACAAATGCAGCTGAAACCGTTTCACTGGGGACATAAAATCGTTAGGCTCAGGATAAATCAGACTAGTTTGTTATTGTTCATAGTTCATTTTTTCTATAATTTCAAACATAGCAATTACTTTTTAGATTTAATATCAATATATAAGTACAAATTTGCTTTCAGAAATTTAGAAAATGATGTCTTTGATATTTTACCTACACCATAGGGATATCAAGAAAAATTTCTTGCGAAATATTAGAAAATTACCTATCTTTACAACAAGCAATCAGAAGTAACCAGGCAACATCCTAAACTTAAGATCTTATAACTGTAAGACTGATATAGTGTCATGCAGCAAAATTGCGTTTCACTGGGGACATTTGATTTCGAATGACAGATACCAAATGCACATCCTCCTCTCATTTATTCTATTGTTGGTGATCTTTTTGGCACAAACTCTCTTGGAAAATATACGAGACTGCACATTTGAAAAAGATGGGGAACAATTATAAGCACCCAAACACAAAATGTTTCACTGGGGACAATTTGGGTTACCTACAGATATAGCTCTAGCAGATCAAAGTGTAAAGACATGCAACAATAGTTTTATGCTTATTTTAATCTTATAATATCAAAATCATTAAATTAACTTAATTAACAGGTTGAAATTCTACAGAAATCAAATGAGACCAAAATACATTGAGAATCAAGTAAATTTTGACTGAATTTTCGTCAGCATGTTGTATGTTATAAACCAAGAATGTATAGTCTAAATAAGGTAATATGCATCTGAAACCTTTAAGAAGATAAAGATTATAAGTCAGAGTTTCGTTTAAATACTAAGATTCCATCCCCAAATACCTCCACTTTATGTAATTACAGTCCTAATAATGATGTTATCAGAAAATGTCACACAAAAATCGTTTCACTAGGGACAATTTTAGCATCATTTTTTGTCATAACATTTTTATTCATCAAGATATGTTCATGAAATTTTGTAGATATCTTAACACTAAGGCAACACATATTTAAGAACAAAAAGCTCACCAAAAGCTTTTAAATTTTTTTCTGTAAATCACTTTGAAAAAAAATCCTCTTTTTTTTTTAAATCACCCATAAATTAATTTGTCTTGTTCTGTGATTTTCAATTTTTTCTTGTAATAAAAGTTATAAAACTGCTTTACTTATCTTCTGCGACACTATTGAATATGTAAATACAGCGACAGTCATTCCCTTCACGTGTTTGTTTTGTGCGTATTTCCCCCCCGCTTATCGAGGCACCACTAGCTGAACTAGTGTATGGTAACTAATCTACATGTAACTAGTGCTCTATATACAGTGAATAACTTTGAACAGAAACAAACTTTTCTAACTCGGAACATTTTTACAAGTGGAAGAGAAGAGGCAGTAAGTTTTACCTCACTGCTACCCACTTCAAACAGCTGGGTAGACTGAGGCTGACAATTAAGTGTCTTGCCCAAAGACACACCTTCCCCGAGCGGGGCTCGAACTCGTAACCACCGGGCTACAAGTCGCGGGCGCTATCCACTGCGCCACCGAGGCTGCCAGTGTATGATGTACCAGACTCATTTCACAAAAAATATCAAGAATATCATGATTTTACACATATGTGGCCCTTAAATACGCGTTTTCTTTCATTTTTGACAACGACATTCGTACAACTTGCATTTAATCTTCTAAAACATGATTCATTTCAATGTCTAAAGGGTCAAGTTCTTCTTTAAAACGACACTTTTATGAAATAATCTCTAAAATGTCGAAATATCTTACCAGTAGCTTGGTCCGCCATTTTGAACTCTACTGCCGTCACGTGTGCCAAGATCAAAGTACGTAAAGTACTGAGTATAGTCTTAAAGCAAGGTCAAATGATAACCGGTTTATAAACTAGTTTTGTTTAAAGAAATACTCGAAAAAAATATTTTCGTCGATTCAACATGCTTGAATACGTGCCAACATTTCAATCTAGATCTATATTTTTAGATAAAAAAGGCAGATGTCTGAGACTTTTTTTTTTTCTTTCACAAAATCCTTTTCCAAGTTCAAGTTGAAGTTTCTATACTATCTAATCTACCACACTGCTAGATCTACCAGAATCACCTTTTATAGAGTCAAAAAGTCATGGACCTTATTTTTCAGAAACGGTAATAGACAGTCACATCACCATTTCAAAACAATTAACGTGTTTTGAAAGGTAGCCCACTAGCCTAGCCTAGGCCTACTTTTCGAAAGCGCGTGCTAACAGCATAGGGGAGACCGGGGCTAGTTCGCCCCCCTTTTTCGATTGCTCATATTTTGAATTCTATGAGAGCTATTTTGGGTATACGTTCTACAAGTGATGGTCTTTCAAACTGCGTCTATAATTTCAGTGCGGATCCAGGATTTCTATGAGGGGGGGGGGGGGGTGCGAGTAGGCTATAGGGCCTATGTCACAAATAGGGGATTCGTTTTCCTGTTTTTACACAAGTTTGACTGAATTTCTGCATGAAAATGAAATAGAATCTAATCGGACTACTTAGGGGGTTCGTTTGACCCCCCCCCCCCCCCCGAACCCCCTCTGGATCCGCCACTGCATTTTTATATGTTTCTTTTCAAGAAAGAATAGATTATTCTATTTCAAGTTTTAGAATTTTGGTCGTAGTGGGCGGACTTGCCCCATGCCCGGGGCAAGGTCGGTCGACTATTGGGGCTAGGTACGCTCAGAGCTAGGCCTATAGGCCTAATTCATTCTATAGGATTTTAAGATAGTTTAACTTTCCATGAATCTGAAAACTACTACCAAATGAAGGTATAAATTGAAAAAAAGGTATTGTTTTAACAACCAAACATCGCGAGAAAGGGGAAATTTGGGATAACAAGCAGGGGCCGGGGCAAGTTCGGCCAGAGGTTTTGATTTTTTACCATTTTTTACGCTTTTGTTAGAGCTAGGTCTTTGCGATTAATATATTTAGATGCGACAGTTTGGTCGTGGCCGAACTTACCCCGACCCCAATAGTCGGACTAGCCCCAGACAGACCTCATGGAAACATCCCGTTACATCTTCTTTTAGATGACATGCAATCGTCATCTCAAGTTTTAATCTAAAAAAAGGACTTAATTATCTTCAAAGTATAGGCCTACAAAAAAGAAATCTGAATCATGGCGCATGATCTTAGCCTACTAAAACTGAAAATTAGCACAAATGTGGAAAATTTACTGACAGTGTAAAAAATAAGTGTTCTAATTTCTCTGTTTTTAGAGAGCATGGCTCTCTTATTTTATCATGCTTTAATGTACTTTAGATGTACTTTACAAACCGCACAACAAAAATAGTTCCTCCCAAACAAGACAAAAAGATCTAAATGACAAATAGAATAGTCTACGTGTCAAATGTGTCATAATATAAAATAGATGGCATGTATGATCTAAGCAAAAAAGCAAGTATTAAACAAGTCTTAAATAAAAAAGAGATCTGAGTAGTAATTTGCCATTCACAATTGGGTCATACAGGTCATGCGGTCAAGTCATGTAGCCTAAATTTTGGACAGTGCAAATGGTCCAAAAATAGAATCACATTCCGCAGACAGAAATTCTACTAGTGGGTGTCTATCTGAGTGTATTTATTGTAAAGCTTGTGCTGTTTGGTGATAGTATGTTGTGTCATGGATAAAGGGGGCATTAGAGTAAATTTCCTATTAACTCAGTCATCTTCTCACACATTTATGAATGAATTGATTTGAACTTATCCTTTCCCAAACAAAACTTTGTTTTAATGTATCTATAAGAGCAAGCTTTGGAAAATATTGAGGTAAAAGACGAAAATGGTGATATGTTTGGTGATACAATATTGCATCACAGAAAAAGAGGCTTCACTTTATTGTCAATACATTTTAACACATTCCTCCATTTATGGTTGAATTTGTAAGAAACTATGATGGACAGTTCCTCATTATGCAGCCTTTTGAATGAAGTCATGTTTTGGTGACGTTTTGGTGGGCTTTCTTTCAACCCATTACCACACAGTGACTCTTTTTGACACCCACAGGAAAATAGCCTCAGAAAATAATGTGGAAAATGAAGAAACTGCTTATGACAAGCAAATTCTTCATTTCCCACAATGTTTTCTATATAGAAAGACAGAAACATGTAAAATTTCATTCAGTTAAAATTGTCGTCTGCAACATCTTTGGATTCGGGACAGTCTAAAATTTTGCCGTTGGATTAAAATGTTTTGTTAATACAGCTCCACCTATATTCATGGATTGTTTTGCATGAATTATGTTACCATACAATATTGTCACAAGATTTCATGTTGTGTCAAACATGCTCTCTAACAGTACTTTCAGTACTTTGATTCTATTTAATGCGACCAAAAACTTTCTGCGAACAGCTTTCGTCACAAGAGACATTATGATTACAATCTGTTTACGGGCTCTCTATCTCTGTCCAGAGGCTCTACAGAGCCAATGGCCGAACATGCCCCGAGGGCGGACTAGCCCCGGTCTCCCTAATCTAGATCTAGTCCACTGATCAAAGAAAATATTGAGACACAGGGACTAGGCCTAAATAGGCCAAACGCTGTTTATCAGCTTTTTATTATGTCTATGCCTACTTGGGCTAGTCACCGACTTTGACGTCCCTGTCGGTAGAATAGGCTAGGGTTAGGAAAACTTGAGGCAAAAGAAGACAAGAGGACCATGATGGTCCTATATCGCTCACCTGAACCAAGATGATATGAGCCACAGTTTTGTTCAGTTTTGTGACTTTAACACTGAAAACAAACTTATGGTCAACAACATTGTGTCAAATTTTGTCTCGTTTTGTCGCTATTTGTCGTTGTTAGAGTAAAAACAGTCGAAAACAGCAAATTTGTCAATTTGAAGGGCTCAGCAAACTCAGCAAATTCTACTATGATTAAGCTGAAATTCAAACTGGTGCAAGATCTTATGTTCAGCAACATTGTGTCCAAATTTCGTCTTGATTGGACAACAATTGTAGATGCTAAAGTGTAAACAAGGTCCGAAACAATAGAAAACATCAATTTTGTCAAATTCAAGGGTGTATAACTCATGACTTTATGATCCGATCAATCTGAAAATCAAACTCATACATGATCATATAGTCCGTAACATTGTGACCAAGTTTTGTCTTGATTGGTCAATAATTGTAGATGCTATAGTGTAAACAAAGTCAAAAACAGTCGAAAACGGCAATTTTGTCAAATTCAAGGGCATATAACTCTTAATTTTATGATCCGATCAATCTGAAAATCAAACTTATACAAGATCTTATGGTCCCTAACATAGCCTCAAAGTTTTGTCTAGATTGGTCAATAATTGTAGATGCTAGAGTGTAAACAAAGTCAAAAACAGTCGAAAACGGCAATTTTGTCAAATTCAAGGGCGTATAACTCGAGACTTTATGATCCGATCAATCTAAAAATCACACTAATACAAGATCTTATAGTCCCTAATATTGTCTCAAAGTTTTGTCTTGATTGGTCAATATTTGTAGATGCTAGAGTGTAAACAAAGTTGAAAACAGTCGAAAATGGCAATTTTTGTTAATTTCAAGGGCATATAACTCAAGACCTTCTGATCCGATCAGACTGAAAATCGAACTCATCCGAGATCTTATGGTCACCAACATTATGTCAAAGTTTTGTCTTGATTGGTCAATATTTGTAGATGTTAGAGTGTAAACAAAGTCGAGAATGGTCGAAAATGGCAATTTTGTCAATTTCAAGGGCACATAACTCAAGACCTTCTAGTACGATCAGACTGCAAATTAAACTCATCCGAGATGTTATAGTCAACAACATTGTGTCAAAGTTTTGTCTTGATTGATCAATAATTGTAGGTACTAGAGTGTAAACAATGTCAAAACTAGCTATTTTTCGCATTCAAGGGCAGATAACTCCGGTCTTTCTGGTTCGATCTGACCCATAATCAAACTCATCCGAGATCTTATGGTCATACATGTTTTTACCAGGTTTGGTCAAGATTGGCTTATATTTGTAGATGCTAGAGTGTAAACACGAAATTGTGGACGGACAGACAGACGGACAGACAGACAGACGGACGACGGACAAAAAGTGACCACAATAGCTCACCTTGAGCACTTCGTGCTCAGGTGAGCTAAAAATGCTGATGATCAGCATTTTCCCCTTAATTGCCTCAATAGTTTCCGTGCTATATTATTCAAAACTTCTACCTTAACCCTTTCCCAAACAAGACCTGGTTTTGACATCCATAATAGAATTGGCTTGGAAAACATTGAAACAAAAGAAGAAACTGCTGATAACCAGCAGTTTCTCCTTTTGTCTCAATATTTTCTATGCCATATTTTACACAAATACCATATTCAATAACTTCCATTTTGTCATTTTTGGCAGTTTTTGAAGTGGATTACCCTAAAATTTTTCCGTTTGGGAAAGGGTTAAGAAACATTCATTTTGTCGTCTGCACCAGCCAGACTACCCTAAATTTTGTCGTTTGGGAAACGGTTAGATAGCCTAACCACGACATGGTTAATCACGTGACTTAGAATTTCAGAAAATCGTCAATATCAAAAATTTTGTGTCAATAGGCCTACTTGGCCTATTTGAATCCGGTTTGAAGCAGAGAAGTTGGGAAAATGTCAGAAATAAGTTGTAGGCCTACACGGTAGATCTAGATTTTTGAAAAATCATCTAATGAAAAAGTTATTGAAGATAATCCAAAATTTTGGGTTATCTTCAATAACTTTTTATCAGTTGATTTTTCAAAAACCAACACGTTTATTTAAAGCGAGACATCTGTCAATATTCTCTGCTTCAAATCGAATTCAAATCTGTCACGCATGAACAAAATGTTTGAAGATTTTCTGAAATTGTTGCATTACGTAATCATCCACCGTGCTAACCTATTCCGAGGTAGGTTATTTAGCCTAGTTCTATTATTGTCTTTTAGAGCTAATTAGAAATAAGCTTGATCATGCATAGGCCATTAAACCGTCTTTTGCCGAATTTGAAGACCCAGCAGTAAATGTTTAACCCTTTCCCAAACAAGACCTGGTATTGACGTCCCTAATAGAAAAGGTTTGGGAGAATATTGAAACAAAAGAAGAAACTGCTGATAGCCAGCAGTTTCTCCTTTTGTCTCAATATTTTCTGTGCCATTTTTTAAACAAATCCTATCTTCGGTAACATCTATTTTGTCATTTGTGGCAGTTTTCGAAGTGGATAACCCTAAAATTTTGCAATTTGGGAGAGGGCTGAAAAGTTGGAGGGGGTCGAACGACGCACCTCTGTAGCCCGATAAGTCTGATAAGGGCAAGATGGGGTAAAACGTACCCAACTTGCTTTTGTTCTTTATCTTTGGAACGAAAGGAGTTATAGACATTTTTTGTAGTGTTACATGTACAAAGCTTTTTGAAAGTCAACTGAACTGTATGACATGTGCTTTAGGCTTTACGTATTAAAATATGCATTTTAGAGACAACAAGATGTGTTGGTGAAACACAAATGGCCCCGAAATGGCCATTTTTTGTAAAATGTTAACTTTTCGTAGAGTAAAGGGTTGATAAGGGTTAACGAATGACCTTGAGGAAGGTCAAATTGCTTTGAACAGATATATATCATTGAAAGGATGCGACATACCAAATTTGAGCTTTCTATATCAAACTTTTTTGTTACATAATCTACACATTTTTTGTAATCATATTAAGGTCATATGTTTGTCATACATATTAGCATTACCGAGAAATCGACGGGGGACGTTTAACCCCGAGGAGCGTTTTGCCCCACCTTACCATAAGTTACATTTCCATGCAGAAATTCAGTAAACAAGAGGGCCATGATGGCTCTGTATCGCTCCACTGGCTTTTAGACTACGAAATTCTTCAAGGAATACAATAGAGGTCTATCCAAAGAAGATTCATGCTACACCAGAATGAAATCCAATAAGTGATTATCACTGGTGGTGAACTCGGCCAAAGCGAGGGACGTTTTTCGCTACAACAGGGTACAGATAGTTTGCGTTTAAATGTGAGTTTAATGATTCTTAACTCTAATTGCAATGAATTTGGTCTAAAAATAGACCGGGTTCACCATAATGTATTGACAAACCGTCGGTGTTGTTATAAAACATCGTAACTACGTCTTTATTTAAGCCGTAGCTACGAGATTTTATAGCAATACCGACGGAATACATTGTTCGCGAAAAAACGTCCCTCGCTTTGGCCGAATTCACCACCAGTGATTATGAAGGAGAAATGTTTTTAAAATTTTCTTAAAATTACACTATGTTTCATATAGCGAAAAATAAGCCTAGCCCACACAGCAGTCAAGTTTTTCATCCGATCGTGAAGGAATTTGGAAGAGATTCATGCAAGGAAGATTCATGTGAAGTTTGGTTGAAATTGGTCTAGTAGTTTTGGAGAAGAAGATTGTTTAACTATTTTTCGAAAATTAATTTTATTAAATTATTTAAAATTCAAGTTCTAGACGGAATTTGTTTTTTTAAGGAATTTAGAAGAGATTCATGCAAGGAAGATTCGTGTGAAGTTTGGTTAAAATTGGTCCAACAGTTTTGGAGGAGAAGATTTTTTTTAAAAGATTTTTTGAAAATTCAATTTAATTCAGTTCAATTTAAATTCTACACAGAAGTTATTTTTTGAAGAAATTAAGAAGAGATTCATGCAAGGAAGATTCCTGTGAAGTTTGGTTGAAATTAGTCCAGTAGCTTTGGAGGAGATGATTTTTTTAAAAAAAAATCGAAAATTTGATTTAATTTAATTAATTAAAATTCAAGTTCTACGCAGAATTTATTTTTTTGAAGGAATTAAGAAGATATTCATGCAAGGAAGATTTCTGTGAAGTTTGATTGAAATTGGTCCAGTAGTTTTGGAGAAGAAGAATTTTTAAAGATTTTTTGAAAATCTAATTCAATTAAATCAATAAAAATTCAACTTCTGCACAGATTTTATTCTTTTGAAGGAATTTGGTAGAGATTCATGCAAGGAAGATTCCTGTGAAGTTTGGTTGAAATTGGTCCAGTAGTTTTGGAGATGTTTGAAAATTGTTTACACATGGACGGACGCACACACGCACACACGACGGACACAGGGCCATGACATAAGCCCCGCTGGCCTTCGGCCAGTGGAGCTAAAAACTAGAACAGTCGCAAAGCGGACGAATACCCCCCACTAGCGCCTTGTCACTTAAAAAGTGCTATTGGTCAAAAGGTTCTTGATTTAGAGAACGAAAAAAAAAAACAACAACAGATTTTAAACAAAGTTCAATTGTGACCTTGACCTTTGACCTACATGATCCGAAAACAATAGGGCACTCCTTGGGTCAAGGGCAATAACTGTATTAAGTTTCATGGTCCTAAGTCAAATGGTTCTTGACTTAGAGCACAGAAACGGATTTTATGCAAAGTCCAATTGTGACCTTGACCTTTGACCTTCATAGCCTAACAAGAGCCGTCAGAGACAAACAATGCTCCCCGAATAAGGCATTGTCACAATAAATGTATGCCATGCAGAGCTAACATAAAGCTAACAAATGTAAAGCCCCCTTTTTGCATGACATGATTTTTATACCCAAATTTCACATAGTTTATTGTCAAGGGCATCTGATTTATTACTCAAATATATTTCATCAAATTCTGACCAATAGACTAGGAGAAATTAGAGAAAAACTGTATTTTACCTTAAGTCCCCTTTTCCCATGACGAGGCCTCAAATCCAAAAACTAGGAAAAGTACATCGGCATTATGTCATAGGGAGTTCACATGGTAAGTTTCATTTGATTTGGCCCAAGGATTATGGAGAAATCACTTCCGACGGACGGACGGACGGAATGACGGACGGACCGGACGGACGGACAGACAAAGCGGCGACTATATATACTCTCCCTTCGGGGAGCATAAAAACAATAAGGCACTTCCTTGAGTCATGGGCAACAATTGTGTAAAGTTTCAGTGTCCTAGTTCAAACGATTCTTGACTTAGAGCACGGAAATGGAATTTAAACAGTGTGATTGTGACCTTGACCTTTGACCTTCAAGACCCCAAAACGATAGGGCATCTCCTTGGGTCAAGGGGAACGACTGTGTAAAGTTTCATGATACTAGGTCAAACGGTTCTTGAGTTAGAGCACGGAAACAAAAGTCTACCGACGAACGGACAGACATGGTGAAACCAATATACCCCCTCTACTTCGTAGGTGGGGTATGAATACCAACTAGTAGAACGCTCCCCTTTTTTGTATGTTAAACTGTCACAGATAACACAAGAGGGTCGTGATGGCCCTGTAACGCTCCACTGGCTTTAAGACTTTACACCCTCAAGACTACGAAATTCTTCAAGGAATACAATAGAGGTATAGCTTTTCATCCGATATAAAAAAAATTTGAACATTTAGGATAAATTAAAATGAAATCCAATCAGGCGTTTTGGAGAACAACATTTTTGAAGGTTTTTCGAAAATTTAATTCAATTAATTTAACTAAAATTTCAGTTCCGCACAGAATTTATTTCTTTGCAGGAATTTGAAAGAGATTTATGCAAGGAAGATTCCTGTAAAGTATGGTTATAATTGGTCCAGTAGCTTTGGAGGAGAAGATTTTTAAAGTTTTTATTTTGAAAATTTAATTCAATTAATTTATTTAAAATTGCAGTTTTATACAGAATCAATTTATTTGAAGGAATTTGGAAGAAATGCATGCACAGAAGATTGCTGTGAAGTTTGGTTGAAATTGGTCCAATAGTTTTGGAGAAGAAGACCTTTAAAGATTTTTCGAAAATTTAATTTAATTTATTTGATTAAAATTCATGTCCTGCATGGAATTTATTTTTTGGAAAGAATTTGGAAGAGTTTCATGCAAGGAAGATTCCTGTTAAGTTTAATTGAAATTGGTCCAGTAGTTTTGGAGAAGACTTTTAAAGATTTTTCGAAAATTTAATTTATTTTTTTTAATAAAAATTTAAGTTCTGCGCTGAGCTTAATTTTTTGAAGGAATTTGGAGGAAGTTCATGTAAAGAAGATTCCTGTGTAGTTTGGTTGAAATTGGTCCAGTAGTCTTGGAGAAAAGGGATTTTTTAAAGATTTTTGTAAATTTAATTTGATTTCTTTAATTAAAATTCAAGTTCTACACGGAATTAATATTATTGAAGGAATTTAGAAGAGGTTCATGTAAGGAAGATTCCTGTGTAGTTTGATTGAAATTGGTCCAAAAGTTTTGGAGGAGAAGATTTTCAAAGATTTTTCGAAAATATAATTCAATTAATTAAAATTCAAGTTCTGCACGGTATTTATTTTTTTGAATGAATTTGGAAGAGGTTCATACAAGGAAGATTCCTGTGAAATTTGGTTGAAATTGGTGCAGTAGGTTTGAAGAAGATGGACGGACGGACGACGGACACAGGGCCATGACATAAGCCCCGCTGGCCTTCGGCCAGTGGAGCTAATATGGATATTGGTATTCAGAACGTTAGATTGTTGAACAGTAGACATATAGCACAGAAACAATGGGACATAAAAATAACTTGTAGACAAAAGCAATTTCTTCTTTTGGCTTCATTTTACCCATGTCTGTACTATTCATTACATAGACATCAACAAGAGGACCATGATGGTCCTAAATCGCTCATCTGAATCAAGATGACACGAGTGATAATGGCAATTTTGTCAAATTCAAAGGCATGAAACTTATAAGGACTTTCTGTTTGGAAACAATTAAGTAATAATTTTGTTCCAATCGATCCTGTAAAGTTTGGTATGAATTAGCATAATGGTTGAGTTTTTTTCAATAATTATTTCATTACTTTTCAATATACAACATATGGCTAATTTTCAAAGCATACTGATCTGTTAAAATTGATTATTTATGATATTACATGTATAAGAAAGATTTGGTATGTGATTTGAAAGTATATAGTAAATGAGGACAAACCATCTGATAAGCTAGGCTTATAATCCCTTCTTATTTGTTTACATAAGACAAGAGGACCATGATGGTCCTATATCGCTCACCTGAACCTAAATGATATGAGCAACACTTTTGTTCAATTCAATTAATATTTATTACTTTAAGACTGAAAAAGAACTTATGGTCAATAAGGTTGTAAAAATCTAACTCATCCAAGATCTAAATTATGGTGCCAAACATTGTACAGGGCTCAAGATAAGAGGGGGTGGTGACTTTTCAAACTGCAATAATGCTGTCAGTGATCATCCAACCCTATGTTGTAGGTACTCATTTGTATCGTCTCGTCGAGACGATTCAAATGAGTACCCACAACATAGAATTTGAATTCGAAAAAAACAATGTTAGTATGTCTTCACCTCCACTTATCTGTAGCCCTGATTGTGTCCAAGTTTTGTCTTGATTGATAAATAATTGTAGATTCTAGAGTATAAACAAGGTCGAAAACAGCCGAAAACAACAATTTTGTCAATTTCAAGGGCACAGAACGCTCGACTTTCTGATCAGATCAGACTGAAAATCAATCTCATATGAGATCTTATGGTTCCCAACATTGTGTCCAAGTTTTATATAGATTGATCAATAATTGTACATTCTAGAATGTAAACAAGGTCGAAACCAGCCGAAAAATGGCAATTTTGTCAAATTCAAGGGCACATAACTCTCAACATTCTCGTCAGATCAGACTGAAAATCAAACTCATCCAAGATCTTATAGTCCCCAACATTGTCTTCAGGTTTTGTCTTGATTGATAAATAATTGTAGATTCTAGAGTATAAACAAGAGGACCATGATGGTCCTAAATCGCTCACCTGAATCAAGATGACAAGAGTGATAATGGCAATTTTGTCAAATTCAAAGGCATAAAACTTATAAGGACTTTCTGTTTGGAAACAATTAAGAAATAATTTTGTTCCAATCGATCCTGTAAGGTTGGGTATGAATTAGCACAATTGTTGAGTTAGTTAATTTTCAACAATTATTTCATGATTTCGCAATATACAACATAGGGCTAATTTTCAAAGCATACTGATCTGTTAGAGATTGATCATTTATGATAGGCTCAATTAACAAGATTTTGTCTGTGATTGATAGAATTTAGTGAAAGATTACCATCTGATAAGCTAAAGCTAATCCCTTATTTGTTTACATAAGATAAACATGGGGCCAGCCTGAGAGCAACAGATAAGGGAAATAGAAAATTGGCCCAATGGTTTATTTTTAAAGAATTTTCTTATGATTTCTCTAAGTCTGATAAGCCCTTCCTCCCTGCCATGCCCACATTTTTTGACCAATGGAAAAATTTGTGAACACATTTTGAAAAGAGTAACTCAAGAAACATTCCAGTAAAGTCTGGTTCAATTGGGCACAATGGTTGATTTTTAAAGAATTTTCTTATGATTTCTTTAAGTCTGATAAGCCCCTTCCTCCCTGCCACACCCACATCTTTTGACGAATCAAAAATCCGCGAAAATTTTTTGAGAAGGGTCACTCAAGGAACCTTTCAGCAAAGTCTGCTTCAATTGGGCACAATGGTTGATTTTTACAGAATTTTCTTACGATTTCTCTAAATCTAATAAACCCCTTTCTCCCTGCCACAGTCACAGATTTTTACAAATGAAAAAAACTGTGATCAAATTTTGAAAAGAGAGACTCAAAGAACATTCCTGCAAAGTCTGCTTAAAATTGGCCCATTGGTTGATTTTTAAAGAATTTTCTTATGATTTCTCCAAGTCTGATAAGCCCCTTTCTCCCTGTCAAGGCCACAATTTTTTACAAATAAAAAGATCTGTGGTCAAATTTTGAAAAGAATGACTCAAGGCACATTCCTGCAAGGTCTGGTTCAAATTGGCCCAATGGTTGATTTTTAAAGAATTTTCTTATGATTTCTCTAAGTCTAATAAGCCCCTTTATCCCTGCCACGGTCATGTTTTTTTCAAATGTAAAATTTCTGAACAAATTTTGAAAAGAATGACTTAAGGCACATTCCTGCCAAGTATGGTCCAAATTGGCCCAATGGTTGATTTTTAAAGAATTTTCTTATGATTTCTCCAAGTATGATAAGCCCCTTTCTCCCTGTCAAGGCCACAATTTTTTACAAATAAAAAGATCTGTGGTCAAATTTTGAAAAGAATGACTCAAGGCACATTCCTGCAAGGTCTGGTTCAAATTGGCCCAATGGTTGATTTTTAAAGAATTTTCTTACGATTTCTCTAAGTCTAATAAGCCCCTTTATCCCTGCCACGGTCATGTTTTTTTTCAAATGTAAAATTTCTGAACAAATTTTGACAAGAAAGACTCAAGGCACATTCCTGCCAAGTATGGTTCAAATTGGCCCAATGGTTGATTTTTAAAGAATTTTCTTATGATTTCTCCAAGTATGATAAGCCCCTTTTTCCCTGCCACGGCCACAATTTTTGACAAATGAAAAAAATTTGTGAACAAATTTTGACAAGAATGACTCAAGGCACATTCCTGCAAAGTATGGTTCAAATTGACCCAATGGTTGATTTTTAAAGAATTTTCTAACGATTTCTCTAAGTCTAATAAGCCGCTTTCTCCCTGCCACGGCCACATTTTTTGACAAATATAAAAATTTGTGAACAAATTTTGACAAGAATGACTCAAGGCACATTCCTGCAAAGTATGGTTCAAATTGACCCAATGGTTGATTTTTAAAGAATTTTCTAATGATTTCTCTAAGTCTAATAAGCCCCTTTTTCCCTGCCACGGCCACATTTTTTGACAAATATAAAAATTTATGAACAAATTTTAAAAAGAGTGACTCAAGGAATATTCCTGCCGAGTTTGGTTCAATTGGGCCCGATGGTTGATTTTTAAAGAATTTTCTTATGATTTCTAGTCTGATAAGCCCCTTTCTGCCTGCCACGCCTACATTTTTTGACAAATCAAAAATTCACGAACAAGTTTTGAAAAGTATCACACAAGGAACATTCCTGCCAAGTTTGGTCAAAATTGGTCCAATGGTTTAGGAGGAGAAGATGTTGAAAGAAATTGTGAACGGACGGACAGATGGACGGACGGACGGACGGACGGACAGATGGACGGACAGACGGACGGACGACGGACAAAAAGCGACCACAATAGCTCACCTTGAGCACTTCGTGCTCAGGTGAGCTAACAAGGTCGAAAACGGCCAAAAACAGCAATTTTATCAAATTCAAGGGCACATTACTCTTGACTTCCTAATCAGATCAAACTGAAAATCGAAGTTACCTGAGATCTTATAGTCTCCAACATTGTGTCCAAGATTTGTCTTGACTGGTCAATAATTGTAGATTCTAGTGTGTAAACAAAGTCGAAAACAGTAAAAAACAGCAATTTTGTCAAATTCAAGGGCACATAACTCCTGACTTACTGATTAGATCAGACTGAAAATCAAACTAATCCCAGATCTTATGGTCCAAAACATTGTGTCCAAGTTTTGTCTTGATTGAATAATAATTGTAGATTCTAGAGCGTAAAAAAGGTTGAAAACAGCCGAAAATGGCTATTTTGTCAAATTCAAGGGCACGTAACTCTTGACTTTCAGATCAGATCAGACTGAAAATCAAACTCATCTGAGATCTTAAAGTCCCCAACATTGTGTCCAAGTTTTGTCTTGATTGACCCTTTCCCACACATTGGCGCTTTTGGATGCCCCACAAAATAAAGGCTTTGGAAAACATTGTGACAAACAATTTCTTCATTACCCACAATGTTTTCTACCAAGAAAGACCAAAAAATGTTAAATTTTGTTCAATGGAACTTGTCGTCTGCAACACCTATGATTTTGGACTAGGCTAAAATTTTGTTGTTTGCTAATGGGTTAATAAGAGTGTAAATCTATTTATATCCTCTATCAAACTAGATAACTCTACTTATACTGAAGTAAAGTAGTGTCAGAGTTCCTTCCCTTAGATTAACTCTTTTTTGAATACAGCAAAAAAGTGGCAATTTTGCCCAATTCAAGGGCACATAACTCTCATCTTTCTGGTCAGATCAGACTGAAAATTTACCTCATCCAAGATCTTATGGTCTCCAACATTATGTCCAAGTTTTGTCTTGATTGATCAATAATTGTAGATGCTAGAGTATAAACAAACTTAAAAACAGCATTTTTTGACATTCAAGGGCAGATAACTCCGCACTTTCTGGTCCGATCAGGCCCATAATCGAACTTGTCCGAGAACTTATGATCGTACTTGTTTTGGCCAAGTTTGATCAAGATTGAGTAACTTTTGTGGATGCTAGAGTGTAAACACCCCAAATGTTGACGGACGGACGGACGGACGGACGGACGGACGCCGGACAAAAAGTGACCACAATAACTCACCTCGAGCACTTCGTGCTCAGGTGAGCTAATAAAAATGGGGCCAGCCAGAGATATTGATAACAGAAATAGACAAGTAAAAAATTGCTGTAATGTACAGCAAAGAGAATAGTGTCGCGCTTAAAAATGATTCGGCAATATTTGATTTTTCTCTGTGTTTTTTTTTTCAACATTTACTTTTTGCTGAATGTATATTTTTCCAACCAAATCTTAATTCTGATCGAAATTCCATCAATTACTCTGAAAGTGGCATATCCCCAAGCGAAACACATACTTTATTACACTTTAATCCAATGAGCGGTTTATAGCAAACAGAGTACTGCATGATTTTTTTTTTAGAAAATTTGAATGGCTTCATACAAGAAAGATTCTCGTATAGCCTATTTTAGTTGAAATTTTGAAGAATAAAATGTTTGGGAGAAGAGGTTTACACACGGACGCACGCCCGTAACGGGACCATGCAATTAACCCCGCCAGAGGGGTTGAAATAGTAGGGTTCAAAAGAAAAAGATATATAGATCTACTTGTTACTTGTTTAATTGTTAGCCTTTTGAAATATTATTGTGTTTTAATTCAAATCCCAAAATCGGGACATTTTAACCACTCTAGCTCAGACGTTCCTATAATTATTTAGTAGAGAATAGTCGGTGTGTCTAAGATCAGACTGCATGTTAGTGCAGGGTGATCTTAGTCTATGCAATCTGAAAAGGCTTAGTGACCAGGAGGAAAAGGATGCGTTTATTATTAAAGACATATGGTTGAACGGACGCACAGCGGACACAACGCCAGTAAAACATGTAGCCCAAAATAGAATGGTATTGTTTCGGGTGTACGTAGCCCTGTATATCAGGGATCCGCCTGACCGTACTGAAATAACATAACCATATATAACACAATTTTAGACATATTTTAACCCTCTTTCCCAAAACACGAAATGATTACACTGTTCTGATTTCAAAGCTGCTACTAACCTGCTTAAAAACTTTCCACTAGGAACATCAAAACCAGATCTTGTTTGGGAAAGGGTTAATAATGTTAGTGTGTGAAAAAGCCTAACTGTCTACTATTTTTTGGAAAAAATGTACGAGAAAAACCATGTTTTGTTAGGCGAATGGTTAATTATTTTAGTGTTAGAATCCCCTAAAAAGTCTACTATTTTGAAAAAAAATATGTGAAAATATAAATGTTCTACTAGCAATACACAGACTTGTTCAGTTAAAACGATACTTGAAATTATGTAAGTTGGTCAGCCGAAATTGTATGTTCAATACTAAAGTACTTGTGGTACTTTGATCATTGAAGTATACATCACGATTAGCGATTCTTATCGTATGCATTCTGGTTGTTTAACAGATAGGAATTAGTCATTCCCCTGGTATGCATTACTCTGGTCTTCAAATGGATAGCATTTATGCATTCCCCTATGGCGAAACCGGAAGTAGGGACTTTCCATTGCTTTGCAAAAATAAAACAATTAAAATTTTGTTTACTTGAATTTTTTGTGTGTTCTGGGATTGGATAAACACCAACGTATACTTTGTAGTACTGCTTGAAAAATATATCTAGTAAACAGTATATAAGTAGGACATATCCACGATATTCAAGTACAAACAATTATCCCCCATGACGTAATTTCTAAAATTAGAAGAAGTGTACCACAAGATGTGTCGCGCAGAGCGCGACACAATAAGAGAAATAGTAAAAGCTTTCCAAATGTATTACTTATATCAAAACCCTATGTAGAATGTATTAATTTTTTTCAAGCAGATGATTGTAATGATCACCAATAACATAGGGTTTCATGAATATTGAAACAAAATATTGCTTTTTGGAAAGCAATTATCTCCTCTTATCTTCAGCTTCTTGTATTCTGGAAGCCATTCATGAAATTAGGTCTTACACAAAATTTCAAGGTTCTAGGCCAAACAATTTAGAAGAAAACTAAGTATCTCCATTACAACCCACAGTACAGTATAATTTTCAACGCACAGAATTTCCCTTACCCTGCCATACCAAAATACTTTTTAAGGAAATAAAAATTACAAGATACAATTTTGAAACGAATCACTCAAGGAACTTTCCAGCCAGGTTTCTTTCAAATTTGCCAAATGGTTGATTTTTAAAGAATTTTCTTATGATTTCTCTTTTCCGATAAGCCTCTTCCTCCCCGACACGCCAACATTTTTTACAAATGTAAAAATTTGTGAACAAACTTTGAGAAGAGAGACGCAAGTAACATTCCTTCCAAGTTTGATTAAAATTGGCCATATGGTTGATTTTTAAAGAATTTTCTTATGATTTCTCAAAGTCCGATAAGCCCCTTCCTCCCTGCCACGGCCATATTTTTTTACAAATGTAAACAAGATGTGTTTGGGAAACGCAAATGCCCCCGAAATGGCCATTTTTCTAAAATGTTAAATTTTCGTGGAGTAAAGGGTTATTAAGGGTTAAGGGATGACCTTGAGGAAGGTCAAATTGCATGGAACAGATAGATATCATTGAAATGGAGTTGCATACCAAATTTGAGCTTTGTATGTCAAATACTTTTGAAGAAAAGGCAAAGGTTAATTTTTCGGAGTAAAAGGTCGAGTTTTCGTAGAGTAATGGGTTGATAAGGGTTAAGGGATGATCTTGAGGAAGGTCAAATTGCATGGAACAGATAGATATCATTAAAAGGAAGTTGCATATCAAATTTGAGCTTTGTATGTCAAATACTTTTGGAGAAAAGGCAAAGGTTAAGTTTTCGGACAGACGGACGGACGGACGGACAGACAGACGGACAGGAGTAAAACAATATGCCCCCGATCTCTCCCGATACGGTGGCATAAAAATTGTGAATAAATTCGAAAAAAGTGACTCAAGACACATTCCTACCAAGTCTGCTTCAATTGGGCCCAATGGTTGATATTTAAAGAATATTTTTCTGATTTATCTAAGTCTAATAAGCCCCTTTCTCCCTGCCACTGCCACATTTTTTGACAAATGTAAAAATTTGTGAACAAATTTTGAAAAGAGTGACTTAAGGAACATTCCTTCAAAGTCTGGTTCAATTGGGCCCTGTGGTTGATTTTTAAAGAATTTTCTTATGATTTCTCAAAGTCTGATAAGCCCCTTTCTCCCTGCCACGGCCATATTTTTTGACAAATGTATAAAATTGTGAATAAATTCGAAAACAGCGACTCAAGACACATTCCTACCAAGTCTGCTTCAATTGGGCCCAATGGTTGATTTTTAAAGAATTTTCTTCTGATTTCTCTAAGTCCAATAAGACCCTTTCTCCCTGCCACGGCCACATTTTTTGACAAATGTAAAAATTTGTGAACAAATTTTGTAAAGAGTGACTCAAGGAACATTCCTGCAAAGTCTGGTTCAATTGGGCCCTATATTTGATTCTTAAAGAATTTTCTTATGCTTTCTCTAAGCTGATAAGCCCCTTTCTCCCTGCCACGGCCACATTTTTTGACAAATCTAAAAATTTGTGAATAAATTTTGAGAAGAGTGACTCAAGGCACATTCCTGCCAAGTTTGGTTCAAATTGGCCCAATGGTTGATTTTTAAAGAATTTTCTTATGATTTCTCTTAGTCTGATAAGCCCCGCCCTGCCATGCCCACATTTTTTGACGAATCAAAAATCCGCGAACAAGTTTTGAGAAGGGTCACCCAAGGAACATTCCTGCCAAGTTTGGTAAAAATTGGCCCATTGATATAGGAGGAGAAGATGTTTAAAGAAATAGTGAACGGACGGACGGACAGACGGACGGACGACGGACAAAAAGCGACCAGAATAGCTCACCTTGAGCACTTCGTGCTCAGGTGAGCTAAAAACAAGTCTTGTTCGGGAAGGGGTTTAAGTCGAGAAAATAACGAGGCAAAGTTCAGCTTAATAGCATTTTTTCTCTCTTTTTTCATATGGTTTTCCATAACTTTTTTACCAATACGAGCGTCAAAAACGTGATACACTAGTTTCGAAATGATTATCAGAACAACACAATGTAGGACTTCAAGTAGTCCACCCCAATGAGATTCGCACGATGTCGAATTTTTTCGTGCGACGTCGTTTACATATTTCCACTGCCAAATGTTTACAACGTCGCATGAATCTCATTAGGGGCGGATTACCTTGAGACGTAGTCAATTTGACTAAAGATGACTAAATGCATTTTATCGACAACTCAAATTTTAGCAATGAAGGGAAATAAGAAAGGCAAAATATGCTATAGTCTGGTTCCCCGTCGTACTATGTATTTTAGTACGTCAGGCACCCAGTAGCCATGGCCGCCTCCAGTGGAGCGATTTAACTACAACAAGAGCTGTCACTGTAAGATGACAATGCCCCCGACACCGCTTTGATTTTAAATTATGGCCAATCTATGTTCAAGGTCAAGGTCATCCAGGGGTCAAGGTCACCAAAGTATGTGCCTACAGAAAGGTAATGTACCAAGGAATGTAGTGGTAAAGTATGAAGCGAATATGTTAAGTAATAAGGAAGTTATGGCCAATGTTAAAGTTTTTGGACGGAATGACGGACGGACGGACGGACGGACAGACAGACGGACAAGTCAAATTTATGATGCCTCCCTATCGGGGGCATAAAAAGAGCAAAGTCTGTTAATTTTGAGAGCAAAGATAATATGGCATTTATGAAGTATGTCAGGCACCCAGTAGCTATGGCCGCCTCCAGTGGGACGATTTCACTACAAAAAGAGCTGTTAATTTTGATAGCAAAGATATGGCATTTATGAAGTAAATTACATAACGTCGGTGCTATGACAAAATTGCGTAACTAATTAGTTACGCAATTTTGTCAATTTTTGTTTATAAATGCTTTCTACGTAGTTTGTAGGAGCGCATATCCTGTCAAAACGGCGTGTCTCTACACCTATTAGAACCATTTCAATTATCATGTGATAAAATTGCGTAACTCGATTTAGCTGACAAAAATGCGTTGTACATAGAAAAATTATTTACACGGGAGTAATAAAAGGCTGAGAAATGACATTCTCCTCTGTTTTCTTCTACTTTGACCAATAAATGAAACGTAAGTTATGTTCAATTACCTTATTTTACCTTAAAGAAGCTGAATTGTTCATGTAGTTATTGAGTTACGCAATTTTGTCGGCACATTTTTAAAGCGGTAAAAACGTTTTTGGCTCTCCTGAAAAAAATGGTTTTCGAGCAAAATTCCAGTTACGCAATTTTGTCATAGCACCGACGATAAATTCTATCTTGAACAACATCTCTTTTGTCATCTGCAGCAGCTTTCAAATTGCCAACCCTAAAATTTCGTCACTTGGAAAAAGGTTAAAGTCTAATATGAAAGACTGGCAAATCGAATGAGCGAGTGATTGTGTTCTCCCCAGGCCAATAAGCTGTATCGGCCAAAAGCTTCATGCAAACCAGTGTAATGCCCATACAGCTTCAAAAGTAACGAACAGCTTATTTCCTTCAAAATGGTCACCAAATAGAGGAATTTTGTGGTATTTCATATCAAAAACTGATAAAAACGTAATAATTGTATAAAACATGACGAGAAAAGAAGAAATTGCTCACTTTGAGCAATTTCATCTTTTCCCATTGTGTTTTTACTCTTAATTATTTGTATAAACACTGCATTTCAAGGTTTCCCGTTGCTTCTATCATTACCACTACAACTGCAAATTATTCCAAGGAGGACCCTTTATCCGCATACATGTGAAGTTTGATAACTTTACCTTACGGGTGTGTCACAATCAGATTACTCTCTTATGAACAGAGCACATTATCTCTATATTCCATTTCGATATAATGAGCTCTGTTCTCGCGGGGTCATTTCACGTCTAATCTCGGGGCCTTGGCGGGATTTCAGTATCCAATCGTTGGCGATACACAACAAAACAATTTAAAATGCTGATACAAGCATTCATTGGTTGACGCTTCAAATTACCGGCTTCAGCCAAAAATAGAAGCGACGTAATGTATACGTAATGATCATGCAAGATAAAACTGAATGATTTTGATTCGATAATTCAAATGGTGTGCTATAATTAGATTATGACGACCAAATAGGCTGTTGGCGTACCGAAAACTGCAGAGGTCATATTTGATGGTTTAATCAATAGACCTTGGCAACGGAGAGTACAATCAGATGTGCAAACTATGTTTCACCAAGGGTGATTTTTCAAAGTCACTGAATACAAAAGAGACAATATTTTCCTGAAAGCTAAATGATACACAACATAACAATCATTTTGCGATTAATATAAGATCAAATTTATGTTGTTATATTGATTGTATGTCAACTGGAATCCTATAACATGAGGCAGGTACAGGATGTACATCTAATTGTGACACACCCGATAGAGACAAACAACATGCAAGGGTTGGCAGGGGTGTAGACAGGTGTATCTCAAGTGCTCATTTTAATACAATTTGTTGGGAATTAACCCTTTCCCAAACAAGACCTGGTTTTGAGGTCATTAATAGAATAGGATTGGGAAAACATTGAAACAAAAGAAGACACTGCTGATAACCAGCAGTTTCTCCTTTTGTCTCAATATTTTCTGTGCCATATTTTACACAAATCATGTCTTTTAGTTTATTATCATCATTTTTGTCGTCTGAGGCAGCTTTCAAATTGGATCACTCTAAAATTTTGTTGTTTGGTAAAAGGTTAATTATCGAAGCAGACTAGAACTTCAAGTGCACCAAATTCTAAATTTTTGGCCTCTCTGGCTGAACATTGTGGGAAATGAAGAAATTGCTTGTCCCAAACAATTTCTTCATTTTCCACAATGTTTTCCCAAACATTTTCGTATGTGGAATCAAAAGGCGTCACTGTGCACTAATGGGTTAAATTGGCGGCCCTAGCGCCCACAGGGTTATGTTCTTTGAGTACATCTCAATTTTTCTATGGCTACGTCCTGGGTTGGTCTACCGACCAACGTACCCACCATCCGACAGCAAACACTAGCAAAACAATATACATCCATTTCTTTGAAAGGGGGCATGAAAACTTCATTCACTTGCATCTTCATTGGATTTGGACCAGTCTACTATTTTGCTGTCTGATAATAGGTTAAAATGGACTATCTGTTTGCCGTCCGCATGCTCCAATGCTACCGACCGACGGACCCACCATCCTACACTTACAAAATATTATACCTTCATTTCTTTGAAAGGGGGGCATGAAAACTTCATTCACTTGCATCTTCATTGGATTTGGACCAGTCTTCTATTTTGCTGTCTGATAATGGGTTAAGTTTGAGTTTATTGGGGTTTTACGCCGTTTTCAACTACCAGGGTCATATCGCGGCGGCTGGAGCACCTAACCATGGGTTCCTGGTATTTCTCGCACCAGTACAACCACAATGTCCAAACCGAGCCTCCAGCTGCTCTCTCACATAGATGAATCACACCCATTGGTGAGAGACAAATGACTTTTGTCAAATGTCAGATAATGGGTTAAAATGGACTATCTGCTCCAATGCTACCGACACTAACAAAATAATATACCTCCTTTTCTTTGAAAGGGGGGCATGAAAACTTCATTCACTTGCATCATAAATAAATTTAGACCAGTCTACTATTTTGCCATCTGGTTGTCGTCAGCCTGCTCCAATCTGTTTTACACCATTTCGTGAAATAACATATATTTTCACAGTGCGTTTCTAGTTCTCTAGCAACATTTGTTTTCCTTTCTTAAACCCTGCGAAGTATTTCTTATACGGCCCTTTCATCATTCTCTCTGGGTCATAGGTGATTTCTGGCGCCGTGTTTAGGATTGAACCATTGTGAACTTTAGATCTGATCAAACTGATCTTGTCCTTTTCAGTCCGATTTCGAAGCCCGAGTAACTCCTCATTCCATATCTGAAAAACAGCATTAACCCATTACCACACAGTGACTCTTTTTGACTCCAGACAAGAAAATGGTTCTTGAAAACAAAGTGGAAAATAAAGAAATTGCTTGTAACAAGCAATTTCTTTATATCCCACAATGTTTTCTACCTAAAAAGACCAACAAGAGCTGTCCGAAGACAGCGCGCTCGACTTTCTAAGTTGCTTAGTATAAAGGGGGCATAACTCCAAATATAGTGGAGCCAGGGTCATGGGCCCTAGTAGTAAGGTAGAGGGTGTGATGGTGAATAAGTATTCCAAGCTTGGGTTGAATCCCTTTGATAGTATGGAAGTTATTGATGTTTGAAAAACTTTAACCTTTGTTGCAACGCCAACGCCGACGCCAGGGTGACAGTGTAAGCTCTCATTTCCTTCGAAAAGTCGAGCTAAAATGTTTCATTCCATGCACCTGAATTTGTTGTATGCAATATCTTTGACATTGGACAGGTCTAAACTTTTATTGTCTGGTAATGGCGAATCCACATGTGAAATTTCAGGGCTGTAGGTGTAACAAGAGCCGTCACAGACGGATTATGCTCCCCGAATAAGTGTTTGTCACAAAATAAAAACTATCATACATTAAGCCCCCTTTTCCCATGACAGCTTTTTTTGTACACACATTATTTATGGAATATGGTCTAAAACATCCAATTTATTACATGAGCACAAAATTTCATTAAATTCTGCCCATTAGATGAAGAGAAATAAGAGAAAAACTAATTTTTACACTAAGGCCCCTTTTTCCATGACGCAGCCTTAAATTTACAAACGGAAAAAAAGGTCCCTAGGTATTGACCAAGGGAGTTCACATGTGAAGTTTCATTGAATTTGGTCCAAGGGTTGCTGAGATATGGCTGTGGACGGACGGACGGACACACGGACACACGGACGGACGGACGGACGGACGGACAGCGTGGCGACTATATGCTCCCCCGAAATTTTTTCGGGGAGCATAATAAGGCATAATATATAGGCCAGGTTAAACTGTCTTAAAACGATCAATTAGTAGGTCATAGTAGGTAAAATTTCAAGGTCAAGGTCACAAGGTCATGGTTCCAAATGAAAGGTCTTGGTTATAGGTACCCAAATGTTATATACTAGGACAAAAAAGATACGCAACCCCAATTCTTCATAACATTTTCGTCAAAATATGTTTTTAATGGTTATTGAGTACATTTTTATATTTGCATCCATACCCATAAATATAGTGTCATTTTCTTCAGATGTCGTAAATTCATCAAGTGATACGTAGTAAATTGTTAAAAATGAAAATTTCGCCTGTTGTTTTCTAGATGACGAATATCGAAACAAATTTTCTTCAAACACAAGCTTAAACATAGACCAAGAGGAGACCAAAGCCTTCATGTATACTTCTCACTACCCTACGCAAAGCACAGCTACGCCAAAACCAGCGTCAAGCTGAGTAAGGATGTTGTTAGGTGACCGTGGAAAAAGTCAAAATGTTGTCGCAAGACATTGGTGGGGCAACAAGTCGACACATTTTCGACTGTATACGCTGTTGGCTCTCAATGGGACCACAACCGACCGAGCACGGAGTGGACGTGCAAGAGATATGACGTCAAGGCAGGACCGTTCCACTAGGTTAACACCACCTACAGGATAGGTTTAAGACTGTAACGGAGACCGCTAATAAATCGCATGGACTTCACACCATTCTATTATCCGACCAAACTGAACGAAACAGATTGTATTTTTCGACCTACATACAATTTTTTTGTCAAATTGTGTTGACGCCCGGTGTAAACTGGGTGTTTTCTTATTAATGGAATTTGTTACTTACAAGATTTTGTGAATTTTACAAGGTGAAATATTATTGCTTTAAATGTATAACATTTTGTTTCAATTTGATTTGATGTCTTAGCGTAAGAAGGAATTGAAAAGGAAGTTGTGTTTCTTTTTTTGTCCAGTATATATCAAGGCAGGCTGTTTCTCTAATTGGGCATGAGATATGGGCCAGGTTAAAAAATTTGTGGACACAGACGGTGATACCAACATCCGAGGGTATGACAATAGCTCCTCATTCCGGACAAGCTAAAACTGTGAATGGACAGACAGACGGTGAGTGACCATAATATTAGAATTGAGCACTCCCGGCTCAGGGGAGCTATTAACAATGGCATGAGCGCAGTCAGGGACTTTGTAATGTTGAAGCACAAGATGTATTGTGCAGTCCATTTGACACATACTGACACCGAAATCAGGGTTGCCACTGGTCAGGGGATATAAAATTCCCTGACATTTCCCTGACAGAATTGGAAAATTCCCTGACAAGTTTCGTCGCAGTAATTTCGCGGTAACTTGCAATGTCTTGAGACAATTTTTAAAGGCGATGTTTAAATCATTAATTTTATGGAACTGCATCTTATTTTTTTCAAAATTCCCTGACAATTCCCTGACATTTGCCAGTATTTTCAAAATTCCCTGACTGTTCACAAAATTCCCTGACAATTCCCTGACCTTGAAAAAATTTAAATTTCCCTGACTTTTCCCTGACGCGTGGCAACCCTGGAAATAGGAAAGCTCTGGTAAATATTGTGGGAATGAAGATTTTTTTGTGACAAGCAATTTTTTCATTGCCAACAATGTTTTCTACCCAAGGAGACCAGAAAATTAATGTAAAATTAAATTCACTTGAAATTGTCATCTGTAACATCTTTGAATTTGGAGGAGTAAAACTTTTTGTCATATGGTAATGGGTTGTTGGGTTTTGTGGCATCTATGGGTCTGTTTTCACATTTTTTTTCTTGGAAAGATAAATGAGCACACTAATTACATTGAAGCTCTGGCTTCCAGGCCTAGATACGCGCCTGAAATAACAATGGGTCACTAAATAACAATGGGTCACTACTCAATATAGCACATTTGTATCCGGGCTTCCAGACCTACGCGCCTGTAATAACAATGGGTCACTACTCACTATGGAACATTTGTATCCAGCCTTCTGTAAGTCTTTAACCAGTCTCTCCCTAACAAGCATCGCCTGTGTTGATTGGTACGCAAAGTGCATCAATACTACCCTGAAAGAAAGATCATTGATTAACTTTGATTAACCCTTTCCCAAACAAGACCTGCTTTTGACGTCCCTTCATAGAAAAGGCTTGGTAAACTGTTAAGGTAAAATAGAAAAATGCTGATAATCAGCATTTTCTCCTTTTGCCTCAATGTTTTCTGTGCTATATCTTCACGAATTGTACCTTTAGAAAACATGCATTTTGTCGTATGCAGAAGGTTCCAAATTGTACCACCCTATAATTTTGTCGTTTCATAAAAGGCATAATTTTAGATTGCATAAATTTAACAATTTCTGAAGAAGACAAATGCAGCAGCTTTCAAATTGTACCATCCTATAATTTTGTTGTTAGGGGAAAGGGTTGACCCTTTCCCAAAAGGCATGATTTTAGATTGCTGCAATTTTACAGTTCCAAAATACCTTACTGATAAATAGAAAATTTGATTTGTGTATAAAACAACTCAGAAAATATTGAGGCAATAGGAGAAAATCCTGGTTATCAGTAATTCCTTCTTTTGTCTGAATATGTTCCAAAAGACTTTCTACTTGGAATGTCAAATACCAGATATCATTTGGGAAAGGATTAATTTGGTTTTAACCTTTTCCCAAACGTCAAACTTTTAGGGTGATCTGCTTCACAAACTCCCCAAAATGACAAAATGGAAGTTATTTTAGACAGAACTTGTGCAAAATATGGCATAGAAAATATTGAGACAAAAGGAGAAACTGCTGGTTATCAGCAGTTTCTTCTTTTGTTTCAATGTTTTTCTATTAGGGACGTCAAAACTAGGCAGTGTTTGGGAAAGGGTTAAAAGCCAAAAGAACAAAATTTTAATGTGGTTCAATTTTAAATAGTGCAGGAGCTAAGGTTCAACAAGAGTTGTCCGCGGACAACGTAGCTTGTCTATACGGGAGCTTGTCACAAAATCAGCCCCTGCAGGTCAACTAAAGGTCAAGGTCAAGAGGTCAAAGGTCATTGTCCAAAACGAAAGGTCTTGGCAGGAGGTATCTACACTCAACAACTTTTCTAATTGGTCACCCTTTGATGTTGAATATTTTAAAAACTTTACACTATATGTCTGATCTAACAGCATGAGTGTGTTAACACGGTCCTATTGTACAGGTTTAAATCATTATTGTAAAGAAAATGGGCGTGCCAAGTTCGAATCAATGCTAAAAAACAACAAACATGGCTCGTATGACGATTGAAGAAAGAGGGAGAGCTGTCGTAATGTTGAGCACCGGTGCGTCAATGCGACATGTAAGTCCCCTTTGATTGACTAACACCGGAAGTACTTAAAATTTAGGTTCAAAACAGTTGTATGTCATTTCCCGATATTTTCGAATGTTTTTTTAATTCATTTGCAGGTAGCAAGAATCTTCAATCGTCGAATGATCAGCATTCAGTCACTTTGGCGCAAATTCAACGCCACCGTAAGTGTTGTTGATCGGCCTCGACGTCCAAAGCGTAGAGTCACAACCCACAGGCAAGATCGTCACATCATTTTAACACATCTTAGAGACAGATTTACACCTGCAACAACAACTACTCGGCAACAACGAGGACTTCATAGTCGTCCATTGGCGTCCCAAACTGTTCGTAGACGTCTCCGCGAAGTGGGAATACCCTGTAGACGTCCTAAGAAGGGCGTTATTCTTACCCAGAGGCATCGTAATGCTCGCTTAGCCTGGGCTAGGCGACATCTTCGGTTAACAAGGGCCCAGTGGGCAAACGTCTTGTTTGTGGCGAAACCAGAGTTACGTTGCGTAATGCTGACGTGATATTATAAATCTGGAACAATATAACCCATCAGGAGCTCCAGCCGTACATTATGTCCATGAGAAGCCGTTATCGCGAGTGTATCGGTGCAAATGGGGGGTCATACCCGGTACTAAGTTTGCTATCAAAAAACTTGTGACTTTTTGCAGAGAGGGTGGGTCACTTTAATTGACGTTAAATTTTGTTATACTCCAAGTTAATGAAATAAACCATGATTTTCAAGTTTCCAGTATGTGTCTCTTTCTTTTGAATACATTTAATTTTCATACAATTGCTTTCCTCTCGAAATTTAAAGAGATATACAAGGTGACCAATTAGAAAAGTTGTTCAGTGTAAGTGTGAACAAGAGCAACGCTGGGCGTGGCATTATACACCCGAAGCTCAGAAATAAATGGGTGTGTGATATTTGTTGATATCCTGCTCTTTTCTAAAAGTCTGTTGCAAGTATCCGATAAAACAAAATTCACCGAGTACTTAAATATTCACCAAGTGTTGCAAGTACGCGAGTACTACTAAATATTTACAAATTTAATCAGATTGAGATAATGTAATCAAACACCCTAGCTGTGAGTTCTACACACATGTGAAGTTTCAACATTGTAGGCCTTGTATTTTGAAAGTTATGGACCGGACACGAATTTGCAAACTGAATCAAACAAAGGGCAATAGGTCAAAAATTATAAATGGTAGAGTTAGGGTTATTGCGCTCTGCACATTCTAGCTATGAGATCTATACACATGTGAAGTTTCAAGACCATAGGCCTTATAGTTTTAAAGTTATGGACCGGACACGAATTTGCTAACTGAATCAAACAAAATCAAACAAAGGGCAATAACTCATACATTACACATGGTAGAGTTGTGGTTCTTGCATTCTGCACACCCTAGCTATGAGATCTATACACCTGTGAAGTTTCAAGACCATAGGCCTTATAGTTTTAAAGTTATGGACCGGACACGAATTTGCTAACTGAATCAAACAAAATCAAACAAAGGGCAATAACTCAAACATTACAAATGGTAGAGTTGTGGTTCTTGTGCTCTGCACACCCTAGTTATGAGATCTATACACCTGTGAAGTTTCAAGACCATAGGCCTTATAGTTTCAAAGTTATGGACCAGACACGAATTTGCTAACAGAATCAAACAAAGGGCAATAACTCAAAAATTATAAATGGTAGAGTTGTGGTTCTTGCGCTCTGCACACCCTTGCTATGAGATCTATACACCTGTGAAGTTTCAAGACCATAGGCCTTATAGTTTTAAAGTTATGGACCGGACAAGAATTTGCTAACGGACAGACAGACGGACAGACAGACAGACGGACAGACAGACGATGCACGCGATAACATAATACGACCCTTCGGGCGTATAAAAAAGGCTTTATGTCTAATAGTGCCTAAGATATCGGCAAGGTTAAAGTTTTTTGATAGAAGGTCCCAAATGAAAGGTCTTGACAGGAGGTATCTATGTGTCAACAAGAGTTCCATAATCACAATATACGCCTCAAGGCTGCAATTTCAATAAGCCCCAAAGACTATGTTTTAGGGGGCATAACTCAGGCAAAAATCAATGAACCATAAAATCATTACTACATGCACATTTACCCATTAAGGTGATAGCATTGACCACATTTCAAAGAGATCCAACTAGAAACTTAGGAGGAGTTGCGTTGACAAGAAAAGTGGACTTACATATGTACTGACGGATAGACGGACTGATAATGTACGGTGAAGATGTCGCCAATATACAACCGCCTCTGGCGGCGTATAAAAATAAAGGCTCTATCTCTAATAGTGCCTAAGATACATAAAATGTTGGCAGAATTTGTAAAAAAAATGCCATTGTAACAATACTACACAAATAAGGAACTTACTTTTTCAGTCCAAGTTTTTCCGCTTGCATCAGCTTTGGCATTGAGAAAGGCACAGGTCTATCAGAAGCATCAAGTAGAATAACAACATCTGAAGTTGATTTAACGCTTTTTTAATATTTTATACAATGTAACAGGTAATTTTTGGTTGTGCAAATATCTGCTGATTATGCGAGAAAGACGGGTTTTATTTTTGTCTATTTTTTAACTTCTTAACACCTCTTGAACCCATTTCCCCAACGGCAACATTTCAGGATGTTCCAATGCGAAATCTGCTGCAGATGACAAAAATGTCTCTTACAGAAGAATTTGTGAATATCAAAGCATGAAAAATATTGAGACAAAAGGAGAAATTGCTGATGATCAGCAATTTCTTCTTTTGCCTCAATGTTTTCCAAAGCCTTTTCTAATAAGGTCTTATTTGGGAAAGTATTAAGGCATTATGTGTCCATAGATGACGATAACCATCTAAAGCTATTGCAAAAGTGCAGTATAGAGGTCAAATGTAGCATTTAGATGAAAAAAAAAATGATAATAAAAATGGTCCAAAGAAAATCTGCAAATCCAATTTTGAGGTTTCAATAGTACCTGCGAAATTCTGAAAAATATACGAGGGGCGTTCAATTAAAAGTGGTACTAATGGTCCACCATACCTCACAGTTTTATAGAATTAGTCGTGCTTAGGGCTATTTGACAGGAAAATTACTGTCTATACTTGGTAAAAATTTGAGACAAATTCGTTGACTCTTTCAAAAGTTATTGAACTTTTAAGTTGGTTCAGTCATATACACTGGCTCTTTCGCTGTGCGCAAAATGAAAAACGAACTGAAGTAGGATGTACGGGTCTACATTAACGGGTGCATAGGCTTTGAAATATCTGCTTCACATGTACATAATGAACTATACTCCTCACAAAAAGTTAAGCAACAAAAGTAATTCTCTCAATATTCTTTTTATACACGCAGAAATTTTTGCACAGATTTGTTATTTGGACAGCCATATCTATGCTTAAAAACACACTTAAAAAAATACCCAATGTTATCGTCTCCAAAAACAGCTATCACGTGATTAGAACACTCACCCCCAAAACATTCATGCAAAATGTGTCGCATATACCGATTTCAAATTTGGCATTATCTCCGTATGTGCTTGAAACGCGTAAATTTGACAACTTTGATGTCATCAACATTTGAATCATGCCAAGACGTCACTTGACTTCAATTGAAGTGGCTCAAATTGTTGGAATGCTACAGGGTGGGGCAACCAAGACTGCTGCTGCCATTTACTTTAATTTTCATCGCAGTATTGTCTCAAGAGCAACAAGAGATGTTTGTAAAACATATATGCCCCCTCAAGGGCCTACATTTGATGTAGGTCAAAGTCCAAGGTCAAGTTAACAAGGTCCAAGGTCATGGTCAAATATAAAAGGTCTTGGTAGGAGGTGTCTATGTGTGAAATATCAAAGCTGTATATGTAAAAAAAAATGAAACATAGGCCAGGTTAAAGTTTTTAAAAGTAAAACAAAAAAAAATGCCAAGGTCAAGGTCATGGTCAAATGTGAAAGGCCTTGGTTGGAGGTGTCCATGTGTGAAATATCAAGGCTGTAGGTGTAAAAGGACATGATATATATGCCTGGTTTCAGTCTTTTTAAAAGTAGGTCAAACTCCAAGGTCAAGGTTGCAATATTCAAGGTCATGGTCAAATGTGAAAGGTCTTGGTAGGAGGTGTCTATGTGTGAAATATCAAGGCTGTAGGTGTAATAGGACATAAGATAAAGGCTAGGTTAAAGATTTCTAAAAGTATGTAAAAATCAAAGGTCAAGGTCACACAGGCCAAGGTCATGGTCAAATGTGAAAGGTCTTGGTAGGAGGTGTCCATGTATAAAATATTGAGACTGTATAGGTAACAGGACATGAGATATAGGCCTAGTTTAAGTTTTTTAAAAGTAGGTCAAACTCCAAGGTCAAGGTCCAAGGTCATGGTCAAAAGTGAAATATCTTGGTTGGAAGTGACCATGTGTGAAATATCAAGGCTGTATATGTAAAATGACATAAATATATGCCAGGTTAATGTATTATTAAAGTAGGTCTAACACCAAGGTCAAGGTCACAAGGTCCAAGGTCATGGTCCAATGTGAAAGGTCTTGGTCGTAGGTGTCCATGTGTCAAATATCAAGGCTGTATGTGTAAAAGGACATGATATATCGGCTAGGTTAAAGTTTTTTTTTTAAAGTAGGTCAAAGTCCAAGGTCAAGGTCACAAGGTCCAAGGTCATGGTCAAATGTGAAAGGTCTTGGTAAGATGTGTCCATGTGTGAAATACCAAGGCTGTATGTGTAATAGCACATAAGATATAGGCCCAGTTAAATTTTTTTAAAAGTAGGTCAAACTCCAAGCTCAAGGCCACATGGTCCAAGGTCATAGTCGTATGTGATAGGTCTAGGTCGGAGGTTTCCATGTGTCAAATATCAAGGCTGTATGTGTAAATGGACATGATATATCGGCCAGGTTAAAGTTTTTTAAAAGTAGGTCAAACTCCAAGGTCAAGGTCACAAAGTCCAAGGTCATGGTCATTTGTGAATGGTCTTGGTAAGATGTGTCCATGTGTGAAATATCAAGGCTGTATTTGTAAAAGGTCATGAGATATATGCCGGGTTTATTTTGTTTTAAAGTAGGTCAAACTCCAAGGTCAAGGTCACAAGGTCCAAGGTCATGGTTAAATGCGAACGATGTTGATTAAAGGTATCTATGTGTGAGATATCAAGGCTGTATGTGTAAAAGGACACGGGATATAGGCAAGGTTAAGAATTAAGCATAAAAATCAACAAAGGGCAATAACTCCAAAAATTTGATTGGCAGAATTACAGTTCTTGTGCACTGCACCTCTCCATAATGAAATCTATTCACCTGTAAAGTTTCATGATTCTACCTTACATATTTTTTGAGTTGTGCTCCGGACAAGAATTAAGTTATAAAATCAACAAAGCGCAATAACTCACAAAATTTGATCAGCAGAGTTACGGATCTTGTGCACTGCACCTCTCCATAATGAGATCTATCCACCTGTAAAGTTTCATGATTCTACCTTACATACTTTTTGAGTTATTCACCGGACAATAATCAAGTTTGAAAATCAACAAAGGGCAATAACTCAAAAAATATGATCAGCAGAGTTACGGTTCTTGTACACTGCACCTCTCCATAATGAGATCTATCCACCTGTAAAGTTTCATGATTCTACCTAACATAATTTTTGAGTTATGCTCCGGACAAGAATCAAGTTTGAAAATCAACAAAGGGCAATAACTCAAAAAAATTGATCAGCAGAGTTACACTTCTTGTGCACTGCACCTCTCCATAATAAGAGCTATCCACCTGTGAAGTTTCATGATTCTACCTTTAATACTTTTCGAGTTATGCTCCGGACAAGAATCAAGTTATAAAATCAACAAAGGGCAATAACTCAAAAAATTTGATCGGCAGAGTTACGGTTCTTGTGCACTGCACCTCTCCATCATGAGATCTATCCACCTGTAAAGTTTCATGATTCTACCTTACATACTTTTTGAGTTATGCTCCGGACAAGAATCAAGTTATAAAATCAACAAAGGGCAATAACTCAAAAAATTTGATCGGCAGAGTTACGGTTCTTGTGCACTGCACCTCTCCATCATGAGATCTATCCACCTATAAAGTTTCATGATTCTACCTTACATACTTTTTGAGTTATGCTCTGGACAAGAATCAAGTTATAAAATCAACAAAGGGCAATAACTCAAAAAATTTGATCGGCAGAGTTACGGTTCTTGTGCACTGCACCTCTCCATCATGAGATCTATCCACCTGTAAAGTTTCATGATTCTACCTTACATACTTTTTGAGTTATGCTCCGGACAAGAATCAAGTTATAAAATCAACAAAGGGCAATAACTCAAAAAATTTGATCGGCAGAGTTACGGTTCTTGTGCACTGCACCTCTCCATCATGAGATCTATCCACCTATAAAGTTTCATGATTCTACCTTACATACTTTTTGAGTTATGCTCTGGACAAGAATCAAGTTATAAAATCAACAAAGGGCAATAACTCAAAAAATTTGATCGGCAGAGTTACGGTTCTTGTGCACTGCACCTCTCCATAATGAGATCAATCCACCTGTGAAGTTTCATGATTCTACCTTTAATACTTTTTGAGTTATGCTCCGGACAAGATTTGGTCTACGGACAGACCGACCGACCTACGGACCGACCGACCGACCGACCTTCCGACCGACCGACCGACCGACACTTGCAAAACAATATACCCCCATTTTCTTCGAAAGGGGGCATAATAATCCGATACAATCAAACTGGTCTGACGACAGAGAGACCACGGTCATGTCGTCTAAGAGTTCAACACATTGTGAAAACCATAAAGTTGCAACCTTAGTCCGTAGGAACTGGCTTACAACGGTCGGATCGCTTCAAAATGACCTTCAGATGGTGTCAGGAAACAGAGTCTCCACCAAAACCGTGAGAAACATCCTTCATACAGAAGGTCTAAGGTCCAGGATACCACTTCAACAGATCCAACTTCCCCAACAAGAGGACCATGATGGTCCTATATCGCTCACCTGAACCAGAATGATATGAGCAACACTTTAGTTCAATTTAATTAATATTTATGACTAAGACTTTGAACTGAATATGAACTTATGGTCAATAACGTTGTGAAATCAAACTCATCCGAGATCTTATGGTGCCCAACATTGTTTTTTTTTTCAAATAATTGTAGATTCTAGAGTGTAAACAACGTCGAAAACAGCCAAAAATAGCAATTTTATCAAATTCAAGGGCACATAACTCTAATCTTTCTGAAAATCGAACTCATGTGAGATCTTATGGTCTCCAACATTGTGTCAAAGTTTTGTCTAGATTGATTTATAATTGTAGATTCTAGAGTGTAAACAAGGTCAAAAACGGCCAAAAATGGCAATTTTATCAAATTCCAGGGCCTATAACTCTCATCTTTCTGGTCAAATCATACTGAAAATCAAACTCGTCTGAGATCTTATGGTCTCCAACATTGTGTCCAAGATTTGTCTTCATTGGTCAATAATTGTAGATTCTAGAGTGTAAACAAGGTCGAAAACAGCCGAAAACGGCAATGTTGTCAAATTCAAGGGCACATAATTCTCGACTTTCTGATCAGATCAAATTGAAAATCGAACTCATCATAGATCTTATGGTCCCCAACACTGTGTCAAAGTTTTGTCTTGATTTAATAATAATAGAAGATTCTAGAGTGTAAACAAGGTTGAAAATAGCCGAAAATGGCAATTTTGTCGAATTCAAGGGCACATAACTCTCTTCTTCCTGGTCAGATCAGACTGAAAATCGAACTCATCTGAGATCTTATGGCCTGCAACATTATGTCCAAGTTTTGTCTTGATTGATCAATAATTGTAGATTCTAGAGTGTAAACAATGTCAAAACTAGGTATTTTTCACATTCAAGGGCAGATAACTCCTGACTTTCTTTTTCGATCTGACCTATAATCGAACTCATCCGAGATCTTATGGTCATACATGTTTTGACCAAGTTTGGTCAAGATTGGCTTATATTTGTAGATGCTAGAGTGTAAACACGAAATTGTGGACGGACGGACAGACAGACGGACAGACGGACGACGGACAAAAAGTGACCACAATAGCTCACCTTGAGCACTTCGTGCTCAGGTGAGCTAAAAACATCAACGGCAAAAATTAATATTGGCACATCATTATCGAAACTGAGGGTCACTCGTTGGCGTCACAAACTCTTAACTGACTCGTCAAGATTCTGTCTTGATTCTAATGATGGCATGGCACGTGTGTGGAGAAACGGTTTTTTGCCGACTAAAACATCGCTGAACACGACCAGTATGGACGTAAGAGTTTGATGGTCTGGAGAGGTATCATTGTTTACCACAGAACACAGCTGGTTGTTATCAGACGAGGTACCAGTACTGGTGTAAGGTACAAGTATGAGATCATCATGCCTGTTACCATCCTTCTGGCACAGTAAACAGATCCAAATGTTATGTTAATGTATGGTAATGCCCGTCCCCATCGTTCTGCTATTGTGACTGAAGTTCTGTGGACCAACAACATCAGACATATAGACTGGCCTGCTAAGTTTCTTGACCTAAATCCGAGGGCCGATAGAACATACATGGGACATTCTTTGAGTGCGTGTATATAGTCAGCATGTTCGCCCAAAGACACTTGGTGAAGTGCAACAGGTCTTGCAGACAGAATGCAGGATTATTCCACAACGGACATTAGATAGACGAATCTGCTTGATGCCAAGGTGTGTTCGGGCTTATGTTGAAGATCGTAGGGGTCATACCAGGTACTTGATGCTCGATCATGGCCTAAAGTGGCCGGAAAAAAACTTTTTACACATTCCGAACTGCTGGCGAGTGCCGTTTTGCATAATTGTTTCGTCGGGACGATTTTCAAGGGTCTGTAACTTTGTTATTGTTTGATGATTTTCCCAATCATTTAACGTAATTTGTGTAATAAGATCCCAACTTTGTATTGTATAAAAAATAGATCATTAGTTGTGATAAAACACATTTGAGAAAGAAAAGCATCTTTGTTGCTTAACTTTTTGTGAGGAGTATATATCAGATTCATGGACATTCGAACGTTGAATATACGTCAGATTTTAGGAAGATAATAAAAATTAAAATTGGTAAAACTGGCCGAAATGATGCCCCCTCTCAGACAACCCGGGTAGAGTATAGAGTAATGGCGGCTCGCAGTGATCGTCTTAAAAATCTTGCTCAAAAGAGCGCTTTATCCTAAAACATCTTAAGAAATCTCAAGATATCTCAAGAAATCTCGCTCTAAAGAACGCAGCTCAGATAAAGTTGGTTTTTCATCGGGGACATGTTATACAATTTTGACGAAAGGGTTGAAACACAGAAAAGTTAATGCCCATTGGGCCCCACCTGCTGCCTAAAGGACAGAGAACCACTCGTGCAAAATATGTTTTGAAATAATGCAATAAATGCAACAAATGTGGGCTTTCTGAGCTTAATACATATGATTGAACAATAATCTGCTATTATGAGCACCAATGGCGTGTATTTAGCAAGCAATGGCTGCGAAAAGATCAGGCAAGGTCTGTAATAGCCAAAAAATTAAAAGCGCGACAAAAGTTTTGTATGCGGTAATTTTCAAATGTAACGAGTGTATTGTTCAAAATACTATTTCAAATAGACCGCCGGTCATTCATACAAGAAATGTATGTTGGCGAAACTAAAGAAAAATCACGAAAGGAGCAGGTCTAGGACTGGCTAAAGAGACATGTACCAAATCCATGACAACGGAGCTGTCCACAGGTGTCATCTTGTCCAAGACTTCCTGCACGAGACACATGCTGGACAGCGTCTTCATCCATCCTTGTAGCCGGGCTTATTAAGCCTGTGTGGCTTTTTTGTGTGCCCCATGATGACGAAAAAAGCCTCTGGTCGTCGATATAGGCCTTCATGTTCCATAATTATGCAGTGCAATTTTCCAGTGTCTGTGGGGTGTTCCAAAGAGGCCCATTTATTGGCATATTAGTAATGGATCTCAAAACTTTAGAAGTGTGTGGGTGTCAAAGAGGATTACTTCGAAGGATTGAAGAAACTTAAAATTGAATTGCGACATAACTATGGCCTATAGAACCCCAGTACCAAAATTAATTGAACGTCCCTCGTAATTTATGAGTTTATTTGGGTTTTACGTCGTTTTCAACTACCAGGGTCATATCGCGGCGGCTGGGGCACCTAACCATGGATTCCTGTTGTTTCTCAAACCAGTACTACCACAACACCCTTACCGAGCCTCCAGCTGCTCGCCCACTTAGGTTAACGATTTCAAACCCATTGGTGGGTGACAATTTTGGCAGAAAGGGTATTAGCCGCGGCCGAGTATCGAACCCGGGACCTCTTGAATGAGAGGCAGATGTACTACCAACTGCACTAAGGCTGTGGCCCTAGACAATAAATAAAAGAAGGAAAATGCAGAACAAAGTCCATTACTTTATGTAAGCTTGGATGGCAACCAGTCAGAGCAAATATAACATTTTTGAGAGAGAATTACAGGCTATTTGGGTTTTTAAAGGTTTTCTGGGAAAACATAAAGGTTTTAAAGGTTTGCTCTGAAATTAAAGGTTTTTAAAGGTTTTACTAGGAGGCCTGTCATTTGATTTCTAATCTTGGAAAATCCATTGCAAGAAATCAAGGCTTGTTATACTTGATGTAACTTTACTAGATCTAAGCAAGCTAACAGCTTTGCCTTTAAAGACATAATCATAGCAATAATCACATGCCTTGCTCTTGGTGGTTGATTATCGGTCATGTTTTTTTTACTGATCGGCACACTTTTCTATCAGTTTGTTGGTTGCCGACGGTGCAATGGGCTACTGATGGTACCATCGGTATTTAACAGTAAGAACAAACGGTTACCGATGGGAAAACCCTGAATGCACGCACCCAATGATAGAGTAACGGTTGCAAAAACTGAAAATTTGACTTAGTAGTAAACTTTTTTTTCATCCCAATACTGAACCCAACTCCAATCATTTGAAGTACTTTGAAAAGGTAAAAGCATAAGGATCTTTTTCATGAAATTAAGGTATATAACACGTCATTATAAACACCATTTTCTAGCCATGGGACATGCATCAAATTACACACAATTGTAAATACACTTCAAATAAGTTGATTCGCCGTGTCAGATTTCAAGATTATGCCTCAAGAAGAATATAATTAACAAATATCTTTTTACTCCGTATTCATATGTAAAGGAGGTAATTTATAACATTTTTGTAACATATTTCCATAATCATGCATTAATTCAAAATTCTAAACCGTTCAAAATGCTTATGATTGTATTTGGAATGGAAATATAACACAGTTTAGGATTTACTGGTACTTTTCAAATTTCGACTCTGGTCCTTTAGTACTTAGGATGGGTTGAATATGTTAAGTTAATTTCTGCCAGCTGTTTCAGGAGAATTATTTTCTTTAAGGTAAAATACCACGAATGTCGCCATTTTGAGATGCATAAAACATCAGCTCTTTTCAGCGTCGTTATGTATCCGAACCTATTCGGGCACAGTCGCAAACATTCGGAGGTGAAGATTTCCACCATCAAATCTTTTCCATCGCACCTGAATAATTCCGACGTCATGGGAATCTCCTTAGGGGTGGACTACCTTAATTATTCACAGACAAACATTATAAGATTGATTGACAAACACATGGCAGTGGACAATAGATCGATCACAATATCTCACCTTGAGAGTTTGCCCGGTAAGTTTACCCTTTCCCAAACAAGACCTGGTTTTGACGTCCCTAAAACAAAAGGCTTGGGAAAACATTGAAACAAAAGAAGAAACTGCTGATAACCAGCAGTTTCTCCTTTTGTCTCAATATTTTCTGTGTCATATTTTACACAAATCCTATCTTTAATAACATCCATTTTGTCATTTGTGGCAGTTTTTAAAGTGAATCACCCTAAAAGTTTGCCGTTTGGGAAAGGATTAACCCATTACCAGACGGCAAAATTTTTTACTTCCAATTTGAAAGGTATTGACAACAGTTTAAAGTTGGTGATTTTTTTTTAAAAATCTTTCCTTTTTTGTTTACAGATTATTGTCGAAAATATAGAAATTGCTTGTCGCAATCAATTCCTTCCTTTTCCACAATGTTTTCCAAAGCCTTTATCTTGAGATGTGTCAAAAGGTGTCATTATGTGGGAAAGGATTAATGATACTGACCTAGATATAATTTGTCATCTGTGAAAATACGGTGTCCTGTTTGCCTGCCAAATGCTTGTTTGACCAGACTCCGCACATGATATTTCATCGACACTGTAAAACAAGGCATATTAATGGAAATTGTTGAAAACTCCTGCAGACCACAAAATGGATGAAGATCATCAGCATTTTCTTCATTTTGCTCAACATGATTTTCCAAGCCCGTTCCTCAGTGCACTGCATTCCCTCTGCGAAAACAAGAATTGTCCGCGTACAATAAAGCTTTGTCACAAAGAAAGTCCTTTCCTAGGTCAAGGTAAAAGGTCACGGTCCAAAATGAAAATTCTTAACACGAGGTATCAAAGTGTATAAGATGACTGCCAAATTAGAGGTTTTTAAAAGTAGGTAAAACTGAAAGGTCAAGGTCAGAAGGTCAAAGGTCTTGGCAGAAAGTATTGTTGTTTGAAATATAAAGACTGTATCTAGAATAGTACATAAATTATGGGCAAAATTAAAGTCTTTTAATAAACAAGAGGGCCGTTGGCCCTAGGTCGCTCACCTGAGATGGGGTTTCATAGCATATCAGATTTTTTACAAGTAATGTAATAAAATAGATGCTATGCCCCTGATAAGCAAATTTTAACCAGAAGTCCCCTTTTTCTGTGACGATGGCTTCATATTGAAAAACAAAGAAGTACATCTAAGCAATATCATAAGTAATGCAAATATGAAGTTTTGTCAAATTTTGCTCTGCAGTTATGGAGAAATTGCTTCTGACAGATTTCGTGTAATTTCTCTTTTTCTGTTGCCATGGCAACCAGTTTTTTTTAAAGATTTCAATTCTTTTAGCAATTTTAAAGGGGACCTCATAAGGAATACTTCTGCTAAGTTTGGTTGAAATTAGCCTGGTAGTTGTTTAGGAGGAGAAGTCATTCAAAGATGTCATTGAGATTTGGTCCAATTTCTCCTTTCATGTTGCCATGGTAACCAGAGCTTTTCATGGATTTCAATTCTTAAAAGGAACCTCCTACGGAATAGTTCTGCCAAGTTTGGTTGAAATTGGCCAAGTAGTTTAGGAGGAGATGTTGTTCAAAGAAATTATTGAGATTTAGTCAAATTTCTCCTTTTCTGTTGCCATGGCAATCAGAGTTTATGGGTTTCAATTCTTTTAGCAATTCTTAAAAGGAACCTCCTAAGGAATATTTTTGCCAAGTTTGGTTGAAATTGGCCAAGTAGTTTAGGAGGAGATGTTGTTCAAAGAAATCATTGAGATTTAGACAAATTTCTCCTTTTCTGTTGCCATGGCATCCAGAGTTTTTAATGGATTTCAATTTTTTTAGCAATTTTTAACAAGGACATCCTAAGGAATAATTCTGCCAAGTTTGGTTGAAATTGGCCTGGTAGTTTAGGAGGAGATGTCGTTCAAAGATGTTATTGAGATTAAGTCATATTGCCCCTTTTTTGTTGCCATGGCAACCAGAGTTTTTCATGGATTTCAATTCTTTTAACAAATCTTGAAGGGGATCACCTAAGGAACATTTCTGCCAAGTTTGGTTAAAATTGGCCAAGTAGTTTAGGAGATGTCGTTCAAAAATAGTATTGAGATTTAGTCATATTGCCCCTTTTTTGTTGCCATGGCAACAAGAGTTTTTAATGGATTTCAATTCTTTTAGCAATTCTTAAATGGGATCACCTAAGGGACATTTCTGCCAAGTTTGGTTCAAATTGGCCAAGTACTTTAGGAGTAGATGTCGTTCAAAGATGTTATTGAAATTCAGTCATATTGCCCCTTTTTTGTTGCCATGGCAACCAGAGTTTTTAATGGATTTAAATTCTTTTAGCAATTCTTGAAGGGGATCACCTAAGAAACATTTCTCCCAAGTTTGGTTAAAATTGGCGAAGTAGTTTAGGAGGAGATGTCTTCAAAGATGTTATTGAGATTTAGTCATATTGCCCCTTTTTTGTTGCCATGGCAACCAAAGTTTTTAATGGATTTCAATTCTTTTAGTAATTCTTAAAGGGGATCACCTAAGGAACATTTCTACCAAGTTTGGTTGAAAATGGCAAAGTAGTTTAGGAGGAGATGTCATTTAAAGAAATTGTTGACGGACGACGGACGATGCACGACGGACGACGCACGGACGCCGGACAAAGGGTAATCACAATAGCTCACTTGAGCACGTTGTGCTCAGGTGAGCTAACAAGAGGGCCGTTGGCCCAAGGTCGCTCACCTGAGATAGGGTTTTATAACAGATCAGATTTCTTACAGGTAATGCAATAAAGGGTCAAAGATCATATGAACGCCGCTATGCGATTTCAAACCATAGAAAACCCAGAAAACTATCTTAGTGCAATATCATATGTACAGTTGAGAACATCATGAAATTGACATTCTGAGTGGAATGGGAATGTTTTATGAGCGAATGAACGGATGAATGGAATGAGCGTTTTGAATGATTTTGTGTATCTAAAAAATCGATAACACGCCCGCGATAACCTTTTAATCAATCAAACGTGATCTTAAAATAGTAACAGCTTGATATCGGAAATTTAACAATATTATAGGTATGAAGGTTTATCGATAATACGCCCACGACAATATTTCAGCCAATGAAATGCCTTCTTTTTATAACAACCAATTAAACCTGTGAGCGTTTTTAACGTTCATTGAGCGCTATGAATGGTTTTGTGAGCGGAATGAATGAACGTTTGAATGGAATGAATTTGATAGGAATGAAATGGAATTAATGTCAATTTCATGATGTTCTCAACAGTAACTCAAATATGAAGTTTCATCCAATTCGGCTATGTGGTTATGGAGAAATTGCTTTGGACAGATGGAATTAAAATACAAGAGGGCCAAGATGGCCCTGGATCGCTCACCTGATAGAAGTTTGAACTTTCTCCATGCAGAACAAGACCCACCTTTTACATGACCTAGGTATCTCTGAGACAAGAACACGAAACTTAAGATGCGAGATTATGATCCAGCTGAAAACAGCATTCTTAATCTTTAATGATCAATATTTGTGGCTGTTAAAGTGAAAACCAAGTCGATAAACAAACATCAATTTTGTCATAATCCAGGGCACATAACTCTGTTCTGATAATGATATTCTAATCAACCTTATGTCCAAGTTGTTTTTTGATTGGTCAATATTTATTGCTGTTTGAGTGAAATTAAAAACGAAATCGGCAATTTTGTCACCATCAAGGGCACACAACTCTGATTTTCTAGTCCGATCAATATGAAAAATGAAATAATATAAGATCTCATGGTCACCAACATTGTGACAAAGTTGAGTCTTGACTGGTCAATATTTGTGTTTTTTAGAGTGAAAATAAAGTCCAAAATAGCAATTTTGTGAAATTCAAGGGCCAATAACTCTGGTTTTTCTCGTCCGATCAAGCTGAAAATTTAAACTCATTCAGCATCATATGGTTACCAACATTGTTGCCAAGTTTTGTCTTGATTGGTCAATAAATGTAGATGCTAAAGTGTAAACAAAGTCGAAAACGGCAAATTTGTCAAATTCAAGGGCACATAACTCCAGACTTCCTACTTCGATGACACTGAAAATCAAACTCATTCATTATTGTATGGTTACCAAAATTCTAGCCAAGTTTTGTTTTGATTGGTCAATATTTGTAGATGCTAGAGTGGTAACAAAGTCGAAACTAGCTATTTTTGATATTCAAGGGCGCATAACTCCGCACTTCCTGATCCGATCTGACCCAAAATCGAACTCATCCAAGAGCTTATCATCATACATGTTTTGACCAAGTTTAGTTAAGATTAGTCAATATTTGTAGATGCTAGAGTGGTAACAAAGTCAAAACTAGCGATTTTTGATATTCAAGGGCGCATAACTCCGCACTTCCTGATCCGATCTGACCCAAAATCGAACTCATCCAAGAGCTTATCATCATACATGTTTTGACCAAGTTTAGTTAAGATTGGTCAATATTTGTAGATGCTAGAGTGGTAACAAAGTCAAAACTAGAATTTTTTGATATTCAAGGGCGCATAACTCCCGACTTCCTGATCCGATCTGACTCAAAATCAAACTCATCCAAGAACTTATGGTCATACATGTTTTGACCAAGTTTGGTTAAGATTGGTCAATATTTGTAGATACTAGAGTGGTAACAAAGTCAAAACCAGCCATTTTTGACGTTCAAGGGCACATAACTCTGGACTTCCTGGTCCGATCTAACTCAAAATCGAACTCATCCGAGATCTTGTGGTCATACATATTTTGACCAAGTTTGGTTAAGATTGGTCAATATTTGTGGGTGCTAGAGTGGTAACAACAAAATGTGAACAGACAGACAGACGGACAGACGGACAGACGGACAGACAGACGGACGCCGACGGACAAAAAGCGACCACAATAGCTCACCTTGAGCACTTCGTGCTCAGGTGAGCTAAAAACATACAGACTGACAAACAAACAGAAATTCACAAATAGACATAGATCTATGACCTTGAACCTACCTTAATATATATGTCAAATAGAACAACTACTCACAATAAAGAACACATTTACCCATCCATTTTTTTAAATCCATGCATAAATGTAGATGCTATGCCCCTGATAAGCAGATTTTTACAAGATGTCCCCTTTTTCTGTGACAAGGTTTCAATTTGAAAAGCAAAGAAAAGTACCTCTTAGCAATATCATAAGCAATGCAAATATTAAGTTTTGTCAAATTTGACTCTGCGGTTATTGAGAAATTGCTTCTGACAGATTTCATGTAATTTCTCTTTTTCTGTTGCCATGGCAACCAGAGTTTTTTATGGATTTCAATTCTTTTAGCAGTTCTGAAAGGGTGTCATCTAAGGAACATTCCTGCCAAGTTTGGTTGAAATTGGCCTGGTAGTTTAGGAGGAGATGTCGACATGTTCAAAGATAGTATTGAGATTCATTCAAATTTCTTTTTTTCTGTTGCCATGGCAACCAGTTTTTTTATGGATTTCACTTTTTTAGAAATTCTGAAAGGGGGTCACCTAAGGAACATTCCTGTCAAGTTTGGTTGAAATTGCTAAGTAGTTTTGGAGGAGATGTCGTTCAAAGATAGTATTGAGATTCAGTCAAATTTCTCCATTTCTGTTGCCATGGCAACCAGTTTTTTATGGATTTCAATTCTTTTAGCAATTCTGAAAGAGGGTCACCTAAGGAACATTCCTGCCCAGTTTGGTTGAAATTGGCCAAGTAGTTTAGGAGGAGATGTCGTTCAAAGATAGTATTGCGATTCAGTCAAATTTCTCCTTTTCTGTTGCCATGGCAACCAGAGTTTTTATGGATTTCAGTTCTTTTAGCACTTCTGAAAGGATGTCATCTAAGGAACATTCCTGTCAAGTTTGGTTGAAATTGGCCATGTAGTTTCGGAGGAGATGTCGTTCAAAGAAAGTTTTGAGATTCAGTCAAATTTCTCCTTTTCTGTTGCCATGGCAACCAGAGTTTTTATGGATTTAAATTCTTTAGCAATTCAGAAAGGGGTCACCTAAGAAACATTCCTGCCAAGTTTGGTTGAAATTGGCTAAGTAGTTTTGGAGGAGATGTCGTTCAAAGATAGTATTGAGATTTAGTCAAATTTATCCTTTTCTGTTGCCATGGCAACCAGAGTTTTTTATGGATTTAAGTTCTTTTAGCACTTCTGAAAGAGGGTCACCTAAGGAACATTCCTGCCCAGTTTGGTTGAAATTGGCTAAGTAGTTTTGGAGGAGATGTCGTTGAAAGATAGTATTGCGATTCAGTCAAATTTCTCCTTTTCTGTTGCCATGGCAACCAGAGTTTTTATGGATTTCAGTTCTTTTAGCACTTCTGAAAGGATGTCATCTAAGGAACATTCCTGTCAAGTTTGGTTGAAATTGGCCAAGTAGTTTCGGAGGAGATGTGGTTCAAAGATAGTATTGAGATTCAGTCAAATTTCTCCTTTTCTGTTGCCTTGGCAACCAGAGTTTTTATGGATTTCAATTCATTTAGCAATTCTAAAAGGGTGTCATCTAAGGAACAATCCTGTCAAGTTTGGTTGAAATTGGCCATGTAGTTTCGGAGGAGATGTCGTTCAAAGATAGTATTGAGATTCAGTCAAATTTCTCCTTTTCTGTTGCCATGGCAACCAGAGTTTTTTATGGATTTAAATTCTTTAGCAATTCTGAAAGGGGTCACCTAAGAAACATTCCTGCCAAGTTTGGTTGAAATTGGCTAAGTAGTTTTGGAGGAGATGTCGTTCAAAGATAGTATTGAGATTCAGTCAAATTTCTCCTTTTCTGTTGCCATGGCAACCAGAGTTTTTCATGGATTTCAATTCTTTTAGCAATTCTGAAAGGGGGTCATCTAAGGAACATTCCTGCCAAGTTTGGTTGAAATTGGCCAAGTGGTTTAGGAGGAGATGTCATTTAAAGAAATTGTTGACGGACGACAGACGACGCACGACGGACATACGCACGGACGCCGGACAAAAGGTGATCACAATAGCTCACTTGAGCACCTTGTGCTCAGGTGAGCTAAAAAGGTCAAACTCTAAGGTCAAGGTAACAATGCCCATTCAAATGTGAAAGGACTGTGTAAGTGCCCATGTGTGAAATATCAAGGCTGTAAGTGTAATAGGACATAATATATCTAGGCCAGGTTAAAGTTTTTGAGAAATAGGTGAATATCCAAGGTCAAGGTCGCGAGGTTCAAGGTCAGGACCAAATGTGAAAGGTCTTGGTAAAAATTGTCCATGAGTGAAATATCAAGGCTGTATATGTAAAACGACACGAGATAAAGGCCAGCTTAAAGTTTTTTTTTTTTAAAGTAAGTCAAATGCCATGATCAAGGTCCAAGGTCTAAGGTCAGGGTCAAATGTGAACTGTGTTGGTAGGAGGTGTCCATGTGTGAAATATCAAGGCTTTATGTGTAATATGACATGATATATAGACCTGGTTTTTAAGAGTAGGTCAAACTCCAAGGTCAAGGTCAAGACGTCTAAGTTCATGGTCAAATAGGAAAGGTCTTGGTCAGAGGTGCCCATGTGTGAAATATCAAGGATCTTTTTGTAATAGCCTTATGGATATAAAATATAGGGCAGGTTAAAGTTTTTTTAGGCCAAGTTTTGTAAAAGTATGTCAAACTCCAAGGTCATGGTCACATGGTCAGAGATCATGGTCCAAAATTAAAGGTATTGTTTAGAGGTATCCTCAGGTGAAATGTCAATGCTGTAGCTGTAATAGGGCGTAAGATTTATGCCAGGTTAAAGGTTTTAACTAGACGGCCCTGGCGGTCTGGAAGCGCTCCACAGGCCTAAATTGTTTGTCTTGTTGAATGCAATTGCAGAAGTTCAGATTGCACAAACAAGCAAATGCATAACTTCTTTTACAACAATGATTTTACTCATGATGTAAAATTCAGGTCAAGCTGAACATTACACTCTGCTGTGTGCATCTTATGATCACCAACATTCTGTTCAAGTTTTCTCTTGATTGGTCAAAATTTGTAATTGCTAGTGTGAAAACTAAGTCAAAATAAAGCCGAAAATGGCAATTTTGTCAATTTCAAGGAAACATAACTCATGAAATTTAGATCAAGCTGAAAATAATACCAAGGCAATATCTAACGGTCGACAACATTCTGTTCACATGTCTTGATTAGTCAAAATTTGTACAGTCGAAACTGTCATATGCAGCCAGTCAAGGGACACACCAAAATTGGCTGCATACGACAATTAGCTGCTTAACACAGTAAATAATATTCTGAAGGCTAGATGTAAAATGTCTACTTGTATGACTGGCCCTATTAATATGAAGAAAAGGCAAATGTTTTCAAGTAAAAAGGGAACACTTTTATATGACATTTAACTGTTTATCACACCTTTTCATGGTTAATGCCACGATTAGGCAAATTGCCAGATGTATTATCGATATTTCACACATTGCCTGCCACCAATTAGTTATGCATGGCTGCTTAGGGGGATATAGGTAAAAGACAATTGGGACAATTAAAGTTGGCCACTGACCACATTAGAAGTATATTGTTATTCACAGTTACTTTAAAGAGTAAAATTGCATGGGAGGATATGGACTAGCTGCATATGACAGTTGGGCTGCTATAAACAGTTGGCCACTAACACAGTTTTGTCTGTAATTGCTAGAGTGAAAACAATGTCAAAATAAAGACGAAAATGGTAATTTTGTCAATTTCAAGGATACATATCTCATGATGTAAAATTAAAATCAAGCTGTTAATTATACCCAGGCAAGATCTTTCTGTCACAATCATCCTGTCTAAGTTTTCTCTTGATTGATCAATATAAATAGTTGCTAGAGTGAAAGTAAAGTCAAAACGGCCATTTTTTACATTCAAGGGCAGATAACTCCAGACTCTCTTCTTCAATCAGAATTCTTTGAAGGAATCTGAGAGGGTCACCCAAAAATCATTCCTGTGAAGTTTGGTTGAAATCGATCCAGTGGTTTTTGAGAAGATTTTTAAAGAACAAGAGGACCATGATGGTCCTTAATCGCTCACCTGCACCTAGATAGAATGAAAGTCCCAATGTTGTCAACTTCAAGAGCACATAATTTAAGATGCGAGATTATGATCCAGCTGAAAAAACTGCTTTCATAATCTTGAATGATCAATATTTGTAGCTGTTACAGTAAAAACAAAGTGGAAGAAAACAACAATTTTGTCACAGTAAAGGGCACATAACTCTGTTCTGATAAAGATATTCTCATCAACATTATGTCCAATTTTTTATTGGTTATAATTTATTGCTATTTGAGAGAAAACAAAGTAGAAAACGGCAATTTTGTAACCGTCAAGGGCACACAACTCTGTTTATTTAGTCCAATCAATCTGACAAATTAAAACATTTAAGATATCATGGTCACCAACGTTGCGACCAAGTTGGGTTTAAATTGGTCCATATTTGTTTGTTAGAGAGAAAATAAAGTTGAAAACAATAATTTCATGAAATTAAAGGGCCAATAACTCTTGTTTTTCTGGCAAATCAAGCTGAAAATTTAACTCATCAAGGATCTTATGGTCACCAACATTGTGGCCAAGTTTTGTCAATAAATGTAGATGCTACAGTGTAAAAAAGGCGAAAACAGCAATTTCATCAAATTCAAGGGCACATAACTCCAGACTTCCTGCTCCTATCACACTGAAAATCGAACTCATCCAAGATCCTATAGTTACCAACAATGTGGCAAAGTTTTGTCTTGATTGGTCAATATTTGTAGATGCTAGAGTGGTAACAAAGTCAAATCTAGCCATTTTTAACGTTCAAGGGCACATAACTCCAAACTTTCTATTCCGATCTGACTCAAAATCGATCTCATCCGAGAACCTATAATCATACATGTTTTGACCAAGTTTGATTAAGATTGGTCAATATTTGTAGATACTAGAGTGGTAACAAAGTCAAAACTAGCGATTTTTTATGTTCAAGGGCACATAACTCTGGACTTCCTGGTCCCATCTGACTCAAAATCGAACTCATCCGAGAACCTATAATCATACATGTTTTGACCAAGTTTGATTAAGACTGGTCAATATTTGTGGATGTTAGAGTGGTAACAAAAAAATTGTGGACAGACGGACAGACAGACTGACTGACGGACGACGGACAAAAAGGGACCACAATAGCTCACCTTGAGCACTTCGTGCTCAGGTGAGCTAAAATGTTTACGGGCGGACACATCGCCATGACAATAGCCCACTGGCCTAACGGCAAATGGAGCTAGAAGCGATCAAAAAGAAGGTCAAACTCCAAGGTCAAGGTCAAAAGTCATAGTCCCAAATAAAATGTTTTTGGTTAGAGATACCATTTGGGTGAAATATCAAGGCTGTATCTCTAAAAGGGCATGAGATATGAGATAGGTTTAAGTTTTTGGGGAAGCTGACGCCAACCCCGAAAATCCGGGGGTATGACAATTAGCACTTCCATGACTTTTGTCCAGGACGAGCTAAAAAGCACAGTTACCAAGTTTCTTATTTCCATAACCGTTACCACAGAATAGGCGCAGAAGTGCAGAGCTCGCCTATACAGGAGCTTGCCACAAAAATAGCTTTACTCCAAGGTCATGAGGTCAAAGGGCATCATCATACAGAGTCCCAAATGAAATGCCTTGGCAGGAGGTATGTATGTACGAAATATACTGAGAGGCAAAAATAAGTATACACCCTAGTTCTTTCACGTTTTTCGAGAGAATGATTAATAGACTATGTACGATTTCAAACGCCACCGAAAAAGTTCGTTTGTTGATGTAACCTTCTCCGCCTATCAGTCTGTATGTCATTCCTTCCGCTGCGAAGGTGTTTTCATATCGCACAGTGCCATCGAAAAAGGGGACTTAATCAATTAATTAATGCAAATATTCACATTGACACAACCCCTACATTTTTGAACGGATTTGGATAGAATTTTCACGGAAAGTGCCCAGTCACCTAGGACCATGCGTAAATTGTTAGTGTTTTTCCATCTAATGATGCGTCATGGCAAAAGATGACTTGATGTAAACAAGTTATTCGACATAACTCCTTCTAAATGTAAAGACGGATTTTGACCAATTTTGCACAGAATGTCCCTGGCTACATGACTAAGGGTTGATAGTGTCACGTTTCTTTCATAGTAAGTTGTGTCATAGAAAAATGGGCCCCAATGCCAACAAGAGGACCAAGATGGTCCTATATCGCTCACCTTAGAGCACTCTGAGACATACTTTTTAGCAAACCTTTTAAATTTCCAAGGATTTTCAAAAAGAGTCATATGACAATGGTACACACTTAATTTCAAAGCATAATTTGGGAAAAGTTTGTCAAAGATTTTTCACTATATCTGTATTCAAAATCAGAAAATCCACAATATATTGCTGAATTTCCATTGCACATAGACAAATCGAAGCATTAATTTTGGAAACAGGTCATTGGGCTATAATATTTAGAAACCATAGAACTTAACATATGCAACCAATCATTAGCACCAAAGAGCCAGAGGCTAAATTTGAAAAGTGCCATTAACCTTTACCCAAACGACAAAATTTTAGGGTGATCCACTTCAAAAACTGCCACAAATGACAATATAGATGTTATTAAAGAAAGGATTTGTGTAGAATATGGCATAGAAAATATTGAGACAAAAGGAGAAACTGCTGGTTATCAGCAGTTTCTTCTTTTGTTTCAATGTTTTCCAAAGCCATTTCTGTTAGGGACGTCAAAACCAGGTCTTGTTTGGGAAAGGGTTAAATCATAAACTGTGTTCTATTTCCAATCCAAATACAAACATAAGCATTTTGAACGGTTTAGAATTTTGAATTAATGCATAATTATGGAAATATTTGGCAAAAATGTTATAAATTACCTCCCTTTTATATGAAAATAGAGTTAAAAGATATTTGTAGATTATTTCCTTCTTGAAGCATAATCTTGAAATCCGGCATGGCGAATCAACTTATTTGAAATGTATTTACAAGAGTGTGTAATTTGATACATGCCCCATTGCTAGAAAGTGGAGTTTTTAATGATGGGTCAAATACCTTAAAGTGACATTACACGTTTATTTCTTTTTTTAAAAGTATGTCTTGATGCAAAGATTGTTTAATCTAATGCGTAGAAATGTTATCAGTTTTTAAGTTGTTATAAGCAAAAAATATGCCTTTAAAGTTGAGACAGAAATGACAAAATCTATATAATTCTGAACTGTTGTCCACAACAATTTGTTTAATTTTAGCACAAATTTACATATTTCTCGTAAACCGTTCAATATTTTGGCTTGAAATTTTCAGAATTTTCATAAAAAAACATGCTCTTTCAGATAGTATGAAAGTAAAATTTATGTAGAAATAATTGTGAAATGTCACTTTAAGGTTTGGAAATTCTAAGACAATTCTAAACCTGTCCCCTTTTTTTCAAATCTAGAATACCTCATGGTAAAGCTTATTTTCAAAGCATAATGATATCTTGAACTATATGACAATATGACACACACAACTTATATGAACTTTTTTTCTGTACAAAATGCAAAGGCCTACAGCATAGGAATAATTTCAATAGTTCTAAAACAAGGCAAAAAAATTATCTTCAGGCCTTAAAAAATTGAAAAGATTGTCAAACATTGCCCTCTATCATTTATATGGAACCCACAACATAGGGGAAATATTCATTGAACAGTAAGGATTTGGTTATGGTTAAACCTTTTCCAAACAACATAACATAAGAGCAGACATAATTACAAGCTGCTGTAGATGATAAAACAGGTGTTGATAAAGACTGCATTCATGTATAAAAATGCAGAGAAAATGATCAGGCAAAATGAGACAACACAGGCTATCAAGTTATCAACATTTTCTTCTTTTACCATATCATTTACAAGCCTTTTCTGTTGGTGAGGCAAACCTGTGTTTGGTAGAGAAAGGGCATAATGCTTTCCCATACAGAAAGGTACAGACAGGAAATAGACTGTTCCAATTTGGAAGTTCAGAATACAAAATTGACAGCAGTACAAATAGGATTCGTTTTACAATAAACTTGCATATAAAATATTGAATAAAATAAAATATTGAGGTAAAAGGAGAATCAGCATTTTCTTCATTTGACTCATTAATTTCCAAAGCTTTTTCTAATAGGGACTTCAAAACAAGGTCTTTTCAGGAAAGGGTTAAAGTATTTAGATGATCCATAGATTGAGTAAACAAACTTGAGTGCCTCAGGGATACAGGTAAAAGAGGGTAATGGCTTCAGAATCATAAAATATCTTTTTAATATTATAACACCCTATGTTGAGGGTATTCATTTGAATTCTTAAATCAAGACTACTCAAATGAGTACCCATAACAAAGCAATTAGATTTTAAACATCAAATATAGAATGTTTTTACCTCCTTTTATCTGTAGCTCCATGCATTCTTTATCTGATATTATGATCTGCATAATCTGATTATAGACCCCATACTGTTATTTTAGGGATGAGATATGTGATAAGATCTACCTGGTCAAAACAATTCCTCACTTGAAAATTCCAGAACCAACAACATAGGGCTTCTTTCCTTGGAATGTGATGATGATTAGTATTCTGTTAGAGGTTTATGAGATGTAAATTCATGCAAAATTTCAAGACTCTAGGCCAAATAGTCTTCGAGAAAACTGTGTTTCCGTGTGAAACTTTAAACCCCACAACATAGGGCCAATTTTTCTTTAAGCACAATAATTTGAAGTATTTTGGTAGAGGGCATTGAGACAATACTACATACAAAATTTCAAGACTCTAGACCTAATAGTTTGGGAGGAGAAGATTTTTTAGTAATTGTGGACAGACAGACGGACGGACGGACAGACGGACAGACGGACGACGGACGGTGAGCGATCACAATAGCTCACCCTCAGCACTTCGTGCTAAGGTGAGCTAAAAAGTAGAATATTGATCGATTTCTACCAGCCACCGAGAACTAGTTTATAATGTTAGAGAAAATTTAAGATTGTGATTTGTTGTGATAACAAATAAAGAAATTAAATAACGATGAACAGCAATATTTGATGCTCCAATAACTCGCACGTGCAAAGTTTGCAAAATCAGCATGTAGCAGGAGTATGGGTAGTCAAGCAATTTCATGTGAAATTTATTGACACTGTCTTATTAGTTAATGGGTGGAAATAAATTTTACAAAATTTTGAGTCGATATGATGGAAATTAAGAGAGATATTGACAAACGAAAACTGTATACTTTCTTTTGCCTCTAAGTATATAAAGGCTCTATCTCTAATAGTGCTTAGAATATAAGCCAGGCTAAAGTTTTTTTTAAAAGTACGTTAAACGAAAAGGTCAAGGTCACAAGCTTAAAGGACATGGTCCCAAATGAAAGTTCTTGGCAGGAAGTATCCATGTGTGAAATATAAAGGCTCTATGGATAATACGCTCATTCTCAATAATAAGGAACAAAAAATTTTCGTAATATGCAAAAAATAAAAGTTTAAAAACTGTAATTTTTATTCTTTTTCTGGATTACACTATACCTCTTGCAACTTCTGGTAAAGTTTTGTGTACATAATTGAAGTAATTTGAAAGTTACGAGCTTTTGAAACTGTATACTAAAACAACATAAATATCTACGTTACCATTAACATGTCGTCTTTAATAATCTTGCACATTTAATGCACCAAGTTCATTTTTAAGCCAATTAATGTTAAACGTGTCACAGAATGCCCCAAGATTTGCGAAATACTAACTTTTTCCGATTGAGAAAAGAAATTGTCTGTTTTTTGGGCCATTAAAAAGTAGAATCAGATTCTAAAAATGTGATTTTTTCTTCCAAAACTTGTACATAGTTTTTTCAACTTTGGTCTTTTTCTGCTACTTAAGTATACATTTATGTATTTAGTATGTTCACAAAGTTCAACTTCTCTGTCTAAAAAAAATACCCATTTGAGACGTTTCATATTCTATTTTAGGAAGATGTGAGTAAATTATGCTCTCAAGGGGTAACGTAACGTAGGCATCACACTGAACCAAATATAACCAACACATTAAAAAACTTGGTCTTTTGCGTTTCAATCAAGTTAAATAATGAAAATTCGTTTCGAAAATGACACGCCCGTTACTGAAGGAGACTAATAATCTTTTTTAACTAGAAATTGTTCACATATTCTGGTCATATGCTTGTGTAATGATATACACGTATTTTGGATTGTTCATACGTATCGTACGGATGAACGACGTCATAATAGATGAATTATTGTGATTGTAGTTTGGATTATTCATTTGTTATGTGATCTTTTATTCGCTGCACATAAACACTATCGATTTTAAAGATCAAATACCAATTATATGGTAACGTAGGTACCAGGGGTAAAGAAGGTGTAATTCATACGTGGATAATATTTGTGTGATATTCATTTTATATTTACAAATGTTTGTATATACATGTAGTTATTTTGAAGGACTTGATAATTTCTTTGAATGATATTCGTAGCCGGCCCTTTCCCGTTCTATACAAATATTAATCTCAACTATAACTTCCCTTCAATCAAAGTAATGGAATAACGGCCTTTCTGAATTCCACGTTGTTTGTTCGCTCATACTTCTTAAAACTGTTATCTCATTCCTAGGTTGTGTCTTCGAGATACACTTTTACTTTATGTTTGTGTTTGTCTTTAAATTGGGACATGTTACCCAAACTTTAAGCAAAATGGTGCATGAACACGATCCCTGTTCGACGCCCAGCTTAAAGATTTATATTGCATTTACATATTCCTTGATATTTGACCTTCAAATAGTGTGTTTATTGTTTATTTATTAGAATACTTTTTATTTATTATCTTTCATACATATAAACAAAAATATCTAATGTTTGTTTAGACAAGAAATGGTGATTTTCTTGGATATAATAGTCGTATGTGTCCTTTAGAGACAACGAATTCGTGTTCACATCCATTGAAATAAAAAACGGCGTAATAAAAATGTCTTAGATTATGATTTATTCAAACATGCTGTCTTTTTTTTCTAAGCATACAACTCTTATTTTGCGGTGTAATAGTAAAATTTCGAAAAAAGTCATTCTTTCATTTTCAAATCTTTTGAAAAGCATTACGGTACCTACGTTACCTGCATGTAACGTAGGCATGACAATTAAACGGCCAACAAAATTATCGAACGATACTGATTATGGTGAGTGTTTTCCTTTTTTCGTAGGGAAACAATATCCAACTATAGATCTACTGCTTGGAATCTTTAGTTGGATAACATATATCTACACTTTAACCTCAATCTGTACAGTGGGTCTACTTAAGTCTTTGAGTAAAATGTAAAGATTCTACATCTATATCATGTAAGATCAAGTATTTTTGTATCATATTAGTGTGAAGACAGTTAAATATGACGTCAAACGTATATTCAATCATCCAAAACAAGGATTTTTTGCAACGCAATGTTTTTTCGGTAACGTAAGCACCGGTAACGTAAGCATTTTCGTGACATTGTCTGAGAATATTTTTCATCTCTTACATTTTTATTGAAAGTAACAAATATCTGACTGTAGTCGACATGCTTATCTTTCATATTCAGTATCACATACCTCGGTCTTTCAAATAAATGAATCAAAAACCAATGTCACATAGGTATCGCTTTAAAATCAAACCTATTTCCCTCTGAAATGAATAATTACATGAAAATTATATTTTTAGTGCACGAACGTCAAAAACTGATTTATCTTATAAAAATATGGTTTGGCTAAATTTTAGTCAAAATATTTTACAATTTTATGTAAAATTCGGAAAAGTGATGCATGAAAAAGGACGACGTAACGTAGGCACTCTAAATTTTGAGACAAGCGTTAATCGTATACTTTTAACAATAAAAGACACTGCATAAGAGTTTCAAGTATTTCTACAGGCAAACAAATATTTTAGTTTGTATTTCCGAGGGTAAGGTCAAGTTACACTGGTATCCCCACTGAAAATTAGGGCGTGCAATCATGTACCTATGGCTTGAGACAGGTGAAATAGGCGTGAAATTACGACTTTGACACAATATATCTGACATGTAGGAATTTTTCTGGGGGCATTTTGTGTTTTAATCTTGAAAACAACTAGCAAACTATCAATCAAGCCAATCAAAGCCGGGTCAGTGCTGTCTGCTTAGAAAAAATATCACTGAGACATGACTTTTGATGAAATGTTCCTTATTATTGAGAATGAGCGAATAGTGCATGAGATATAGGCCAGGTTAAAGGTTTTTTTAAGTAGGCCAAACTCTAAAGTAAAGGTTACTAGGTACAAAGTCATGGTCCCAAATGAAAGATCTTGACGAGATGTATCCACGTGTGAAATATCAAGGCTGTATCTCTTATTGTGCCTGATATATAGACCAGGTTAAAGATTTTCAAGTGAAGATGCGACGCGATGCTGGCATTATTAGCTTCCCGAACATAAAGTACCGGCTCGTTAAATATTATCCAGAAAGGGCAATAACTCCAATATACCCCAATTTTCTTTCAAAGGGGGAATAATTAGAGAAAATAATTTCTACATCAAGGCCCCTTTTTTCTGTGATACAGCCTTAAATTAAGAAACTCAGAAGAACAAAAGGTGTCCTTGTGTAAAATATCAAGACTGTATGTGTAAAAGGACATGATATATCGGACAGGTTAAAGTTTTTCAAAAGTAGATCAAACTCAAAGGTCAAGAACACTAGGTCCAAGGTCAAGGTCAAATGTGAACGATGTTGGTAGATGTCAATGAGTGAAATATCAAGGCTTAATGTGTAAAAGGACATGAAACATATAACAGGCTAAAGTTTGTTTTTAAAGTAAGTCAAGCTCCAAGGTCAAGGTCACAAGGTGAAAGGTCACGGTCTCAAATGAAAGGTCTTGGTTAGAGGTACCCACGGGTGAAATATGAAGGCTGTTTCTCTAATATGGTATGAGATATGGGCCAGGTTAAAGTTTGTGGACGCTGATGCCGTCATGCCGACGCAGACATCCGGGGGTATGACAATAGGTCTTCCGTGACTATCTTAAGATTTGACCCTTGAACCTAGACTATGACCCTAGATGACCAATTTTTAACTTGTCAGATTTGGTCAAGATAATCATTCTGATAAATTTTCAAGTTGATTGGGCAAAAATGACTTCTACGACTTGTTCCATGTCCTAGTTTATGATCCAATTTCGAACTTTCTGAGAATTTATCAAGACTATCATTCTGACAAATTTTCAGGTCTATTCATAAAAAAATGTAACCTCTGGAGTGCACACAAGATTTTTCTTAAACTTGACCCCGTGACCTAGTTTATGACCAAAGATGACCCAATTTCATACTTGTCCGAGATTTCATCAAGATAATTATTTTGACCAATTTTCAGGTTGATTGGACAAAAGATGTCGCCTCTAGAGTGCACACAACGTTTTTCTAAGACTTGACCCACATGACCTACTTAATGACACCAGATAACCCAATTTTGAACTTGTCTGAGATTTTATCATTCTGATCAATTTTCTGACCGATTGGGCAAGAAATGTGACCTCTAGAATGCACACAATGTTTTACTAAGATTTGACCAAATGACCTAGTTTATGACCCCAGATGACCCAATTTTGAACTTACCAGAGATTTTATCAAGACAATCATTCTCATGAATTTTCAAGTTGACTGGGCAAAGAAAATGGCCTTTAGAGTGCACACAAGATTTTTCCAAAATTTGACCTTGTGACCTAGTATATGACCCCAGATGACCCAATTTCGAACTTGTCTGAGATTTCATCAAGACAATCATTCTGACTTATTTTCAAGTTGATATGGCAAATAGTGTGGCCTCTAGATTGCACACAAGGTTTTACTAAGATTTGACCTCGTGACCTAGTTTATGACCCCAGATAATCGAATTTCGAACTTGCCAGAGATTTCTCCAAGATAATTATTCTGACTAATTTTCAGGTTGATTGGGCAAAAAATGTGGCCTCTAGAATGCACACAAGGTTTTACTAAGATTTTCCCTTGTGACCTACTTTTTGACCCCAAATGACCCAATTTCAAAGTTCAAACTTACCAGAAATTTTATCAAGACAATCATTCTGGTCAATTTTCAGATTGTTTGGGCAAAAAGTATGACCTCTAGAGTGCACTCAAGGTTTATTCTAAAATTTGACCTAGTGACCTAGTTTTTTAACTCAGGTGACCCAAATTCAAACTTGTCATAGATTTCATCAAGACAATCATTCTGACAATTTTCAGGTTAATGGGATAAAAATTGTGGCCTCTAGAGTGCACAAAAGGCAAATATGGACGCACAACACATGACGGACACAGCGGCATCACACTAGCTCACCATGAGCACTTTCGTGCTCAGGTGAGTTTAAAATAAGAGAAAAACTAATTTCTACATTAAAGTCTCTTTTTCCGTGACGCCGCATCAAATTTAGAAACGGGGAAAAAGGTCTCTAGGGATTATCCTATGGAGTTCACATGTAAAGTTTCATTGAATTTGTTCCAAGGGTTGCTGAGATCTGGCTGTGGATGGACAGACGGACGGAAGGACAGCGTGGTGACAATATGCTCCACCTATTTTTTCATGGAGCATAAAAAAAGTGGTCGACATTTATGACAATGATTATAGTTATCATCTGCGACCCCATTGAATTTTTGACTATCCTTAAATATTGTTTTGGGAAAGGATTAAAATATCTCACCTTTCTTCAGCATATCATCAAAGTCCTTGAAGTATTGACTCCAGTCCACGTCCAGCTCGTATAACAGTCTTCTTACATTTTCATTGTCAACACTGGGTTCCATACAATTTATAAGAGCGTGTACTTTAACCTCATCTCCTGATCTGTACCCACGGAAGAAACAATCGGAACAAAGTGGTAGGAAATATAACGTATCCTTGAAACTGTATCCCTCCGAAATCCTGTTGTACCAGTAATCGAGACGTAGTCGCGAGTCATTCATGTTTCTACTGTGGCCATCTTCACTAACACCTAAATATTTTCTTACCATTTCTGTTGTCAGAACATTTAAAGCAGGTTCCTTTACAACCCCGTGAAGCCCGTTCAGATATCTCATCTTGCTTGCAAATCCAGACATTGGCGTAACATATGTATTACATACTAATTGCAGACTGTCCGATTCCAGTTTACTTAAAGCAGACTGGCTCTGGGAATAATTCACTTTACATAGATATCTTCTGTAACTCTTAGCCTTTTCAATTTTTTCTTGAAAATAATCCTTTAGATAAACAAAATTCATCGAAGCATCATCTATGTGTTTCACATTTTCCAAAAATGTGACGGATATTGGAGTCATTTTGGGGTACCATAAACACATCTGTATTCCCAGTAACATAAGTTCTTTATTGAAAACATAATGGCTTAGGTAGTCTGCTAGAAATCTATCCCTGATTTCTATGGCTTTTACAGTGTCTCCTCGCTTGTGTTGTTTTAATCTGACTATGGAACAAAATGCTAAACTGAGGTATTTTTTCAAGGAAGTTATTTCATCTAGCTCAACCATCCAATCTTTAGCAAAGAAGTGAAGTCTTTCAATGATCACATCATAAAAACATTCATGGAAATGTAAATGCTGAGGTTTTCCAATGTACCGCATGAAATAGGCATTTGAGTTTTTTAAACACTCAACAGCTTTCTTCTTAAAGTCAACATTTTCTCTAGCCATCTCTCGGAAATCAGGATTATTAAGAACAGATGACATAATCAAGGAAGCAGACAGAAATACCTCATGTTTCAAATCTTCTTTTATTGGGCTTTTAAAGTACTTGTCCATAATAACATTTCCTATCAAATCCCCGAGAGCTTTAGACCAGAATTTGTCCCATATTTGGTACAAGTAAACTATTTCCCTGTCACCTATATCATCTACCATTGATCTCATACGGTTCTTCATCTTCTTTATTAATGTACGAACGGATAGGTCAGGAAAATACAATCTCTGAAATTGCCAATCACTTAGTGAATCTGTTAACACTAGCAAATGGTACAAGTCTAAGTTTGCAATCCCACCATCTTCCTCCTGTATCTTTAAAATGATTTGTTCAAAAACCATCTTTGGTCCCTCTGTAGCTGCAACTGTTCGATAACGAAATCTAAAAAGAAAGCGCATCACTTCATACCAGTGGTCGTTCTCGAGGTCAACTTTATTGTTCTTGCACCATTCTGACAGCTTTAACATTGGTAGTTTATAGGAAGGTTTATACATATAAAACCCTTGAATAAACATCACCATTTCACCAGCTGTGAACTCACTGCTATCTAACGCATATATCCTATCAAACAGTTTGAATATTTCCTTACTTTCCTTGTTCCAATTCAGCAGTTGTAGATTTAAAAACAAATTGAGAACTTGCAAATTTGTCATGGCATCTTTATATGCTATCATGCCTTTAATGAGCTCATCAAAGACCTGTGATGAAACCAAAGGCTCAACAGCTTTGTCCAAACGTCCTTCAGAGAGCAAAGCATTGCGAATGTCTAAGGTATAGCCTGTTCCAGTGAACACAGGAGAGTTGGCAACAATGTCCAAATACATCTTCTCTGTCAAAGCCTGCTGTGTGATGGCCTTATCTGCAAGGCTCATCTTTGGCAATAGTTTTCCAGTAACAAATAGCATGGAATTTAATGTTGTCTGCTGCTGAATCATCTCTCTGATGACGGCATTTACCTGTTGGTAGAAACGTAACAATTAACCCTTTTCCAACCACACATTTTTGGCGTGGTCCTATTCAAAAGCTGCTGAAGATGACAATATTGGTGTTGTTATTGTTAAAGATAGAGTTTATGTAGAAAATAGCCAAGAAAATATTTAGACTAAAGGAGAAACTGCTAGTCATCAGCGGTTTCTTCTTTTGTCTCAATGTTTTCCAAAGAATTGTCTATTTGGGACGTCAAAACCAGGTCTCATTTGAGAAAGGTTTAATCCATTACCAGATAGCAAAATTTTGCACTTGGTAGAAACATAACAATTAAGGTAGAATACCCGTAATGCAGCCATTTTGAGATTCGTAAAACGTCAGATTTTCTCAGGCATCATCCTTACGTATCCGAACTTTTTCCGGCGCAGTCATAAACAATCGGTGGAGGTAATTTCCACCACCAAATGTTTTCGACATCGCCCGTATAATTCCAACATTGCTGGAATCTCATTAACGGTAGACTATCTTAACCCATTATGATTTATTAGATGGCAAAATCAGGGTTGCCACTAGTCAGAGGAAATGAAATTCCCTGACAATTCCCTGACATTTCCCTGACAAAATTGATAAATTCCCTGACATGTTTCTTCGTGGTAATTTTGCGGTAACTCGCAATATTTTTAGATAATTTTAAAAGGCGGCGTTGGAATCATTAATCTTATCGCAATGCATCTTATTTTTTCAAAATTCCCTGACAATTCCCTGACATTTGCCTGTATTTTCAAATTTCCCTGACAGTTCACAAAATTGCCTGACAATTCCCTGACCTTGAAAAAATTCTAATTTCCCTGACATTTCCCTGTCTCGTGGCAACCCTGAAAATTTTGGACTTGTCCAATTTTAAGGGTTACAGACAGCAATATCAAGTGTAAATTGTTTAGGAGACTTGCTTTAACCCTTTCCCAAACAAGACCTGGTTTTGACGTCCCTGATAGAAGACTTTGGAAAACATTGAAACAAAAGAAGAAACTGCTGATAACCAGCAGTTTCTCCTTTTGTCTCAATATTTTCTGTGTCATATTTTACACAAATTCTACTTTTTATAACATCAATTTTGTCATTTGTGGCAGTTTTGAAGTGGACCACCGTAAAATTTTGTCATTTGGGAAAGGGTTAAACAAGAGGTCCAAGATGGCCCTATGTCGCTCACCTGAGAGAGCATTGATGTGAACCTTCAAATCCATGAGGGTTTTGAAAATGACAGTGACAGTGGTACATACATTCAACTTCAAAGCACAGTTTGGGAAAAGTTTGTCGAAGATTTTTTACTATATCTGTATTTAGAATCAGAAACCCACAACATAATGCTAAAATTCCTTTGAACAGTGTAGGACGGAGGTGTCCATATGTGAAATATCAAGGCTATAGGTGTAAAAGGACAAGATATTATTATGCCTGGTTTAAGTCTTTTTAAAAGTAGGTCAAACTCCAAGGTCAAGGTTGCAATATTCAAGGTCATGGTCAAATGTAAAAGGTATTGGTAGGAGGTGTCTATGTGTGAAATATCAAGGCTGTAGGTGTAATAGGACATAAGATAAAGGCTAGGTTAAAGATTTCTTAAAGTATGTAAAAACCAAAGGTCAATGTCACACAGGCCAAGGTTATGGTCAAATGTGAAAGGTCTTGGTAGGAGGTGTCCATGTGTAAAATATTGAGACTGTATAGGTAACAGGACATGAGATATAGGCCTAGTTTATTTTTTTAAAGGTAGGTCAAACTCCAAGGTCAAGGTCCAAGGTAATGGTCAAAAGTGAAATATCTTGGTTGGAAGTGACCATGTGTGAAATATCAAGACTGTATATGTAAAATGACATGAAATTTAGGCCAGGTTAATGTATTATTAAAGTAGGTCAAACACCAAGCACACCGTCCAAGGTCATGGTCAAATGTGAAAGGTCTTGGTCGTAGGTGTCCATGTGTCAAATATCAAGGCTGTATGTGTAATAGGAATTGATATATCGGCCAGGTTAAAGTTTTTTTTTAAAGTAGGTCAAAGTCAAAGGTCAAGGTAACAAGGTCCAAGGTCCAAGTTCATGGTCAAATGTGAAAGGTCTTGGTAAGATGTGTCCATGTGTGAAATACCAAGGCTGTATGTGTAATAGCACATAAGATATAGGCCCAGTTTAATTTTTTTAAAAGTAGGTCAAACTCCAAGGTCAAGGCCACATGGTCCAAGGTCATAGTCGTATGTGATAGGTCTTGGTCGGAGGTTTCCATGTGTCAAATATCAAGGCTGTATGTGTAAAAGGACATGATATATCGGCCAAGTTAAAGTTTTTTAAAAGTAGGTCAAACCCCAAGGTCAAGGTCACAAAGTCCAAGGTCATGGTCAATTGTGAAAGGTCTTGGCAAGATGTGTCCATGTGTGAAATATCAAGGCTGTATTTGTAAAAGGTCATGAGATTATGCCGGGTTTAATTTTTTTTAAAGTAGGTCAAACTCCAAGGTCAGGGTCACAAGGTCCAAGGTCATGGTCAAATGTGAACCATGTTGATAGGAAGTATCTATATGCTAGATATCAAGGCTGTATGTGTAAAAGGACATGAGATATAGGCAAGGTTAAGAATTAAGTGTAAAAATTAACAAAGGGCAATAACTCCGAGAATTTGATTGGCAGAGTTACGGTTCTTGTGCACTGCACCTCTCCATAATGAAATCTATTCACCTGTAAAGTTTCATGATTCTACCTTACAAATTTTTTGAGTTGTGCTCCGGACAAGAATCAAGTTATAAAATCAACAAAGGGCAATAACTCAGAGCGATCGGCAGAGTTACTGTTCTTGTGCACTGCACCTCTCCATAATGAGATCTATCCACCTGTAAAGTTTCATAATTCTACCTTACATACTTTTTGAGTTATGCTCCGGACAATAATCAAATTTGAAAATCAACAAAGGGCAATAACTCCAAAAATATGATTGGCAGAGTTACGGTTCTTGTGCACTGCACCTCTCCATCATGAGATCTATTCACCTGTAAAGTTTCATGATTGTACCTAACATAGTTTTTGAGTTATGCTCCGGACAAGAATCAAGTTTGAAAATCAACAAAGGGCAATAACTCCAAAAATTTTATCAGCAGAGTTACGGTTCTTGTGCACTGCACCTCTCCATAATGAGATCTATCCACCTGTAAAGTTTCATGATTGTACCTTACATACTTTTTGAGTTATGCTCCGGACAAGAATCAAGTTATGAAATCAACAAAGGGCAATAACTCAAAAAATTTGATCGGCAGAGTTACAATTCTTGTGCACTGCACCTCTCCATAATGAGATCTATCCACCAATGAAGTTTCATGATTCTACCTTTAATACTTTTTGAGTTATGCTCCGGACAAGGTTTGGTCTACGGACAGACCGACCGACCTACGGACCGACCTTCCGACCGACCGACCCTTGCAAAACAATATACCCCCATTTTCTTCGAAAGGGGGCATAATTAAACAAGAGATGTTTGTAAAACATATATGCCCCCTTCAAGTGCCTACATTTGATGTAGGTCAAAGTCCAAGGTCAAGTTAACAAGGTCCAAGGTCATGGTCAAATATGAAAGGTGTTGGTAGGAGGTGTCTATGTGTGAAATATCAAGGCTGTATATGTAAAATAAAAATGAAATATAGGCCAGATTAAAGTTTTTAAAGTAGGCCAAATGCCAAGGTCAAGGTCATGGTTAAATGTGAAAGGTCTTGGTTGGAGGTGTCCATGTGTGAAATATCAAGGCTGTAGGTGTAAAAGGACATGATACATATGCCTGGTTTAAGTTTTTTTTAAAAGTAGGTCAAACTCCAAGGTCAAGGTTGCAATATTCAAGGTCATGGTCAAATGTTAAAGGTCTTGGTAGGGGGTGTCTATGTGTGAAATATCAAGGCTATGGGTGTACTAGGACATAAGATAAAGGCTAGGTTAAAGATTTCTAAAAGAATGTAAAAATCAAAGGTAAAGGTCACACAGGCCAAGGTCATGGTCAAATGTGAAATGTCTTGGTAGGAGATGTCCATGTGTAAAATATTGAGGCTGTATAGGTAACAGGACATGAGATATATGCATAGTTTAAGTTTTTTATAAGTAGGTCAAACTCCAAGGTCAAGGTCCAAGGTCATGGTCAAATGTGAAATGTCTTGGTTGGAACTGACCGTGTGTGAAATATCAAGGCTATATGTGTAAAATGACATGAAATATAGGCCAGGTTAATGTATTATAAAAGTAGGTCAAACACCAAGGTCAAGGTCACAAGGTCCAAGGTCATGGTCAAATGTGAAAGGTCTTGGTACCTGGAGGTGTCCATGTGTAAGATATCGAGACTGTATAGGTAACAGGACATAAGATATAGGCCTAGTTTAAGTTTTTTAAAAGTAGGTCAAACTTCAAGGTCAAGGTCCAAGGTCATGGTCAAATGTGAAATGTCTTGGTTGGAAGTGACCATGTGTGAAATATCAATGCTGTATGTGTAAAATGACATAAAATATAGGCCAAGTTAATGTATTATAAAAGTAGGTCAAACACTAAGGTCAAGGTCACAAGGTCCAAGGTCATGGTCAAATGTGAAAGGTCTCGGTCGTAGGTGTCCGTGTGTCAAATATCAAGGCTGTATGTGTAAAAGGACATGATATATCAGCTAGGTTAAAATTTTATAAAAGTAGGTAAAAGTCCAAGGTCAAGGTCACAAGGTCCAGGGTCATTGTCAAATGTGAAATATCTTGGTAGGATGTGTCCATGTGTGGAATATCAAGGCTGTATGTGTAATAGCACATGAGATATAGGCCCAGTTTATTTTTTTTTAAAAGTAGGTCAAACTCCAAGGTCAGGATCACAAGGTCAAAGGTCATAGACATATTTGATAGGTCTTAGTCGGAGGTTTCCATGTGTCAAATATCAAGGCAGTATGTGTAAAAGGACATGATATATCGGCCAGGTTAAAGTTTTTAAAATGTAGGTCAAACTCCAATGTCAAGGTCACAAGGTCCAAGGTCATGGTCAATTGTGAAAGGTCTTGGTAGGAGGTGTCCATGTGTGAAATACCAAGGCTGTATGTGTAATAGGTGATGAGATATATGCCCGATTTATTTTTCTTAAACTAGGTCAAACTCCAAGGTCAAGGTCACAAGGTCCAAGGTCATGGTCAAATGTGAATGATGTTGATAGGAGGTATCTATGTGTGAGATATCAAGTCTGTATGTGTAAAAATACATGAGATATAGGTAAGGTTAAGAATTAAGTGTAAAAATCAACAAAGGGCAATAACTCCAAGAAGTTGATCGGCAAGGTTATGGTTCTTGCGCACTGCACCTCTCCATAATAAGATCTATCCACCTGTAAAGTTTCATGATTATACCTTACGTACTTTTTGAGTTGTGCTCTGGACAAGAATCAAATTTGAAAATCAACAAAGGGCAATAACTCAAAAATTTTGATCGGCAGAGTTACGGTTATTGTGCACTGCAACTCTCCATAATGAGATATATCCACCTGTAAAGTGTCATGATTATACCTTACATACTTTTTGAGTTATGCTCCGCACAAGAATCAAGTTTGAAAATCAACAAAGGGCAATAACTCCAAAAATATGATCAGCAGAGTTACGGTTCTTGTGCACTGCACCTCTCTATAATGAGATCTATCCACCTGTAAAGTTTCATGATTCTTCCTTACATACTTTTTGAGTTATGCTCCAGACAAGAATCAAGTTTGAAAATCAACAAAGGGCAATAACTCCAAAAAATTGATCGGCAGAGTTACGGTTTTTGTGCACTGCACCTCTCCAGAATGAGATCTATCCACCTGTAAAGTGTCATGATTCTACATTACATACTTTTTGAGTTATGCTCCGGACAAGAATCAAGTTTGAAAATCAACAAAGGGCAATAACTCCAAAAATATGATCAGCAGAGTTACGGTTCTTGTGCAATGCACCTCTCCATAATGAGATCTATCCACCTGTAAAGTTTCATGATTCTTCCTAACATACTTTTCGAGTTATGCTCCGGACAAGAATCAAGTTTGAAAATCAACAAAGGGCAATAACTCAAAAAAATTGATCGGCAGAGTTACGGTTTTTGTGCACTGCACCTCTCCGTAATGAGATCTATCCACCTGTAAAGTTTCATGATTCTACCTTACATACTTTTTGAGTTGTGCTCTGGACAAGAATCAAGTTATAAAATCAACAAAGGGAAATAACTCAAAAATTTTGATCAGCAGAGTTACGGTTATTGTGCACTGCACCTCTCCATAATGAGATCTATCCACCTGTAAAGTGTCATGATTCTACCTTACATACTTTTTGAGTTATGCTCCGGACAAGAATCAAGTTTGAAAATCAACAAAGGGCAATAACTGCAAAAATATTATCAGCAGAGTTACGGTTCTTGTGCACTGCACCTCTCCATAATGAGATATATCCACCTGTAAAGTTTCATGATTCTGCCTAACATACTTTTTGAGTTATGCTCCGGACAAGAATCAAGTTATAAAATCAACAAAGGGCAATAACTCAAAAAATTTGATCGGCAGAGTTATGGTTCTTGTGCACTGCACCTCTCCATAATGAGATCTATCCACCTGTAAAGTTTCATGATTCTTCCTAACATACTTTTCGAGTTATGCTCCGGACAAGAATCAAGTTTGAAAATCAACAAAGGGCAATAACTCCAAAAAATTGATCGGCAGAGTTACGGTTCTTGTGCACTGCACCTCTCTATAATGAGATCTATCCACCTGTAAAGTTTCATGATTCTTCCTTACATACTTTTTGAGTTATGCTCCAGACAAGAATCAAGTTTGAAAATCAACAAAGGGCAATAACTCCAAAAAATTGATCGGCAGAGTTACGGTTTTTGTGCACTGCACCTCTCCAGAATGAGATCTATCCACCTGTAAAGTGTCATGATTCTACATTACATACTTTTTGAGTTATGCTCCGGACAAGAATCAAGTTTGAAAATCAACAAAGGGCAATAACTCCAAAAATATGATCAGCAGAGTTACGGTTCTTGTGCAATGCACCTCTCCATAATGAGATCTATCCACCTGTAAAGTTTCATGATTCTTCCTAACATACTTTTCGAGTTATGCTCCGGACAAGAATCAAGTTTGAAAATCAACAAAGGGCAATAACTCAAAAAAATTGATCGGCAGAGTTACGGTTTTTGTGCACTGCACCTCTCCGTAATGAGATCTATCCACCTGTAAAGTTTCATGATTCTACCTTACATACTTTTTGAGTTGTGCTCTGGACAAGAATCAAGTTATAAAATCAACAAAGGGAAATAACTCAAAAATTTTGATCGGCAGAGTTACGGTTATTGTGCACTGCACCTCTCCATAATGAGATCTATCCACCTGTAAAGTGTCATGATTCTACCTTACATACTTTTTGAGTTATGCTCCGGACAAGAATCAAGTTTGAAAATCAACAAAGGGCAATAACTGCAAAAATATTATCAGCAGAGTTACGGTTCTTGTGCACTGCACCTCTCCATAATGAGATATATCCACCTGTAAAGTTTCATGATTCTGCCTAACATACTTTTTGAGTTATGCTCCGGACAAGAATCAAGTTATAAAATCAACAAAGGGCAATAACTCAAAAAATTTGATCGGCAGAGTTATGGTTCTTGTGCACTGCACCTCTCCATAATGAGATCTATCCACCTGTAAAGTTTCATGATTCTGCCTAACATACTTTTTGAGTTATGCTCCGGACAAGAATCAAGTTTGAAAATCAACAAAGGGCAATAACTCAAAAAATTTGATCGGCAGAGTTACAGTTCTTGTGCACTGCACCTCTCCATAATGAGATCTATCCACCTGTAAAGTTTCATGATTCTTCCTAACATACTTTTCGAGTTATGCTCCGGACAAGAATCAAGTTTGAAAATCAACAAAGGGCAATAACTCCAAAAAATTGATCGGCAGAGTTACGGTTCTTGTGCACTGCACCTCTCCATAATGAGATCTATCCACCTGTAAAGTTTCATGATTCTACCTAACATACTTTTTGAGTTATGCTCCGGACAAGAATCAAGTTATAAAATCAACAAAGGGCAATAACTCAAAAAATTTGATCGGCAGAGTTACGGTTCTTGTGCACTGCACCTCTCCATGATGAGATCTATCCACCTGTGAAGTTTCATGATTCTACCTTTAATACTTTTCGAGTTATGCTCCGGACAAGGTTTGGTCTACGGACAGACCGACCGACCGACCGACCGACCGACCGACCGACCGACCGACCGACACTTGCAAATCAATATACCCCCATTTTCTTCGAAAGGGGGCATAATAATGAGTACCCTGAACAAAGGGTTTAGATATTATATAGCAAATTTATAATGTGTGTAACCCTCTTATATGTTGCTCTATTCTTAATCATATTGATTGTCAATCAGATAAGACGGTCAAATTGTTTACTTCTGATATAATATGTGATCCTTGTTTACATAAATGTGAAATGATTCCTCACTGAACAAGATGTGTTTGTGAAACACAAATGCCCTCGAAATGGCCATTTATCTAAAATGTTAAGTTTTTGTAGAGTAAAGGGTTGATAAGGGTTAACAGATGACATGCAGGAAGGTCAAATTGCATGGAACAGATAGATATCATAGAAAGGAAGTTGCATACCAAATTCGAGCTTTGTATGTCAAATACTTTTGGAGAAAAGGTAAAGGTTAAGTTTGGTTAAGTTTTCGGACAGACGGACGGACAGCCGGACAACGGACGGATAGACAGACACGAGTAAAACACTATGCCCCCGATCTCTCGATACGGGGGCATAAAAATTCCAGAACCCACGACATAGGGCTTGTTTCCATGTAAAGTGAAAAGTTGAAGTATAATCTGTTAGAGGTCCATTAGATGTAAATTCATGCAAAGTTAAAACAATCTTTGCCAAATGGTCTTTGAGAAAACTATTATTCTATGTGAAGCCCAATACCTCACAACATAGGGCCAAAGTTTTCTTTTAGCACAATATCATAATTTCAAGTATTTTAGTAGAAGGCATTGAGACAATGCTACATACAAAATTTCAAGACTGTAGACCTTACGGTTTGGGAGGAGAATATTTTTGTAGTTGTGGACAGACAGTAAGACAGACAATAGACAGTGAGAAATCACAATAGCTCAACCTTGAGCTGAAAACGTGGGAAAATGAAGAAATTGCTTGTCACAAGCATTTTCTTCATTTTTCACAATTTTTTCCAAAGCCTTTAACTTGTAGGGCGTCGAAAGGTGTTTGGGAATGTATTAATATCATATCGGATCTGAAACTAGGGCCCTTTTCCTTTTTAAATATAACAGTATTACAAAATGGTAAAATTTTTGGACTTTTCCCATTTGAGGGGGCTTGCAGACGACAATTTCAAGTTCTTTAAATATTAGAATTCTTTCTGTTTTGAGTTAGAAAAATTATGGAACTTGTCCTAAGCAATTTCTTCTGACTTCATTTTCAACAGTGTTTTCCAAAGCCTTTTCTTGTCAAAAGGCATCACCATGCAGTTATGGATTAAGATCTGCTGGTCAAATTTTAATGCTGCTACTTACAACAAAATTAAAATGTATAACCTATGAATATACTGAACCTCAGAAATAACGCACCGCTTATGTTTTCCACTATATCTTTTTTATTACATGGGCGGATCTAGAGGGGGGTCAGGGGGGGGGGGGGGGGCATTGGCCAAAAATTGAATTTTGACTATATAAATTTAGTGTAACGTTACATATTTACCACATTTTGAGCCATAATTTGGGCTTGGAACCCCCCTGGAAAAAATTTTGGGCTTGGACCCCCCCCCCCTGGAAAAAAATCCTGGATCCGCCCTTGTATTATGTTACTTTTTCAAATTGTAAAACCACAACATGAACTGATATCAGTTTATTTTCTGGTCAAATATTGTTACGCTACCATAAAGCAATCAAACATGACGAGGTAGCAAATGTGACTACCCTCCAAAGTGAAAGTCACAAAATCAGTACTGTGTGTGACCACTTTGCAGAGCAATACAGTCTGTGATTCGTCGACGCATGGGACTAAAAACGACTTAAAACCCCCCAAAAATCAAACAAAATGGTTTGGAGTGGACAATTGAACAAGAGATGTTTGTAAAACATATATGCCCCCTCAAGGGCATACCTTTGATGTAGGTCAAACTCCAAGGTCAACACCACAAGGTCCAAGGTCATGGTCAAATGTCAAAGGTCTTGGTAGGTGTCCATGTGTGACATATCAAGGCTGCAGGTGTAATAGGCGTGAGATTTCGGTCAAACTCCAAGGTCAAGGTCACATGGTCCAAGATCATGGTCAAATGTGAAAGGGTTGGTACAAGGTGTCCATGTGTGAAGTATCGAGGCTGTATGGTAAAGTTTTTTTTACAGTGTCACCCCTATTTAAAGGGCCAGCCAGTTTTGGCTTATGAGACACTCTCTTTCTCAATACAGAGTACCTCCCAATTCCCCATTCATGATGCTGGGCGTCTGGCAGAGATGGGTCTACGGTAACCATTAGTTTAATTAGCTGGCGGCTCACCAACCGGTCACATCGGTTCTAATCTGACAGGCCGGTTTCCACTGGGATTCAAACCTTCCACCTCCTGCTTCCAAGGTGGACGCCCTAACCACTAGGACATGGAAGTGGTATGAGTCAAAAGACATGAGATAGAGGCCAGATTAAGTTTGTTTAAAAGAAGGTCAAACTTCAAGGTCAAGGTCCAAGGTCATGGACAAATCTGAGCAGTGTTGGTAGGTGTCCATGTGTGAAATATCAAGGCTGCATGTGTATAAGGACATGAGATAGAGGTCAGGTTAAAGTTTTTTAAAAGAAGGTCAAACTCCAAGGTCAAAAGGTCCAAGGTCAAATGAGAACAGTGTTGGTAGGAGGTGTCCATGTGTGAAATATCAAGGCTGTATGAGTAAAAGGACATGAGATATACGCCTGGTTAAAGTTTTTTAAAAGTAGGTCAAACTACAAGGTCAAGGTCACGATATCCTAGATCATGGTCAAATGTGAACGGTGTTGGTAGGTGTCCATGTGTGAAATATCAAGGCTGTATGTGTATATTCTGTTTTTATTCGGGAGACAGGGCGGAGCCTAATAAGCGGTTCATTACATTGAAGCTTGAGGAGAAATAGCCTTCTCGATTAGCTGTAAATCGTCGGTACCATTGTAAAACGTTATAACTACAGCGTGAATCAAGCTTTAGTTATGAGGTTTTATAACAACACATTTAACAATCGCACATTCTTTCAATTTCGATTTTCTCATACATCAACCAAGGTATCGAGAAGTAAACTCGTTTAATAACCTCTTTGCTTAGCCACGCCCTGAAAGGTGAATAAAAACGGAATATAATAGGGCATAAGACATAGACAAGGTTAAAGTTTTTATTAGCCCAGGTTAAATCTTTTTAAAAGTAGGTCAAACTCCACGGTCACAAAGTCAAAGGTCATGGTCCCAAATGAAAGGTCTTGGTTAGAGGTATCCTCAGGTAAAATATCATTGCTATTTCTTTAATAGGGCATAAGATAAAGGCCAGGTTCAAGTTTTTCAAATCAGTCAGAAAGTAGGTAAAACTCCAAGGTCAAGGTCACAAGGTCAAAGGTCATGGTGAGATATCAAGACCATCATCTCTAACAGGGCATGAGATATGGGCAAGGTTAAAGTTTCTGCAGACGCTGACGCAGACACCAACATCCAAGGGTATTACAATAGCTCTTCCAAGACTTTCGTCCCCGGCAAGCTAAAAATTGGGATGGTTCAAGTTCAAAGATGAAGCATACAACAATTACTCACAGTACTACCACGAAATCCAATCTGAGCCTATAGCTGCTCTGAGTCAGCTTGCAAATCCATTGGTGACAGAACAAGAGTTGTCTGTGGACAACGTAGCTCGCCTGTACAAGAGCTTGTCACAAAAAAAGAGTCCAAGGTCAAAGGTCAAGGTCATTGGGTCAATGGTCATGATCTCAAGGTCAAGGTACGTAGTATCCATATGTGAAATATCAAGGCTCTATCTATAATGAATAGAGCATGAGATATAGGCCAGGTTAAAGTTTTTTTTAAAGTAGGTCAAACTCCAAGGTCAAGGTCACTAGGTCAAAGGTCATGGTCCCAAATGAAAGGACTTGTCAATAAGTATCTATGTGTGAAATATCAAAGCTGTATCTCTAATAGTGCCTGAGATATAGACCAGGTTAAAGTTTTTCAAGTGAAGACGCGACGGGACACGACGCCGACGGCGACACTAGGGCTGTGACATTACCTCCCCGGACATAAAGTCCCGGCTCCCTAAAAATTACTTTAGTCAAATGTCAGAAAGGATAGTGACCCAGCCGGTGTTTGAACTCACAACCAGGCCCTAAGTTCTAGAAGTGCCATTTAACCCTTTCCCAAACAAGACCTGGTTTTGACGTCTCTAATAGATAAGGCTTGGGAAAACATTGAAACAAAAGGAGAAACTGCTGATAAACAGCAGTTTCTCCTTTTGTCTCAATATTTCTGTGCTATATTGTACACAAATTCCTTCCTTTTTACCATCAATTTTGTTGTCTAGAGCAGCTTTTAAAATTGGAGCACCCTAAAATTTTGCCGTTTGGGAAAAGGGTTAACAATCTAGAACATTCTAGAACAGTTCTTGAACTTTATCCCAGGGGTTACAAGCAAGCTTACCTGCTGGCTACTAGACCTATTTTCCTTCGATCTTGAGCGAGCATTCTTGCCGTCTGCTTGTGGATTGAAGATCTTTTTTAACCTAGCTGGCAATGTCATTAAGGCATCGCGATAAGAACTGTATCTTGTCATCCCAGTCTGAGAACACGGCTGTATTGGAACAGTAGATCTGGCCCTGGGATTCGTTAACATTGGAACAGTAGATCTGGCGCTGGGATTCGTTGACATGGGAACTGTAGATCTGGCCCTGGGGTTTGTTGAACATCCCACTCTAGCTGTTGAAATGTTTCGCAAAACATTCCGTCTACATATAGCGTACATATTGAACCCTAGTTCCTGACCTGAAAATGAATAATTAGAGGACCATTTAACATATATACAGCCCATCATTAGCACTGAAAGGCCTGAGACGAAATTTGAAAAGTGTCAATTATTCATTAACTGTGTTACATTTCCATTCCAAATACAAACATAAGCATTTTGAACGGTTTAGAATTTTGAATTAATGCATACTTATCATGGAAATATTTGACAAAAATGTCCCAAATTACCTCCCTTGTATATAAATATAGAGTGAAATAATATTTGCAAATTATTTTCTTCTTGAAGCATAATCTTGAAATCCGGCATGGTGAATCACCTTATGTGAAGTGTATTTACAAGTGTGTGTAATTTGATGCAATTCGTATAGCTAGAAAGTAGTGTTTTAATGATGGGTCATATACCTTAACCTCTTCTATTACCACACAATGGCACCTTTTGATGCCCTAAAAGATGAAGGCTAAAGCCGTTTTGGAAAACAACATGGAAAATAAAGAAATTGCTTGTGTCTGTGACAAACAATTTCTCCATTTCCCTCCATATTTTCTTAACAAAACCACCAAAAATGTAAAATTCTATGAACATGAAATTGACCTCTGCAACATCTTTGAATTTGTTCTTCTAAAATTTGCTGTCTAGTAATGGGTTAAATCTTTCTTTTGTTTCACAACTTGACCTGGTTTTGACGTCCCAGTTTGACGTCCCAGTAAGAATAGGCTTGAGAAAACATTGAAAGAAAAGAAGAAACTGCTGATTACCAGCAGTTTCTCCTTTTGTCTCATTATTTTCTATGCCATATTTAACACAAATTCTATCTTAAATAACTTCCATTTTGTCGTCACGGGCCAGCTAAAAAGCCTTGCAACAAAAAGTGTTTTCCCCTTGCCTTGCTCTAAAGAAGCAAGAGGGTGGAATAATAGCCACAAACCAATGCTCATCAAGGTTTTAACTACGATATTGCAGCGTCTAGATATCCTTTAATCAAATCTTCTCTGATGAAATTTTGCTCTTTGATCTTTGGATGTCGCTAAGACTCGCTATGTAAGTAGCCACTCAGTGGCGGATCCAAACAAACTCCACTGTGTAGCCTTATTATTTTCATACAGAAATTCAGTTAAAATATTGTTTGCTAATAGGAAAACGGACCCCCCGCCCCCCCCCCCCCCTCCATCGCAGAAATGCTTCTTCTTCTTCTTCTTCTTCTTCCAAGTTGTGATCAGGAGTCATAAAATTGACTGTACTGTTGACCAGTGAAAAGGGGAGGAAACAACCATTTCTTCAAGTAAAACCAGTGTAAAACATCAAATATACAGTCTAAAACTTTTTACAAGGTCTTGGTGGGATTACTCTCTGAAACCGAAGGATCCACCTCTGACTAGGTCATCCAGTGCAGCAGAGAAGCCTTCGCCTGTGTCGATGTCGGTGATTGTTGCGGGGAGTTGGTTCCATTCCCTGATGGTTCTGGGGTAGAAGGACTGATGGTAGACGGTGGACTGGGTTCGTAGCTGTTTGATTCGTCCATGTCCTCTGGTTCTCGAGTCACTTGTTTGGAGTATATCACCGGGATCCATATCTACTTCGTGGTGTTTAATTTTGTGTAGGTACTTTAGTCTGTGCACTCGCCGTTGATTTTGGAGGTACGTCCAGCCCAGTTGGTTTATCATATTTGTCACGCAGCCTGGTGTTCTGTCCTTGTAGTTGTTGGTCACAAATCTGGCTCCTCGTCTTTGCACCTTGTCGAGTTGGTTTATATCTCCTGCTAGGTAAGGATCCCAGGCAGCTGAGGCATAGTTGAGTGTAGGGGCTACAAAGGTGTGATATGTACGCTCCCGAACTTCTTGGGTACAGCTCCGTAGATTCCGTTTGAGAAATCCCAAGGTACTGTTTGCTTTCGCTGCTGTCTTGTTGACGTGGGTTTTCCAAGACATGTCTTCGTTTAGGTGGACACCGAGGTATTTGGCGTGACCAACAGCTTCAAGGGTATGGCCATGTAGTGTGTACTTGTGTTGTTGTCTTTTCTTCGGATTTGTACATATGTGGATCACTTGGCACTTTTCGGGGTGGAATTTCATCTGCCACTGGTCTTCCCACTTCTCCAGAGAGTTCAGATCTTCCTGAAGGGCTTTGGCATCCTGGTCTGATGTGACACGCCTGCAGAGTAAGCTGTCATCTGCGAATAGTCCACAGTCCGATGTTACACATTCGGGGAGGTCATTAATGTAAGCCAGGAAGTAGAGTGGCCCATTTACTGTACCCTGGGGGACTCCAGATGTAACATCGCCTTCATCAGATACTTTCCCATCCAGGAGAACACGCTGTTTCCGATGAGTTAGGAACGCTTCAACCCAACTAAGAGTCTCCTCTCTCACCCCGTAGAAGTCGAGCTTGTGCAGTAACCGCTGGTGGGGGACCTTGTCAAACGCTTTCGAAAAGTCAAGCAGAATTGCATCTACTTGATCTTTTCCTGTTCGTAGTTTGCTGGCTATTCCCTGGATGGTGGTGACAAGTTGTGATTCGCATGAGCGTTTTTTCCGGAAACCATGTTGTTGGTCACAGAGTATCTTGTGTCGATCAAAATGGCACATTATGTTGGAATGGACAATGTGCTCCATGATTTTACATGTAATAGAGGTGAGCGAGACCGGCCTATAGTTTGAAGCTTGTTGCTGGTCACCTTTCTTGAAGACTGGTACAATGTTTGCAAACTTTCCAGTCTCTGCTGTATCCGCCGCTGCCACTTAGTGACTTACAATCAAATTGATTGTTTTGGATGTAAAGAGGAATCAGTGCTCTTGAATTTGAGATATGAGTTAACATTGTTGCAAACTCATGGACTTTGCTATGTGCTCAAACGTTATGGTTAGGGTTTATGCCCCGCAACCATGCTTGGGCTTGATTCGGCACGTAAACCAATGACAATTGACATTTTCTTCTAAATTACTCAATCTTGAGACACAGGTAATTACAAAAATATTACATTTATATTACAAGATCCATTTTCTGTAGTTTTGCCTGCAAAATGCGATTGATTTTTCTGTCGATGTGCGTAAATATTTCTTTCCCTTCTCAATCTTTGTGACTTCGTCCAAATAATATTTGTTCCTTTATCTTTTTTGCGCCAAACATTTTCGCTACAATAATGGGACAGATCAATCTATGTATAAATTATGCTTCCTCTTTTTTACCTAGCTCCTCTAATCTGAGACTAATCATATTTAAAATTATTCTATGGAAAATGAGAAATAGTGATTTCTTCACCCTTAACCCATTACCACACAATGACTCTTTTTGACTCCCCACAAGATAATTGCTTTGGAAAACATCGTGGAAAATGAAGAAATTGCTTGTGACAAGCAATTTCTTCATTTCCCACGATGTTTTCTGCCAAAAATGACCAACAAATTTTAGATTCCATTCACTTGAAATCGTCGTCTGCAACATCTTTGAATTTGGACTAGTCTAAAATTTTGTCGTTTGGTAATGGGTTAATGTATTCGAGCACATCTGTCCACCATACTCATATGGGTACAGGAAGGTTTATAATATTTGGGGCCAAATTTTAACCCTTTCCCAAACGACAACATTTTAGGGTGATCCACTTCAAAAACTACCATACATGACAAAATGGATGTTATCAAAGATGGGATTTGTGAAAAATATAACACAGAAAATATTGAGACAAAAAGGAGAAACTGCTGGTTATCAGCAGTTTCTTCTTTTGTTTCAATGTTTCCCAAGGCTGATCTATCAGGGACGTCAAAACCAGGTCTTGTTTGGGAAAGGGTTAAAGTAAATGGAAATATGGGTGTATTATGGGGGACATAGGGGGAGGGGGACAGGCACCTTTTCTAAATTATTGGGGACCCCTGGCCCCCTCTTCCTACGCCTATGATACTGCACATAGTCCCTACAAAGTGTTCACAAACTGCCCAAGAAACAGAAAATTTTCAATATTTTTGTTAATACTGGATCAATTTGAATTCGGTTTGAAGCAAAGAATGTGCAAAAAATGCCAGGAATAAGCTGGAGATAATGAAATTTTGAAAAATCAACTGATTAGAGGGTTATTGAATTTTTGGTTGATCTTCAATAACTTTTTTATCACCAGATTTTTCAAGAATTAACCAAGTCCACCTAATGCGTGACGTCCGACCACATTCTCTGCCTCAAACCGAATTCAATTTAGTCCCCTACATAGGCGTAGGAAGAGGGGGACCAAGGGGCCTCCCCCCAATAATTAAGAAAAGGGGCCTGGCCCCCTTTGCCCCCCGAAATTCATCCATATATTCCATTTACTTGCCCCCCCCATATTATAAACCTTCCAACGCCACTGCCCTATTAACAAAATTATTGAAGATATTAAGTAATTACTGTATCACGTGATTATCCATTGTGTTTATCAAAGCATTTTGCGGGACAAGTTGTTACACCCACAGTTCCACGACAATGATACCAAGCTCAATGTTATTACAGTCGACACTCCTTGTGTCGACATTGGATAAGTCGAATTTTCGCTTAAGTCGAAGTTCAAATCTGGTCCCGTCCTCATCTATTGACATAATTTTTTTTTCAAAACAAAATAATTTCGAACTGAATATAGCCATTGAAGTATACATGTAGTAGGAAAATGATAGAAATTACTCGACAAGAGCAATTTCTTTCCTTTTCCTACTATATTTCAATAATATTCGTACTTGATAAGTTTCAAAAAACGGTCAAATATCAAATATCTCGAAGCCGAACAAAATCGGATAAGTCGAACTCCGGATACATCGAAGTATTTTGACGGCCCCTCCAACTTCGACACAACGAGTGTCGACTGTACTTCTATGTTATGGTAGCTTTTTTTCTTTCACAACTACTTCTGCAAAATCAATCCTGGCGATTTAAGCGTGTCCGAAACAAGACCTAGTTTTGACGTCCCTGGTAGAAAAGGCTTGGGAAAACATTGAAACAAAAGAAGAAACTGCTGATGAACAGCAGTCTCTCCTTTTTGTCTAGTTTTTTTAGTTTAAACATATTTTATTGCCATAAACATATCAAATACTTACAAAACATACATTTATATGATTTTTTTACAGACAGTTAGGCAAAAGGGTTTGGCCACAAGTTCTGAAAACTTAGAAACGGCCGTTCCCTTTTGAAACTTACAATAATCAGTCTTCAAAAACAGTATTCAATTTTTCTTAACTATAATTATAGAGTCATAGATATGAAGACAGTTTTGTTCCAGTTATAGAATAGAAATCTAACATGGCAATTAATATCAAATCTAAAAAAAATGAGCGGGTTAGGTCAGTCAGTGTTCGAGAGGGATAGGGGTTGTATTTTCTTTTGCTACTACCACGCATTATCCATCAAACCTTCGGCAAAACACGTTTTCTATATGTATCTATTTGGACTAAAATATGATTGGAAAATTAAGGTCCCAGGAAAACGGCATTGTGGACCCCCTTTTTTATATTGCGCCAATAAGAAACGTGAGACATTTAACATGTCTTTGTACAATACTGAATTCTATTGGATGAGTACAATGCAGAACGAGGCTATATTTGGAGGAGCCGATAGGCGAGTCTAAATATAGACTGGTTCTGCATTGTACGAATCCAATAGAATTCGGTATTGTACAAAGACATGTTAAATGACCTCTTTATTTCACATCATTTTTTTCACACAAAGCATGACAAAGATTAATTTTGTATAAAAAATAAGATCGAGATCTAAATACTTTTAAATAGAATTCCAACGTGAAATAAAAAGGAAGAAAAACAACAAAGGCTTATGTCATGAAAAAAATGTAGGCTACATGTACATTTCTAACACTATGAAATATACATGGCATCTGACATTAAATCTATATTTATCGATTTATGTTTGTCTCAAAAGATTGAATAGACCGTCATATGACAGTGTGAAATGTACATGAAATTTGTCATATAAACTATCTATCATGCCAAGCGTAAATCAACAATGAAAACATTGACAGAAAAGGAGACATTGCTGATAAACGGCAAATTTCCTTTTCTCTTTTTTGTCAAGCCTTTTAATGGGTATCAAATCCAGGTCTTGTTTGGGAAAGGGTTAAGTGTGATTTTTATCATTGCTGCAAATTAAATGCGCTACAATTCAGAAATGTTTTGAAATGAAAATAATCTCTTTCGTGATGTTTAAAATCATTTTCTCCTTTTGCCTTAATGTTTTCCCAATGTGTTTTTTTTTTCAATCACAGAATCAAAGCTATGTCTTGTTTAGGACAGTGAATTCAAAATATCATGTTGAAACAATTATTCAACTCTAATGCACAATTTTGCTTTTGCAGACTAGAACTCTACTTAAGAGAGATTCGATGCGAATATGGATATTTTGTATCGCAGCCTCGATTTGGGAAAAAATCCATATTTGTACGGTTCAATCGATATTTGTAGGGTTCAAATGAGTGCAATGCATATTTGGAGGGTTCAACCGGTGCATCGTACAAATATCGATTTGGCCGCTTTGGAGTATCGAGAATCCCGTGCGTTCACGCAATTATCTCGTGCGTACAATACGGCTCTAGGTATTGTATACTCACGTGGTACGAATGGGACGATTTCATTGGTTTACTAATGTAGGGTGTGAAATAATATGTTATATGTATTGTATCAATATAAATGATATAATTATGTACTTATCGGACATGGTTGCCTCTTTTTAGGTATATAAGTTTTAGAAAAATCCGAATGCATATAATTTACGTACGAAGGCAGTCCGGGAACTTTCTGACTGTACCTCGTAAATTTTAAAAAATTCGTCAATAATGGTTGGCTTTTGTCCTACCTTAATAATGTATAATCATGTTTTTTGTACTTCCTTTTTTTTTTGCAAAAACGACATCTGCCTGATATGCTGAGTTTGATCCGTTTCTCATTTCTATATAGTCTGGTTCCCTGTCGTACTATGTATTTTAGTACATCAGGCACCCAGTAGCCATGACCGCCTCCAGTGTGGAGATTTCACTACAAAAAGACAAAGAACAATTGAGTTGTTTTTGAGAGCAAAGCTGTAACTTTTATGAAATATATAGTTTTCGGTATATCTCTAATACTAGCAGTAACATTTTTAAACGACCATCACGCTAACCCGAAATAAATCAGTTTTAAATTATGAACATGCAATCTTTATTTTGATAATTTTGAGACCTACATGACTAGATATCTGATTAATTCAGGGGTAGAGCATCCGACTTTTGTTGTAGACATCTAGTATTCGAATCCCACCTTGGGTACATGTTGTTTTCCTCCTATCTATTTTACATTTTCTCCAACCAAACTATTCTAGAAATCGCAAAGACGCCATAAAAATAATTGGTAATCGTTTTTTATTGCGTCTTTGCAATCTCTAGAATAATTTGGTATAAAAATGTAAAAAAATAAAAGAAATATAGGGGAACAAAAATATGTATCCTTGCTGGGATTTAAACCACGGACCTCTTGAATTCGAATCGTACGCTCTACCACTAGGCTAATCAGACCATTGAAAAGATCCTATTCAAATTTCCAAAATAAAGTTTATAGGTTCATAATTTAAAACCGGTTTATTTCGGGTTAGCGTGATGATCGTTTAAAGCTTTTACTACTAAACTGACGTCCAAAAAAACGCTCCAATGAAATTTGTCGTTATTTTCTTTATGCCTTTCACAATGTTATTGAAATGTATACTGTATATTATCATTTTGGCCGACAGTTACTGCAAATGAAAAAATATGCGTTTCTATGCATCGACATGTCCATTTCCGGTGACTGGTCACATTTTCTACGTGCGCTTCGTGTATGTATACCACGTGATGAAATTCGTCACATTTTACATAGTAACATGTGTTATAGGAAAGGCAACCACGATTTTAAAGATTTTCTTACGAAACATGCGAATTGAAGGATACCAAGACTTAATTCTGAAAAAGGGAGCCCGTTATATGGCCATTTTTGAATGCGACAAATGCACAAACAAGTCGCAAGACAGTTTAACAGCTTGTGTTTCTCGATTCGGTGTCTTGATCGACGCTTTAGAGTTCCTCCAACGTTTATTGATCGGCCACGCTCAACTAGACCTCATGTAACGCCTGTAAATCAAGATAATTCTCCACGTTAATGTCATGTACGTTTCAGGTTTGTGACGTTGGGATCGACTTTCTGTCGATTAGTTGATTAATGTGGTGGCCTAAAAAGTGTTTTTCTGGTAACTGTGACGTTGTTGCAAGTAACGTTTGAAACAGACACACTGTTCGGAAAATAGAGCTCGTTGATTAGCCATTTTCAAATGCGGGGAAATCAAAAACAAGTCGCCTGACGTTTTGACGTCTTGCATTGCACGATTAGGCATCTTGGTCGACGAGTTAGAGTTACAGAAACATTTGCCAATCGGCCAAAATCAGATAGACCTCATGAAACGCCTGTTATACAAGAAGTTGTCTTACGTTAACGTCATATGCGTTTCAGGTTTGAGACGCTGAAATCGACTTCGCATTCAGTATTCACTAACTGTGGTCATCAAATAAGACGTTTAACGGTATTTTTTGTCGTCGCAAGTAAAGTGCTACTGTTTTTCAAACGGAAATTCTGGTACCACTCTGTTTAAATGTGCCGTTTTTTCTAAACTGTGACCGTTTGATATTTCTTTATCGCCACTTTTCAAGTACAGATAATCAAATTTACAGATGCAAATAAGTATTTGTAATTTCAAATCAGATTTACTGAATAATCGGAAATTTATTTGGACTGAGGCGTTTCTTTTGGACGTCAGTATAGTTTTAAAAATATACCGAAAACTATCTATTTTATAAATGCCATATCTTTAAAGGACTTTGCTCTTTGTCTTTGTAGTGAAATCTACCCAGTTGATGCGGCCATGGCTACTGTGTGCCTGACATAGAGCTGACTTCGATTGGCCTATGGCTCGCGCCATCGTTGGGAACCGGCGCTGTTCTATCTATTAGATTCACTCCCCGTTTTGTGTGAGCCGATCAAAATCTTGGTTTACTTGAAACTGATTGGTCCGCTGTTTATCCGAGGAGTTCCAAATGACATAATGCAGCCATGGTCCGACCAAAGTTCTTGCTGTGGTCGGACCATAGCTGCGGAAGTGAAGTAAAATAGCTCGCACCATTGATGTTCGATTGGAGCGACAGCGTGCAATAACTAGAGCTAGATCGTCTGACTCGAAGTCAACCCCAATAGCGCAGTATTAGGGGCAGGTAAACCAGACCAATTTTTAGAATGCCCATATGATCTCACTTACAAGTCACAAATATTTTGCACAGTCGAATGAATTTGTCACGAAATCCACGTTGGATATTCACGTGATACAACAATTTTAGAAAACCTTAAATACTTTCGTTTATGCCGATTTTAATTCGGTATGAAACAGAGAAGTTGGACAGATGTAACGCAATAACTTTTTCATCAGTAGATTTCTCAAAAACTCGCTATGTCCATCTTATTCATGTTATTTGCCCATCTTCTCTGCTCCAAACAGAATTCAAATTTCCCTTCACACATTTGTATATGTTTACCTCATGTATTCATGTACAGGAACTGAGTGAAATAAAGGAATATTATATTGTATTATTGGATTGGAAAGACTTAAACCTAGTCCGATGGGTCGTGAATACCCGACATTATTTTGGAAAACCAACCTTTGAGCCAATTGATCCAATTTAACTGCAGTGTTTTCGCTTTGTTGTTTGTATTCAGTAAGACGAGCAGACATTAGAACAAGTGACTGATTCCAAACATCGAATTGTTCACTCAACTGTCGAACAAACAGCTTTTCCTTCGCAAAGGCGTCGAGGAGTGACGAAGCTTGGCTTTTCTTCTTTTGTATCGGACCTCTCTTTGGGTTATTCTGAAAGTAAATTCGCTTGGGAAAACATAAAGACAAAAGAAGACAATGCGTTGAGGAGGGACGAAGCTTTGGTTAAGGTAGAATACCCGTAATGTGGCCATTTTGAGATTCATAAAACGTCGGATTTTTTTCGAGCGGCGTCGTTACGTATCCCAACTTATTCGTGCGCGGTCGTAAAGTTCCACCGCCGAATGTTTTCGACGTCGCCCGAATAATTTCGACGTCGCGCGAAAATCATAAGGGGTGGACCACCTTAAGTCTTGGTTATTCTTCTTTTCTATCAGGTCTCTTTTTGGATTATTCTGGAACTAAATCCACTTGATCATCGTCAATTCTTTTCCCAAGCAGTACCTTATTTTCACGCTCTTTATTGGGAAAAACTTAAGAAAACATTTAGACAAAGGACGAAAATGTTGCAAATGAGCATTTTCTCCTTTCGCTTCAGAGTTTTCTGTTCTACACTGTACAAAGGGCTTATTTCGAATTCTCGTTGTTTTGGAGAGGGTTAAGAAAGTATTGACGAACAAGGAAAGTAATTATAACTACATAACGTCGGTTTTCGTTGAAAACCTCGTAACTGCAGCTTGTTTAAAGCTGCAGTTACGAGGTTTACTATGAAAAAGGACGATAAATACATTATTATATATGTCGAAATTTACGAACAACGAAAGTGCAGGGCATGATAAGGTTGGAGCTTATTAGTCCTTCCCCATCAAGTACCAAATTTGAGTAGCCCTAGACACGGTGGAGATTGTGAATTAAGGGATGGATAACGACTACGAACAAAAATAATCTCGATTCTGGCCAAATATTTTGCAATTTCTTCATTGACTAAGCAGCCAGTCTACAATATTTCCAGTCTATTTTTTTTTATTTTCGGACTGACTCATTTGACGCATCACTTTATCCATTTTTGGATAAAAATCACGACGCGGTGCGCATAACTCCAAAATCCTGTCGCCAAAAAGTAGCAAGCAGAAAATTTCAACTACATGTACAAATACATTTGCAACAAAATAAAGTTTGATTTTCGTCTCAATTTCATCTAATAAAATAATTAATTCAAATTAGATTATTCATTTTACTCTATGCAAGCATATGAAGCAAATATGCCGCGTGACAGGAAGTCATGAGGAAGTACCACGTGTATGCATTTTATGGGCGCTGACATCTTGAAAGTAGTTAACCCAGAATGCCCACCAGAGATAGATGGTAATCGACAGGTGGCGACATCTATTGGTAGATATTGGCAACTTCTTTTATTTCCCTGTTAATTGACCAAACGCCGCCTGGCAATCAAAAACATTGATTAGCCAATGGACGATCAGAAAAATGTCATGCCCCAATCGTTCTTCGTTGCACGTGTTATTGTATCGATTTATCGACTGACAATCAAAAAATCGACAAGGCAATGGTAAAGAATTTTGTGCAAACAATAGACTAGGTTTACGGTTATGTTTTGATAAACCATCGGTGTTGTTATAAAATCTCGTAACTACGGCTTAAATCAAGCCGTAGTTACGATATTTTATAACAACACCTACGAAATACGATTTTGTTTGTCCGAATTTACGTCACGATTAACTGGATAAGATCGTTCCCTATTAACGACCACATCCCCATTGTTTGTCTTAAATTCTATGTTGGGCGGAGCGATCTGTCGATTGGCGTTTGGTCAATTGTCAAAAGGCTTGGTACATGTACCCCGCCTTACTAAGGTCTTTCCTGAAATATATGGATAATTTGTGGAATCCTTTTACTATTTTCAAAATGTGATCCCGAGCGACCAGAAAACGAATTGATAACATCTACGGACAAATAAACCACGCTTCAGGTAAGAATTTGTGCAATAATCTTCTTGTTCATAATTTATGAGTCTATTTTCATGCGGTTTGTTGCATGTACCCCGCCTTATTGAACCATTTAATCAGATGTATGACTTATTTGAAAACTCTGAATACTTGCATGTACCCCGCATTACTGAGATCTTTCCTCAGATATATGACTTGTTTGTAGAATCTTTGTTCTTTGTCCAAAAACTGATCCCAACCGACCAGAAAAACCACAAAAAATCCAGGTCCTTTTTCTAGTCGGTTGGGGTCGATTTTTGAGAAAAGTACAGAGTTTTCAGATAAGTAATACATCTGAGAAAAGGGCTCAGTAAGGCGGAGTACATGCAACAAATTGCATGAAAATTAACGCAGAACTAAGAAAGTAATTGCACAAATTCTTACCTGAAGCGTGGTTAATTTGGCCGTAGTCGTTACCATTTCCGCTTTCTGGTCGGTTGGGACAATATTTTAGAAAAAGTACCACGAGTTATCTAATATGTCATACATACGATGAAAGAGCTCGGTAAGGCGTGGTACATGCAACAAACCTTTTGAAAATTGACGCTCAAATAAGGAAGTTATTGCAAAAAATCTTACAAGAATCGAGATTATTTTGTCCGTATTCGTTATCCATCCAATGATGCACAATATCAACCGTGAAAATTCTAACAAAATATTATAAATAACATACCATATCAACAGCAGAGGAAATGCTGGCCATTTCAGCGCATTCAGATTTCATGGCGGCCAATTGCTCTTCACCTTCCAGCACTTTCTCTCTGAGTATACCCAGCTCAAGCTGCACCGAATTCATCTGACTAGTCCATAGCTTGTAATATAGATCTGCCTTACTTTTCGAGGAGTGTGTTGTGGGTACTCCAGAAGTAATCAGAACGAGAACCGTCATTATGTTGTTCATATTGCAGTTTTCGTCCGACCCTATTGTCAATTGTTTTATTAATGGTTAGTTTCCGACAAAGAGCAAAAAAGAAAACAAAGCTAGAAAAATCGCTGATTTTCATCGAAAACCTCGTAACTGCAGCTTTAAACAAGCTGCAGTTACGAGGCTTTTGTTGAAAAGCAGCGAAATAAGGAAGAAAATCTCCCGGATTGCTCGATTTTTACCATTTCCTTCACGCCTTTGTTTTTACCCTTTCCAAAACGGACAAAAATAGATTGCTTGCTAGACGACATGATGAATGTTGATACAAATAGACCCGCCATGTACACGGTGGATAATCTCGTAACTCAGAATTTCAGAAAATCATCTACAGTCGACACTCGTTGTGTCGAAGTCAGAAGGGCCGTCAAAATATTTCGACATATCCGGAGTTCGACTCATCCGATTTTGTTCAATTACGAATCAATAACATTTGACCATTTTTGTTGCTCATTAAGTGCGTTCATAATTGAAATATAGAAGGAAAAGGACAGAAATTGCTCGAAACGAGCAATTTCTATCCTTTTCCTACTAAATTTCAACGGCCATATTTATTTTGAAATTATTTCATTTAACTTTCTGATTATCCATTGGTGAGGGCAGGGCCAGATATTCACCTCGACTTAAGCGGAATTTCGACTCATCCGATGTCGAGATAACGAGTGTCCACTGTATGTCTTTTTCAATATTTTACCAATTCGAATTCGGATTGAAGCAGAGAATGTGGGAAAGTGTCAGGAATAAGCTGGACGTAGTGGATGTTTGAACAATTAACTGTTAAAGAATTATTGAAGATCAACCAAAATTTTGGTTGATCTTCAATAACTTTTTTATCAGTTGATTTTTCAAAAACGTACCACCTGCATGTAATGCTTGACGTCTGTACACATTCTCTGCTTCAAACCGAATTCGAATTGGTCTCGTATTAACAGAAATATTGAATATTTTCTGAAAATGTAGTATCACGTGATTATTCCCCGAGATGTATTTGCTGCAGATATTTGTGATATGTACAAGATAGCGCGGAAATTATTTAGGCAAAAGTAGAAAATTTAATGCTGCTTATCAGCATTTCTTTCTCTTTCCTCAATGTTTCTTAGGGCGATTTCTACTATCAAGACCTTGTTTGGGAAATGGGTACATCAGATGTAGGCCAGCGAAATCAGCTAAGTGGTATAGTGCTCCCAGAACTTCTGTGTATGTTATGACCCCAATCCGGTGTAACGTAGTAAAGTGACCCCCATAGAATACTGACCCCCCGGTCATAATATTATGACCGGGGGTTATAATATTATGACCTACCCACACGTAGAAAAGTGACCCCTCACGTAGAATTGTGACCCCCCATAAAATACCGACCCCCTTCTCCACATACACACCAAAAATCTTACTCTAATATAAACCCAACTATGGTAGACGTACAACATAATTATCTCCATCGATAGGCATCAGAGGTGCAATCATGGCACTCGTCCGTGCATGCGTTTGTCCGTACATACAGAGTGTTTTGACCGGAACTTTTCATTAATTATTGGGCGAACCCGATTCAAACTGGCTGGTTAGACGTTTCCACCGCATCTGAATTGATTTGATTTAAACTCCACGCTGTTTTCAACTGTTATGGTCATATTGCGGCGGCTGGAGCACCTACTATGGATTCCTGATATGTCTCGCACCCGTACTACCAAATAATACAAACAAACCCTCCTGCTGCTCTCTCATATAGATGATTAACACCCATTGGTGAGAGACAAATGACTTTTGTCAAATGTCAGAATGGCTACATGCCGAGCCAGGTTCGAACTCACGACCCCTTGATGAAAAAGACCCCGACGTTACCAACTAAGCTATCCGGTTTCGGAGCAGCTGTATTGATTCTTAATCGTATGCACAGTAGGCGTACAGTATGTTCATGGATCGAACTACTACCGATGTATATTTGTGTTGAAAGGGTAAATCACACCGTTCATCCAGATACAAAATACACGGATTTGTCTTCCAAACGCGGATTTGAAAATCAACAGCGTGGGAATACACAAGGTAAGAAAACATCAACATATAGCCTTTTAATTGCCGCAATATAAAAAGTGTTTGTGCAGAGCTGATGCAAAATGGTTTATCTTGAGGGTGCTGCAGTTTCATAACAAAATATTTGAGTAAACTATAGATACAAGCGATTTTAAATCGTAAATCACTATTTTCTCGCCTACTTCCCGTTTTGTTTTATATTTGCAGAAATTATTTAACTGGTTTCGAGCAAATATCTCTTCAAAATAAGTATTCGACATCTATGGAACAAATCTATACCATTCATCAACCTGGAAAAATAAATTTTGGGTGTCTAAAGCCATGTTTAAAAATTAGCCTAGTTTGCTTCAAGGTACAACTTACCACGGATGTTGATACCACACACCACGGATGATCCACATAATTTGGGTAAAACAAACTCGGATGCGAAAATCGGGTTTAATAGTGCAAAACACTTAAACTGACGTTTCTATTTAAAATACAATGACAAATGCTTGATTTTTATAAAGTAAACGTGCTATAACCGCATCCCGTCGACTTTTATAGTCGGTTATTAGTCCCCTACCGGCGAAGCCGAAGGGGACTTTAGGTTTGCACTATGTCCGTCAGTCAGTCTGTCCGTCCGTCTGTCCGTCCGTCAGTCCGGTGAATTAGTTTTCCAGACTTTTTTCTAAACGGGGGTAGCTATTGAGCTGATTTTTGGTATGTAGAGCCGCATTGATGAGTTACAGAACAAGTTTGAGTTTCGTTCCGGTCCAGTGATTTTTTGGGGAAGATATGGATGCTGGACTTAGAAAATTTCTGGGAAATTACAATTTTCCAGACTTTTTTTCTCAATGCTGGCAGCTATTGAGCTGATTTTTAGTATGTAGAGCCGCATTGATGAGTTACAGAACAAGTTTGGTTTTGTTCCGGTCCAGTGATTTTTGGGAAGATATGGATGCTGGACATAGAAAATTTCTGAGAAATTACAGTTTTCCATACTTTTCTTCTTAATGCTGGCAGCTATTGAGCTGATTTTTGGTATGTAGACCCGCATTGATGATTTACAGAACAAGTTTGAGTTTCGATCCGGTCCAGTGATTTTTGAGGAAGATATGGATGCTGGACTTAGAAAATTACTGGGAAATTACAGTTTTCCAGACTTTTTTCTAAACGCTTGCAGGTATTGAGCTGATTTTCGGTATATGAACACATATTGATAAGATACAGAAAGAGTTTGAGTTTGGTTCCGCTCCAGTGATTTTTGGAGAAGATACAGATGCTGAACTTAGAAAAATTCTGGGAAATCTGGGATTTCTGGGAAATCACAGTCTTCCAGACTTTTTTTCTTTATACTTGAGCTATTGAACAAGGTTGAGTTTCGTTCCGGTCCAGTGATTTTTGCGGAAGATACGGATGCTGGACTTTGAAATTTTTTGGTCTTCTTTTTCTAAACACATTAATAAAGCCGGTAGGGGACTTGGTATTGTTTTGCAATACTTCAGAATGCTTGTTTACTTTGCATCACACGCTTAAGAATTTTATCTTATGTACAAAACTGTGTTTTGGAATGATCTTTGTTCTATTTATTCCAGAGACAAAAGCCTTCCTAAAGAAGTAGTTCAGAGCGATGATATTTCATTACCGGCCTCAATCACTTTATCATGTTACCGCTGTGTCTTGTGTGTGTTTGAGACCTATTCGAGGCACATGAGAGAAGCCAAGTTCTGCTTGCGGGTGTACCAGGTGATTTTTCTTGGGGTTCTCCTGCTTTCGCACCACCTACTGACTGTCCCGTCTCATTCGCGTTGAAATAATCTTAAAAGGGACGTAAAATTGAATAAAAAAGAAGAAGAAAGATCTACTTGATCAGAAACTTTAAATATGAAGTTTAACCTAAATGATCAGTCACCGTTCACGATTAATTAAATGCTTATCATAATTGTTTACGAAACACTTTCGAAATAATTTTTTGGATTTTAACGCTTGCTATATTTTTAAATCCGCAACTGTGATATTTTTATGAACGTGTACATGCACGAGCTTGTTGGGAGCAAAAAAGTCATAATTAACCCTTTCCCAAATGGCAAAATTTTAGGGTGGTCCATTTTGAGAACTTCTGCAGACGACAAAATAAATGATATCAAATGCAGAAAATGTGCATTGTATTGCATAGAAAATAATGAGAGAAACGGAAATAAATGCTGATTATCAGCATTTTCTTCTTTTGTCTCAATGCTTTTCCAATTGAGTTTCTAATAGACACGCCAAAACCAGGTCTTTGAGGGTTTTAATCCTAGAATTTAAAGATTGAAAACAAAGACACGGACAATTTATCTGTTAATATGCAGCTGATATTCGCCTATATCTCTTTATAAAACATGTAAACATGGTTAACTAATGTCTTTACCGTCGAAAGTGCTCATCCACAAGCCTTTTAGTTTTAGTAAGCCAAAATAAGCCATCTTAAACCAAACATCTATTGACTCTAAACGATATAAAATTGGTTTTAACAATGATGCAGCCAATTTTCCTTAAAAAATAGACCGGAATTTGTCTTTTATTATCCGTGTCGGTTGTATCGATGGGTCCGAGTTTGTTTTACCTGCTGGAGAATATGCATCGTGGTATGTTGCAGCATAGCAACTGACAGTACCCAATTTCAAATAGTTCTTGTTCTTTTTCTGTACTTTTTTTATGGGTTCTTGTAAAGAAAACACTTGAAGCTATCCCCGATCCTCCGTGAAACATCAATTTGACAATGATTATGTGCTTTAATAATAATTTACAGACATTCTTACCAAGATTTTTCTCTTTTCGTGCATCAAAGTCAGATTCAGTAGCATATATTTCGCTTACTAACAGATTTTATGAGACAGGATTTTAGGTAAACATTGGCAACGTTATGTACGTTTTCATCGTATGTAACACAAAAATCAACTCAGCCGATATTCGTTGTAATTAAAGATAATAAATACTCACTCTTTTTCCCCGCCATTCAAAATAAAATTGTTTACATCCGCGTTTGGAAGACCAATCCGTGTATTTTGTATCTGGATGAACGGTGTGTAAATGGTTTTAAAAGGTTTCTGACCTAAAATCACTTGTCCCTCAGCGTTGTGAGTTCGAAGACTACCAGAGTTATGTATGTGTGTCTGCCATACGCACTTTCCTACCTGGTGGTTGCATATTAGAGTGATTATATTAACATTTAGTCACTTTATATAGCGAGATAGTTATCTAGGCTTCTCAATCTGATTAAAATCATGTGTTGACTTGACAGTAAATCTGACAGGCACCAGCAGGGGGTCATCTTCTGTGACCCTTTTTCTGACCAACCAAATAAACGCTTCAACGATTGGCGAAGCGATTTAATCCGAAAACTAGGTCACGATGATGTCATATTTCAGTGTAGAATCATGTGTTTGTCATGGGAAGGTATAAGTAACCCGTCACGCTAAAGGGGACATAATGGGAAGTCTATAAAACTTAATTTAGAGAAATAAGTCAGACTAAAAAGGCAACAAGCAGCTGTCGCAATTGGAAAATAAAGATGTAAGATATGAAAAAAAAAAATAATTAATCGAATATAGAATTTCTTTAAATTCTATCTAGATTAAAAGAAATATGGGAAAAACTTCTACAATTAGGCCCCCTTTTCCTATAACACAGCATCAAATTGAGAAACAGAGAAAAAAGATTCTTGGCAGAATTTCACGAAGTTCATATTGAAGTTTCGTCCAATTTGGTGCAAGAGTTGTGGAGATTTTGCTTGGGTAGACTTAACCCTTTCCCAAACAAGACCTGGTTTTGACGTCTCTATAAGAAAAGGCTTGGAAAAACATTGAAACAAAAGAAGAAACTGCTGATAACCAGCAGTTTCTCCTTTTGTCTCAATATTTTAAACGCCATATTTTACACAAATTCTATCTTTAATAACTTCCATTTCGTCATTTGTGGCAGTTTTTGAAGTGGATCACCCTAGAAATTTGCCGTTTGAGAAAGGGTTAAAGATCTGGACGCAATGTTAGTATACATTTAGTCCCCTTTTCACATGACAGAATTTTGCACATGAATTATTAATTATATAAGCTACAGAACATCTCATTCATCACTGAAGAACAAAATTTCATTAAATTATGCTCATTGAATGAAGAGAAATTAGAGAAACACTAATTTCTACATTAAAGCCCCTTTTTCTGTGACGCAGCCTCAATTTAAAAACACCCCAACAACAACAACAACAACAACAACAACAACAACAACAACAACAACAACAACAACAACAACAACAACAACAACAAAATAAACAAACAAACACGCCCAAAAACCGAGAACACAGACTCAAAAGGTATTCAGGGATTACACTTGTGAAGTTTCATTGAATTTGGCCTAAAGGTTGCTGACATCTGACTGTATATAAACGTACGGACAGACAGACGGGCGGAAGGACGGACGGACGAACAAACGAACGGAAGGATAGCATGGCGACTAAATGCTCACCGAAACTTTCTTCGAGGAGAATAATAAACACGGATGTGATTTGAAACGATATGTATACATGTTGTGTATGTTAAATTAGCAATAAACTAGGTGGGGGTCAGTATTTTATAGATAAAATCAGGGGGGTCGTTATTTTACATGGGGGTCAGTATTTTATAGAAAGGGGGTCAGTATTCTATTTAGTAAAGTGACCGGGGGTCAGTATTCTATGGGGGTCACTTTACTACGTTACACCGGCAATGTTTTCGTGCTCAAGTAACGGACTCGACCGACGAAGGTATTAAATTATCCTCGAGTTGATACTTGCCAAGCCCGGATAGCTCAGTCGGTTACGTCGGAGTCTGTCAATCCAGGGGTCTCGAGTTCGAACCCCGGCTCGGCCAGTATCCATTCTGACATTTGACAAAAGTCATTTGTCTCTCACCAATGGGCGTGAATCATCTATGTGAGAGAGCATCTGGAGGCTCGGTTTGGATATTGTGGTTGTACTGGTGCGAAAAATACCAGGAACCCACGGTTAGGTGCTCCAGCCGCCGCGATATGACCCTGGTAGTTGAAAACGGCGTAAAACCCCAATAAACTCAAACGAGTTGATACTTGTGCACTATACTAAACATTGCAATTGCAGCTTAAGGGGGTGGTCAATCAAGCGCGGATCTAGGGGTGGGGTCAGGGGTCATGACCCCCTAGAATTGGCTGAAAATTGAATTTTGACTATATAACTTCTTATCAAAAGCCATCATTTGGGCTTTGACCCCCATGGAAAAAATTCTGGATCCGCACTTGGGTCAAAATATAAAAAAAATAATGTGTATCAGCATTTTACCAAACTTGATAATCAGCAATATCTATTTTTTCCTTAACCCTTTCCCAAACGGCAGAATTTTAGGGTGATCCACTTCAAAACTGCCACAATAAGACAAAATGGATGTTATTAAAGTTAGAATTTGTGTCAAATATGGCACAGAAAATATTGAGATTATCAGCAGTTTCTTCTTTTGTTTCAATGTTTTTTCAAAAATCCTTTTCTATTAAGGACGTCAAAACCAGGTCTTGTTTGGGAAAGGGTTAAGATTTGCTCCTCTAGTTCCCATTATTTTCTTAACTTTTGACGGAACAACCATTCAATGTGGTGTCTGCATCTCTTTATTCTAACCATCTCCCAAACGACACATTTTACTGAGTATTTCAATTTGAAAGCTGTCGCAGACGGCAAAACAGAGGCGCGTTCTTTAGAGCGAGATTTTTTAAAGATTTCTTAAGGTGTTTTGAATAAAGCGTTTTTAAGACCGAGACTTTGACCGAGCTATTCCGAATGCTCCATATTTATACAAATGACGACATGATGAATACATTTGTATAAAGTATGGAGCATTCGGAACACCGCGGTTTATGAATTATGGAGTGTTCGGATTAACTCGGTCGAATCTCTTTTATATTGTTTGTACAGAGTTGACCGAGGGGTTCCGCACTAAGTATAGGGTAATGGCGCCTCCCATTGAGCGTCTTAAAAATCTTGCTCTAAAGAATGTTTTATCCTAAAATATCTTAAGAAATCTCAAGATATCTCAAAAAATCTCGCTCTAAAGAACGCACCTCAGATGTCGACAATGGAGGAATTTGTGTATGACACGGCACAGGAAATGTTGAGCTGGTTATGAGCAGTTTTTTTTTGTCTTTTGCCCTAAGTTTCCCAGTTGTTTTATAAGGGACGTCAAAACCAGATCCTGTTTGGGAAAGGGTTAAAATTCAACATGTCCGTTATCATTTGATAAAGGATTTCAAACAACTTAACCCTTTCCAAAACGGAAAATTTTGGATTTTCCTATTTGAAAGCTGCTACAGACTACAAAATGAATGTAACTAAAGGTAGAAGCTGTGAATAATATAGCCCAGAAAACATTGAGGCAAAAGGAGAAAATGCTGATCATCAGCATTTTCTTCTTTTATGTCAATGTTTTCCTAAGGCTGCTCTCCCGCGGACGGTTTAAAAACTGGCCTTGTTTTGGTTGAGAGCAGTGATTTTTGACGGAAGTCACTCCAGTTTATTTGTGCACAGGGAAACAAAGAGAAAATAACAACAACAACGAGTCTAGAGCGAATAATTAGAATCATAATTTATAATTTAGTCTTCCGGAATCATAGACATGATAATATTGTTATATAGTTGACACGCGTCAGGGTGGGGAATATCACATGACACCACCACCACCACCACCACCACCACAACGACAACAAAACAACAAACACAACAGCAACAACTACAGTCGACACTCGTTATATCAACATCGGATAAGTCGAAATTCCGCTTAAGTCGAAGTGAAAAGCATGCCCCATCCTCAACATATGGATATCAAAATGAATTTCGAAACAAATACAGCATTTGAAATTTAGTACATGTAGGAAAAGGATAGAAATTGCTCGTTTCGAGCAATTTCTTTCCTTTTCCTACTATATTTCAATCATGGACACATATGATGCCCATCAAAAATTGTTAAATATCGTTTTCATCGACAATGATCAAAATCGGATTAGTCGAACTCCGGATATGTCGAGGTATTTGACAGCCCCTCTGACTTCGACACAACGAGTGTCGACTGTATTGTTTTGTTTGCTCGTCAATAACGTTTCATCAGAAGCTGCTTGATACGAACCAACGCATTTATGAAATCGCTGTCGTTTTTTGTCTTCTATGCTTCAAACAATGTTCAAATCTGTCACGTAGGCCTATTAAAGTGACATTTCACGATTATTTTTACATAAATTTTGATTTTATTCCATCTGAAAGAGCATGTTTTCTTAGGAAAATTTCAAGCCAAAATATTGAACCGTTTACGAGAAATATGTATTTTTGTGCTAAAATTAAACAAACTGTTGTGGACAACAGTTCAGATTTATATAGAATTTGTCATTTCTGTCTCAACTTTGAAAGCGTATTTTTCGCTTACAAATAACAACTTCAAAAAACTGATAGCGGTTCTATGCATTAGAATAAACAATTTTTGCATCAAGGCATACTTTTAAAAAATGAAATAAATGTGAAATGTCACTTTTAATAGAGTTTTTGAAGATTTTCGTCAATTGTTCTTATAATTGTGTCACGTGATTCCTGGAATTGACTTGTTATCTCTACATCGGACAAGGCAAATTTCAGCTGGAGACGAATTAAAATTTTTCTCTCGTCATTAAAGAATATTTTGAAACATAGGAAAAAAAAGGGAAAGAAATTGCTGTTTTCGGGCAAATTCTCTGTCTGTCCTACTAGATCATCTGTTTCTTTTTTCAATTATGAGCCAACTTGATGGTCAACAAAGTCAGTGACGTATAACCTTTCAAATATTATAAGAAATCGAGTCCCGTTCTTATCGATGGAAATACGGTATTTGTATGTAGCAATGTTGTTTAAAGCGAAGCTCAGGAAAATATTATAGGAAATGGCGATTACAACAGCACAGCTATTTTTACGCACGAGACTCATTTATAGGAACAGGCTATAATCATGTTTGATGTTTTCCAACAAAATATCGTCGCTTTTCATAAAAAAACATCGAAATTGTAGCTTAAAAGAAGAACGAGATTTTAGTTGAAAAGCAGCGATATCCAGTCTAAGGACACGCCAGTCTACGGGCACGCCATCCACCTGACCTTTGCCCCGAAGAGTTTCTTTTTCTCCCAGGTTCCGATCTCTATGGTAGCGTACGTAGTACCAAGAGCCACGACCTTGACATTGACACGCACGTAGGCAGCAGAATCCAGATGTATCAAACCATACATGAATTTAGGGGGCGTGGCAAAAGCCGGCTCAAAGATCACGTGGTAGTATCTGGGGTACGTGAACTCTATGCCCTTGTACCACGTGTCTCCAACCGTGCCCGCCTGACATCCCGTACTTTGCGAGACTTCCATCTCGTGACCTAGATTATCTGGTAACTGCGCATGCGTCAATGATTCACTGACGTCATTGGAATGGTGGTTCCAAAGTTTCATGTCTTGTTTCATTATCCTTGCAATGGCGGCTTCTTGCTTGTTTGCCACGGTTTTCATATCATGTTTGATTCTGAAATGGTGTTAAACAGTATACTAATTTAATGTACTGTTTGTTTTCTCTAGCAGCAATATATTTTGCCTTTACACGGTCGAAAAGACTAAGTACTAAAAAGGCATAATTTTAGTAATTATACATACTGTATTCGGCTTATCAATTCATTTGATCCATTGTTTATAAACGATCACTAAAAGAAACGATGAAGAACGATTAAAATGACAAAACGATGTTACAACCGTAGAAAAATATCAAGAAAGAAATCGAACATGACACTGCTTGGTTGATGCAAAATGAGAAGGAACAAAATCGCCACTTGAAAATGGATCAAAGAGGCAATAGTTTTAAAGAGAAGCATCTGAAACAAGTGCGTCAATAAATAAGAGGGAGTGATGGCTTTTCAAAATGTGAAATTTGATTTATCGTTCATCAAACTCTATGTTGTGTGTACTCTTTTGATGAATAAGAAAATAACAAAAATAACAAGTCTTTGTTCCCTTCTTGTTTGTTCCTATATATAGCCGCAAAGATCTGTACATACTCTTAAATTCCTTTAACAGCTTACCTGACAAAGTCCTTTTCAGTCTGCTTATCAACGCGACCAGGATCCTTCTTCTTTCCATCATAGCTTCTTTCGTGGTCCGCCATCCTACGATTGAATAGTTTGTGAAAGATCAGTCGCTCAAAGTCATTGGCTCGATGTTCTTGTTTGATTCCAAATATCTTCAGAGCTGTTACCCCCGACCTTTGACTCGCCAGTGGTAAAGAAACCGCAATGGACCCAGCAGCGAATGCAGCAACTACAAATGCAGCTAAGACTGAAGTCATCGTCATCATCTTCATTATCACCGTCATCAAGTTTTGTAACTAATTTAATCTGCAATGACTGTCTGAAAGTAATGTGGACAAACGCCGTGGCCGGGTCTGAATTTATAGTCATACTCTGCATGGCCCGGATTATGGGAAAAGGACCCACATAGTAATCATTGAGACATGGATCAAGGTATGCCAGAGTATATCGTCGCTTTTCAACAAAAAACACGTAACTGCAGCTTGTTTTAAGCTGCAGTTACGAGTTTTTTTGTTGAAAAACAGCGATATACTAATGATTATTTTGAACAAGATCCCGCTTGTTTTCTTATAGATTTTTCTTTACCTTCAGCAAAGTAAGAGAGTAACTTGGTCAGTACCCTTGGTAGTAGGCCTACTTCAGGCGTTTGTTGTCCTATGGGGTGTTCATCCTTTCCCGAACGGCAACAGCGTCAATTGTTCTTAAAGCTGAAGCAGATGACAAAATTGGCGTAAATGAATAATGGAATTGTGTGCAATAAAGTGCAGAAAAAATTGAGGCGAATTGAGAAAAATACTCAACATCGGTCTTTTTGTTCTTTTTCCTCTCTGTTTTCCATAACCTTTTCTCCGCTGGACGTCAACACCTGGTCTTGTATGGTAAAGAATTACAGATATTAATGGTGTCCTTTTTCCATATACCATCTTAATTACATAGTCAAAGGATGCACTTTAAAAGTAATTAATGCAAATCAACACAGTCCGTTTCTGTTTTTGGAAAATTGTGTTTAACCATTTCTCAATCAACAAAAATGATAGACCAGTCCAATTTGAAATGAGTTGAATAGAACAGCTGGAACAAATGGTGTATAAAAATGTATCCTATCACAAGGAAAGCATTGAAAGAAATGGGAAATTGCTGATTATCAGCTATTTTTTCCATTTTCCTCAATGTTTCCCTAAACTATTTTATGGACGTCAAATGCAGATCTTGTTTAGGAATGGTCGAACACGGACATTGCAGATAACATCCATTAAGGTGTATGACCCATCATTAAAACACCACTTTCTAGCTATACGAATTGCATCAAATCACACACAGTTGTAAATACACTTCACAGAAGGTGATTCATTTTGACGGATTTCTAGATTATGCTTCAAGAAGAAAATAATTTACAAATACTATTTTACTCTTTATTCATATGCAAGGGAGGTAATTTTGAACATTTTTGTCAAATATTTCCATAAGTATGCAATAATTCAAAATTCTAAACCGTTCAAAATGCTTATGAGCCAATATTTATTTTCGTGGAAATCTGACGAAAAAATGGTCATTTTTATTTCCAATTTATTCTGTGAATTTTTGGTTCAGGATGAAAGTACTACATTTAAAGTAATGAGTAACGTTAACAGGAACATTCCGATGCGCATGGAAATACTCGAGATCGTCTTTCATAAATCTATGGTCTCAATAAAATGTCCTCGCTGTAACAACCACATTTTCTTTCAGAAATTCGATTTGCAAGTTTTAAGATTATTTCAAAGTATGTTTTTTTTAAAATAAGAAGCCAGACTGAAGGACTTATGTTCAAGTCGATTTCCAAAAACGATTCGTTTGGTTTTTTTTAAATGTTGTGTTGTATTTTCATAATTCAATAACGTTTTTGTCTGTATCAAATGTAATAAAGCTTCTATCCAAGAAAAAATGTATGTGCATATACTTTAGACTTAAGAAAATGTTATTCTCTTTGTATTTCAGGCACAATAAAGTTAGCGAAACACATTTTTTGTGAAATAATTTGCTGAAAGTACATCGTTACATCAAGGACATATTAGTTATTGCAAGGACACTATTCGCTATTTTATGAAATAAACAGAAAGAATCTAATTTCACTATTTTATTCAAACTTCAAATAATTAGGTTCAAAAACATACAAAATTTACCATCAAAACACATAATTTTTATTGAACCATGCTGCAGTTTGTAATAAAAAAAGTCTTTGTTATTGGAATGACATTTACCATTACTGCGAGGACTTATATTTAAATATTATTCCATTTCTTACATTTTATTGACCTATATGTGGTCATTTAATATTAAAATCAATGTAATTGTAAAAAAATATACATTTAAATGTAAAAGTCATTTTGTTAAACCCATTCAAAAACGTTAAATTTTATGATATGTTACAACTGCTAATCAATTTAAATCGAATACACTGACTGCTCTAATTCGCCCATTATTCCCTACTTAAAGACTTTTCTCGATCTCTACTCGATCAACCCGACCTCTACCGTCTATTTGATCGAATGAACAGATGAAGCACATATCGAGTTGATCGAGATGTGGTTGGGAGCCATTTAAGTAAAAGGCCATGTTATCGTTATAAAGATGTTAATCCGATCACACTCGATTTCCAGATTTGATTGATTCCTGATCTGGTCGATCGCCTATCCGATCAATACACGATCGCTTTTCGATCAACTTTCTACCCATTCTTACACAAGTATTTTTTTTATATTTAAACAAATAGAGAAAGATGACAAAGTGGTGCGGATAAAGCTCGATTACCACGACCATTTCCGATCACAAATGGCGATCGAGTTCGATCTGTACTCGATTGCTTGATTTGGCTTGGCCCAGTTGATTTGATCGGCAGTGGCTACCTAGCATAAAGATTATACAACTTGAAAGCTGTTGAAGACTACAAAAATGAAGTTTATGAAAATCTAACTTGTGTGTACAATATAGTGGAATGGATATCAAGGGAAACGGAGTCAGAGCTGGTAATCAGCATTTACTTCTCTTACCTTAGTGTTTGTAAATTAGAAAGTAAAAACCAAGTCTTCTTTGTGAAAAAAATGACAAGACCCGAAGAAAGTCAAGCAATTACAAATATGACGAAAAAAAATAAAAAAAGATATGGAATGTCTTAAACCTTCTCGTAAAACCATAAAATATCACATTGGGAAAATAATAACACATGAAAATTCAAGGAAAAAACATTCAAGGTAAAGTAAATTGTTTAGGAGGGAAATATCTCGACCATAGTCTGACTGTACAGTCTTCGCATACTGATTGAGTTCGATCCTTTTAGCAATATACGCAAATGATTTGTTGTTGTTGTTATTTCTTTTTTTTGGAAGAGAGCTCACATAATAATTTAGATACACGGTTGTACGACGTTGAGTGTCCTAAAATGGATTGTTCAAAAAAGAAAACAAAACAAAAAGAAATAAAGTAATTTGAAAATGTTTTATTCTTAACTTCTTGTTTACCTAGATAAGATATAGCGGACGAGAATTGACCTGGCAGAGCACTCAATTCGATTAGCATGGGCTGCTCTGCCAGGTCATTTATCGTGAGGTATAATATTTGACAAAAAATCCATTTTTTGTTCGGGATGAAATGTTGTAATTGCAAGATTACATGCACGATTCGAATCAATACGTGTGAATTGCCTTGAAAATTAAAAAAAATCTACTTGTCTTCCCACGGCACCACTATAGCATCAGGAACTACTTTGCCATGACCACTTTCAAAAAATGACTAAGTGACATCTTCAAAACCCATGGAACAAATATATATACTGATTCATACCTTAAAAAGAAATAGTGTATAATGTCTCTCCGATATTGAGGAAATATCATTTCAAAACGATCATTTAGTATTAATTTTGTCAATTAATCTAGAAATATATCGTTCATACAACATTCCAAGGTGATTGGCAAAATATCTCCATCAGACAAGTGATAAAATTCATTCATTTGTGGTACCAAGAACCCATAAATGTGTAAGGAGTCCTTGCAATAACGATTCCAAGTCCTCTCCGTAACAACTGATCGGTACACATGTTTGGCAACAGTAATAATAATTTTTCAGCAGAAATACTTCCCTTTCCTATTAAAGTTTGAGACAATTATGCATCAAGACCTTTTTCTCTTTGGCAAAAAGTCCATATTACATAAGAAAACTTATCATGTCTTTGCGGTAACGATTTTCGTACTCCCAGTAACAAAACTGTCGTTATTGCGAGGACAGTTATCGCGAGGAATTCCGTGACCATTCGCTCCAAATAACACACAAGAATAACTAGGGAGAAAATATGTTGCATGTTGTAAACGACATGATTCTACATCTGAATAAGTAAAGCTATAAGGTTTTAAGATCCGAGCAATATAGTGTGGTTGATCGCGTTGCATAGAAAACGAAATAATAAGTCTACGCAGCCATCAGCCTACCTAATTTGCCTCGCAACTTCGAAACCAAGTATTGCTTTGTCTTCATTTAAACATCATGGCTTTGACGAGTGTTTCCACCTCCGTTTGGGTTGTATTTAAAGGAAGTCTAACCAAAAAGACCTTGATTACGCACATGTATGTAAGTTATTGCGAGGACATTTCGTATCAAAAATCCAGGGACAGACGTATATGGCCAAAAATCTTCGTCGTATTCATATTTTCTCAAAAAGGTCTGACTCTATTTATAATGTGAGATATAAAACATTAATGAAATGAAGAAAAATCCGATCTTTACCAATTATTTTATATCGAAAATCATGTTGGAAATTGATAATTTTTTCCAGGGACAAGAGAAAATGGTCATTTTCCGGTACTAAAGTGCAATATTTTCAGAAACATTCCATCTGCCAGGCCAAATAAACTGTCTCTATTGTTGGTAGTGATGGTCGTTACACGATGTACCTAAAATGGTATGTTTATGAAAAGCCATTTCTGAGAAAATGAGCCAGGACAGCGATTTCCACGAAATAAAATATTGGCTCTTATGTTTGTATTTGGAATGGAATTGTAACACAGTTTAGGAAGGATTGGCACTTTTCAAATTTCGCCTCTGACTCTCGGGTGCTAATGATGGGTTGTATGCCTTAATTGCTAGGATACTATGTGCAATAAATTACGCACTCAGACTTTTCCAGAACAAGGCCTCAGACTTGGTTGTGATGTTCCCAATAGGTTTATGTAAAGGCTTGGAACATCATTGATACAAATGAAGAAACTAAAGATAACTATCATGTTTTACTTTATTAACTCGATATTTTATGTCGTCGCTTTTCTTCGAAAACCTCGTAACTGCAGCTTATTTAAGCTGCAGTTACGATGTTTTCGATTAAAATCAGCGATATGATATATTCATGGCGAGGAATCACTGACCCAGCATGTTCGTTCTTTTCAATAACCATGTCGATATTTGAAAAAAATTGAAAACAGTTTTGGGCATATATAGAAGGCGGACAAACGTCAGGGATTTTTGTATGCAGCGGATCTATTATATTGAACAGGTTCTGGTTAAAAATGTTTTTTTGGCGAACAAACACTTTTTTCCTTTCGGCTATCTCATGTACAGCTTTTGTTGATGTTCAATTAATTCCGTGATACTGTGCACAAAGCCTGTTTTCGTCAACATTTGTTTATTGGTCTGAAGCAGCTTTCAAATAGAATCACCTTAGGACCACCTTAATAAGTTGTAGTTTAGGATAGGGTTAAGCTGTAAATCTCAGAAACGAGTATATTTACATCACGAATTGTAATTCGATTATTGTTTTCATTTCCTAAAATTGGTTACGGATTTCTACAAGCGATTTATACTTAACCAAATCATTTTCCAATTAACATAATGAATGTGCTTAACCATTTTCCAAAGAAGACTTATAACGTTTTGGCATGTAGCTCAGCCCATGAGTATGCAAAAATGTAGAGTCATACCTCAATTTCAAGAACAATCCTTCATACATCCAAAACAATCAATTTCAATATGGGTTGAACCCTTTTATCACTGACTTTTTGGCCCCTTTTTGACATGACCCTCCCGGACCAGTCATTCTCACTTACTTTTTCACAATATTTACCTTCTTTTATAAATGGCTCTTGAACTGCCAAAATGTCTTAAATTCTCAAAAAAAATACTGCAATTGTTTGACAGAATATCATTTTTTATGAAATAAATATCAATTCTCAAGTTTTCTATTATTGACCAATCAGAGCTCACCCTCAGCCTTGTTTATAGTGCGGACGTTCCATGGACAAAATTTTGACAGATGCCGGGAAAATCTATTGGTTCCCTCAAACCATAATACGTTTGGAACCGTTTGAGTTTTCAGCACAATACAATTTCAGCAATTCACCTAAAATGTCCAATATCTGTAATTTACAATAGCAGACTTACCTTTATCAATGCTAAAAAGCACAGTTTGAAACTAGTACACAACTAGTATTTTTTCATATTTACGAGAAACTAAACCGTGATAAGAGCACATTGTTGACTTATTTTTAGCCACTGTTGTTCTATTTTTAGAGTTACGATATTTTTTTTCTTACGTTCAAAATTTTCTTGCGATCGTTTTGTAAAACGCACTTAAAGTGTCCGCTGATTGGCAAAATTAAACTCTTGTGTCGAAAAAAACACCTTCCTTATAACCAAATATCAAAGTTTCTACAATTTTCTAACATAAAAAGTGTTTTTATTTCGTCTTTAAAAATTGATATTTTGGTCTTTTCCGATCTTTACCGAAGAAAAGAGGCTTTACTACCGACGTAATACCGGCCACGTCAAAAGCAGGTCTTGTTTGGGAAAGTAATGCTGGTAACCAGCACGTTTTCAGGATTTTTGTTGTTGTTGTTTCAGATATTTTTTCATTGATTTTACTTTTATTTTTATCTGAAAATTTATCTATGAAAAAACTAAATATTTCAAACCAAAAGATTGCGCCGTTTACAAGAAATAAATATCTTTTTGTTAGAATTAATCAAAATGGTGTGGACAACAGTTCAGAATATATATGGCAAGCTCCCAAGAATAAGCGATAAAATAGCCTCAAGGAGATTGCAGCTTGCAGGTCACTGTTACCGCCATCCAGAGCTCAGTGCGAACCCATTAGTGCTATGGGAACCAAGTCAGGGACATAAAGGACGTGGACGACCAAGGGCAACATTCTTAGATGCTCTGAAGAGGGACACCGGAGCTACAGACTCGACAGAACTGGCCTCACTTATGAATGACAGATCAGTATGGCTTGGACGTGTGGTTGGTCGCCTTCGGGCGACTAAGTAAGTAATATATATGGACTTTTCCGTTTCTGTGTCAACTTGAAAGGCGTATTAGACAAAAGTTGAAAATGCTTATGATCAGCATTTTTTCTTTTATCTCAATGCTTACCCAAGCCTATCATATCAGTGATGTCAAACAAGGGGCGGTATTCACCAATACCCTAATTCTAGATTTACCTTTATGCTATGTTCCCACTATCACGATTGGCGCCACGATTGAAATCGTGACCTTAATCGTGATTCTCGTATCAGGTCTTCTCAGTTCTTCAGGTCGATCGTGACAATCGCGTTAATCGTAGAAAATTTTTTGGCTGCCAAAAATTTTTCTACGATTAACACGATTGACTTTCAGTCGTATTCATCGCATCAGAACTTAACAAATCGTAATAATTCACATCAGAACATATCTAATCGTACTTCACAATCGCGCTCATCGGGACATGGCAAATCGAAATATGGCTATGTCTCATGGAACTTTCTATTCACACTTTCAGTTTTTAACTTCAACACAATCATCAGATATCATCTTCTCTAACTTCTGAATCATGTAGCCAAATCAGCCTTACTTGCCATTCCACTGCCTTGAGGGATAAAATGAAAAAGGCCTTTAGAATCTCACATTGGTTCTTCGCATCTAAGGTAGCTGAGTTGCGATGTGCTCGAGGTTGTTCTACATCTAGCCAGTTTACTTGGTCCCTCTATGCTCCTTAAATAATGTTACGGTTAACATGCTCGCGGTCTGCCCCTTGCCCAACTACACCTGGGTACCGTAACTTGAGTAGGTTGTGTAGAACCACTGCTGCCTCTACTATATCCCTGACAGTGTCAAGTGTCTACTCTTTTAAAGTCCTAGGGAGACACCTTAATTTGTTAGCTAAGATTCCAAACGCATTTTCAACCATTCGACGGCCTCTCGATATTCTAAATTTGAATATCCTTCCCTCTCTAGACAAGAAGACAAATGACACACTGATGATCATCCGGGTTTGCGGCCATTAGACATGGTTGTTGAAGTCCTATGGATCCATCTTCTTGTCCATTAAATAGCTCCGAATATCTGAGCGTTCGACATAGGTACTATAACTCCAAGACTAGATCCATAAGTGCAATCGAAAAGAACCCCTTAAAAGTGTAGTAAAGGCTTCCATATTGTGGTGACTTCTTGATAACACCGTGTGTTCCATCTACAGCTCCTATTGCAGGTGGGCTGTTCCATCTCACCTCGAACTGATTAGCTAATGTTTTCAATGCTTGAGTGGATAAATGTAAATTGAATACTTCGTCTTCGTATGCCATCACAATTTACCATGACACACTTCCGGTACTATCTTCGATTTACTTGATAAGCCACACCCGAACGTATAAGCAAAAGATATGTAGTTATCTCCAGTTGCAAGATACATGAGCGTCACCGACAATTTAAGATTCTTGAAACAGGTGACTTTCCTTTTGATGATCCTATGTATGGAGCAACCCTCTGATACACTTCTTGGAAACGATCTCGTGTGAGCGGCGTATAATTATGGAACGGCACCGGATTTTCAAACCTTAAATGAATGTCTAAGAGTCTGGAATAATGTCCATATAGTAGCCTCCTTTCTTCTGTAAGCCATGGCCGCACACAACACTGTCTGTTTGCAATACTTCTCCTAGGTGTTGTAGATTGGCTTTGTTCCTCATCCTCATTTGTAACAATATAACTATATAAAAGAACAGTAAATGCTACATCAGTTTCTGTTATTTCTGTCATATAACTAAACACTATGGCCTATCTGTAGTAAGCTAAGACTTAAAATAACAAATTTTGCATTTGTCGGGTCATAACTATACCCCTTCAGATTTCAATCGTAGAACTAATCGCGACACACTCTTTCTATCGCACTGACACAAGCGTAGCTTGTCTCGAGTGAGCGCATCGGATCAGAAAAAACTTATCGAAACGTATCTACGCGTCTTTCATCGTTTCATGTCGAGAAGCCTGATTTAGAAGAACGTATCGGACCGTATCAAATCTTATACAATCGTAAATGAACGTCGATAAGATCGCATCAGGTCGCCTTTCGTGGATTGAATAATCGTATAAAATCGCAGCAGGTCGCTTAGGACCGCAATGATTCTTATCGCAACGCACTGAACCAGAAAATTACAGTGAAATTCGACGATAAGTTACGACTTGTCATTCGTGGCGTTCGTAATAGAACGCACGACAGTGGGAACGTAGCATTAAAATTACACAATAACCCATCCAATTGGCCGAGACATACGTCCCGTCCAATCAGATGGTTGGCAATGTAATTTGTATTAAAAAATCAATTAAGAATCGTTGGTGAATACGCCTCAAGTTCATGTTTACCTTTACAATTACCAGACAAAAGTAATCAAACTGGTCTAATTCGAAAGATTCTGCAGACGACATAATGGTGGCATTGATAAAGATTATTGTATGTGTGCAATATAACATAGAAAATACTGAGGCAAAAGGATAAAATGCTGATTATCAGCATTTTATTCTTTTGTATCGATGTTTTCCCAAGCCAGTTCTTTTAGGTACGTCAAAAGCAGGTCTTGTTTTGGAAAGGGTTAAGAAAGGTTAACTGAACTCTTGCTGGATAGTTTGGGCAACAGAACCACACGGGAGCAGTCCGGGCTTTTGCTCTTTGTGAGATGAGTTGCAATATGTCGGGCCGAAAGGAAATGAGCCGGGATCTGGAAATAAAGGTCATTTAAGGCATTTATGAACAACATGGATCAAGATCGGTCTGTGCATAAGCACATCATGATCCAGATCCAAATTGCTCTCCGATAGTTTGTTTCACATGTATTTTTTCTTTGTGAACCCTTGTCTGCCCTAGCCAATATTTTACCGTTTTAGAAAAGATAGTAAATAAAATGTGGCAAACTTATTAAGAGCCTCGCATAATGTTATTCAATTAATTAATGAGTCAGGATGTGGAAAAGGTCCCTTAAGGCTTTTGAGCCCAACACGGTTCCGGATCAGCCTGCATATACACACATTTGGATCATGAATCATGTTGGTCTCCAATAGCTTCTATATGGCCTGTAGCAATCATGAAACAGCAGCACGGATGTCTGCCAGTCTTCACTTAGCCACAGCCTGATCTTGAAACATGGCTGTCTCAAATGCTATAAGAGACGTTTTTTACAGATCCTTACTCATTTCCATTTTCCAAAAATTAAGTACGAGTACCTCGATATCTGAAATCCTACTGGGCGTCATAATCATGCGTCATTACGCTGGATGGGTTTAATGACCGTAATTTCCGTCGAACTATACTTTATATGACATGATGAAAATTTGATAAAAATGGAATTGTATAGAAGAGGACAAAGAAAATGTTGAGGCAATAGGAGAAAATGCTGATCATCAGCATTTTATTAGTTTACTTCAATGTTTTCAAAAGCCATCGACATCTCCTCTAAATACCTCAAAACTTGGTCTTGTTTGGGAAAAGGAATCTGCGACATTTTCGTTGAAATGTCTTAAGTGGCATAATGTAACATGCGTGATATGATGCAAAGCGATCAGAGCGATATGTCGCTGCTTGTCAACGACAAACCTCGTAACTGCAGCTTTAAAAAGCTGCAGTTACGAGGTTTTCATTGAAAAGCGAGATATTCAAGTGGTTCGAGGACATTGCTAACTACCTATTTTATATTTGTTTTCCCTTTTCCTTCTTATTCATTTACCCTTGTCAAAACATGTCCTGGTATTGGCGACCTTATTGGTTGTTAACTTCAGGAAACATGGAAGACAATGAGAAGAAGATTATAATTATAGTCCCTGGACTAGACTCCATTTGACTGAAACCGACTGAGATGTGGGACTGATAACACAGAGCACCGCGAAGGTGCTAGTTGGGGAGTCTAGTCTCCTATCTGTATATTAAGCGATATTATCTGCATTTTTTCATTTTTCATGGACTGTTTCTAAGATATTTGTTTAAGATTTCCAGTTTTCACAAGCATTTAGATTGTCTTCTTTGACAGCCTCTTTCTTGCCTATTCACAAACAGTGGCGCTTTTTTTTCATCCCTAATGGAAATACCTGGGAAAACGTTGAGGCAAAAGAAGAAATTGTGGATAATCAGTAATTTCTTATTTGCTTCAATATTTTCTAAGCTTTAATAAAGTGGTATAAGTTGTGTACGCAATTGCCTTAAGGTCCCGAGTTCGATCTACATGTATGTCGAAATTGGTTTTCAAAAGAAAGTTAGAGCATGGTAGACCTACCTACGTTCGTCTTCGCAAGCCAAGGGTTCTACCTTCACTTTGTTCCATACGTATTAGTGGCCTACTGCGGCGGATCCAGGATTTCTGTGAAGGCGGCTCGTTAATACAAAAAGGGGGTTCGTTTACTAGCATCACACAATTTTGGCTGACTTTATTTATGAAAACGAAATAGTCGGGCTAAAAGAGGGGGTCGTTTGAACCTCCCAAACCCCCTCTGGATCTTCCACTGTGTTAGGAACAATGTGGGGGCAGAACCCTTGTCATGCGAAGATGAACTGCGTTTTGATACATTTGAGCGGGAATCTACGTCAGAACCAACTTTTGTTTTAGGAAATGTTTAAAATCTAAATAGTCCATAATTTTGTGGTTTATGAAAGGGTTTCCAAATCCAACGTCATTTATAAGGAAATCTGAATTAAAATTGATATCTTGAAATTTCCTCCACGAACCTTGTCCATGCCTTGCAACAATAATTCATACTTTTAACCCATTACCACACAATGAATATTTTTGACTCCCCTTAAAATAATGGCCATGGAAAACATCGTGGAAAATGAAGAAATTGCTTGTGCCAAGCAATTTCTTCATTTCCCACATTGTTTTACATCCAAAAAGACATAGAAATAAAAAAATCCATTTTTTTAAATTGTCGTCTGCATGATCTTCCAATTTGGACTGTCCTAACATTTTGTCGTTTGGTAATGGGTTAATTCCACCATGAAATGAAGATTCATTTTACAAACATGCAAAATATACATGCATGATTATAAGTACAATACACAAATACCAAGTAAGAAACACATACAAACATAGATTTAATCAGCATAATCATTCTCTTAAATTGTCATCTAATACTGCCTTACTGAATTCGAACTTTCGTTTGCAACTCCTTGTTAGGAAAGTATTATTTGTTGTCTTTTGGGAATGGTTAAATATAGCCTATATTTCGATTTCCACATTTCCTCAATTGCGGCATTTTACCAGGAAATCGCCAACATCAACAATTGCTATAAATGTCACAACAATCTGCGACCAGAGCCATTATTCGACATTACATCTGGGTGCATGTTGTCAAAATATAGAAGATGAATTTCATTTTGTTTTTAGTTGCTGTCAGTTTTCTCGCTGTAGCCTTTTCGGCTCCCGAGCCGGTCGAAGATCTGAGGTTTGAAGTTCAAGCATTGACAAACATGGTTACAGAGCAGCAGGCAGAGCTAGCTAGCTTAAAGGACGAAGTAAGGAATAGCGTAAGTGTATGGCGTACCAAATGGGTCGAAAGTCTATTTAGAGCATGCACGCATAAAATATACGCGTCGACGCGTAAATTTTATGCGTCGACGCGTTAATTTACGCGTCGACGCATAAAATTTACGCGAGCAGTTGAAAATTTATGCGTCGACGCGTAAATTTCAACTGCTCGCATAAATATACGCGTCGACGCGTATTTTATCTATTTACCAATCAGATCCTTCGTTTCATCCATCAATTTTATGGTATAAAAGGAAAGGTTTGTAACCGCCTCTCCCATTGACCAGCCTCGGTTTCACATTTTTTACTACTGCTCGCGTAAAATTTACGCGTCGACGCATATATTTTCAACTGCTCGCATAAATTTTATGCGTCCACGCGTAAATATACGCGTCGACGCATAAAATTTATGCGTCGACGCGTATATTTTATGCGTGCACGCTCTTTCTAGACTTTTGACCCATTTAGTACGTCATATAAGTGTGTATTTTGTTGATTGTCAGTTACTGTTTCCTTGGTATTGCCTAGGTGCTAGAATTATTACTAAGGTTAAAGTATAAACTGTTTTATACTGTATTAGTTTTTATTCTGTATTAGTTTTTGTTCATTGTCTAATTCGATTTTTCAAACAATATCTAATTTTGACGTCTCTGATGGAAAAGGCTTATAAAAGATTATGTCAGAAGAAGAAAATGTTAATATCCATTTTTATATCAACATCGTTTTTTGACGTCTGCACCACGCTTCAAATTGAACAAGTGTTCTTTGCGCAATGGTTAAACATTTTCTAAACTATATAAATTGATGTTGATAAAGAAAGGTTTCTTACTGTATGGCACAGAAAAGTTTGAGACAGCTGAATAAAATGACGGACATTGAACATTTTCATTGGTCTTAATGTGTTCATGTCCTTCTCAAATGTTATTTTCCCATTTCCAAAGACCATCTAAAGAACGTGCTTCTTTTTAGGAAAGGTTTAAAGCATCAACGGCAAAGAAAACATTGAGACAAAAATAGCAAATGCAACATTTTCTTCTTTTGTCGCAAAGTTTTCCAATGCGTTTTCTTTTAGGCTTAAGGACGTCAAATAAGCTGCCTGATCAACTGCATATTTTCTTATTTTGTTTCAATGTTTTTCCAAGCCTTTTTAGGTACGCCAAAATCAGGGCTAGTTTGAACAAGCGCTAAAATTCCTTGATCTTTTCTTCTCCAGGTGACGCCTTTTGACTCCCACACACGAAAGGGCTAGGAAAACATTGTGAAAAAAGAAGAAATTGCTTGTGACAAAATTTCTTCATTTTACACAATATTTTAGCAGTGTTACAATTTTTTTGTTAAAAATGTTGCTGTCTGTTTACTCTTGTACATAAATGATTTTAGTCAATGTCCTTTTCTGTGCCAAGTGTCAAGCATCGACTTTCAAATGGATGAATATTACACGCCTGCATAGCCAATAAGCTGCCCGATCAGATCCATGTTTTTTTCCTGTTGACTCATTGTTTTCCCAAGCGTTTTCTTTAATGACGTCAAAATCATGTCTTGTTTGGGCAAATGTTAACCCAAGGAACCCCCGACTCCCCTCCAGATCCGTCCATGTAACCTTTTCCTGGCGGCTAAATTCTAGACCGGTCCAAATTCAAAGATGTTGCAGACGCAAGTTTCAAGTCAATACAGTCACAAGCGTTTGGTCTTTTGGGACAGTAAACCTATTTGGGGTGAAAAAATTTATTGCCGCAAGCACTTTCTTCATTTTCCACAATGTATCAATAGCCTTTATCTTTTCTGCGCTAGGTGACAAACACCGACTTCCCCATTTATGAATACGATATGGCTGAACAGTCAAATAGCAACCTGATCAGTTCGATATCGGCACTGACGGACAGACTGGCTGAGCTTGAGCGGCGGCTTGATGACAGTGAAGACCAGACTGGTCAGAGGTTCGAAACATTACAGAGCAGTATCGACAGGTAGGGGCATGTGGGTTTTGTTTTCACCTTTTACTTAACCCATTACCAGATGACACAATTTTAGGGCGGTCCAATATGAAAGATTATGCAGACGACAATTTCCAGTGAATGGAATTTTTAATTTTTAGGTCTCTTTGGATGGAAAACATTGAGGGAAATGAAGAAATTGCTTGTCACAAGCAATTTCTTCATTTTCCACGATGTTTTCCATGGTCTTTATTTTGTTGGGAGTCAAAAAGACTCATTGTGTGGTAACGGGTTAAATGACTAAATGAGCGGAGACTAAGGACAAGTTACGATATTACTGCACTATTCAAACAAGTAGAAAATCGTTTTTTTATTATTACTTTTTTTCTTAATTATTATTTTCAATTAATTTTGCATTCGGTGGTTCGAATCTTGCAGGTGTAAGACATCTGCGAGATTCAAATCATCGCTTGCAAAATTACAGAAAAAACAAGAATTTTTACATAAAACTACATCTTCTAATCATGTGCCATGATATCGCTACCGGTCAATAAATGTCCTTAAAGTGCAATTAGGCTACACATGATAGATGAATTATGTTTTATCTTGATTTTACTTTTTATTTTTTATCTGAAAGAGCATAATTATTTTCTTTTGATAATTCTGAAAATTTAAACTCAAAATATTGCGCCATTTACGAGAAATATATACATGTATATATTTTCGTGCTAAAATTAAACAAATTGTTGTGGAAAACAGTTCGTATGGAATTTGTAATTTATCCGCACAACTCTTCCTTCGAAATGCTAATAACCCAATATAAGCCAATGTCATTTTCATCGGGATAATAACCATCCCAACCGAGCCTTCGTTTCAGTATATTGGGGGATTTCTAATCTGATCCATCGGGATAATAACCATCCAAGCCGAGCCTTCGTTTCAGCATGATAGGGGAATTTCTAATTTGATCCATCGGTAATATGCAGTATCTAGATAATCCAATCTGAGCCTTCGTTTTGGTCGTCCATGTGTAGGTTACAAGTAAATGAATAAATCAAGATTAAAATGAGGTTTTGTCATTTATTCAATAATAAATGACGACAAACATGTCGACAAGTGAAACATATTATTCTAATTAATTTGGCCTTGGAAGAACAATAGATTACTAAATAATAATCGTTAAAATGTTTTGACAAATTGTTAGATTTTGAATTCAATATAATAATCATTCCAAGCCAATGATGAAATAATGATCCGTTGGCGCCCAAAAAGAGGCCAAGGGTGGAGGATGGGGCAGAGGAGGTTTACAAAAATTAAAACGGATAAAAATATGCTTCTTTTCCAAACAAAGGATTCGCTCTAATGGCCTCCTCGATAAAAGGACGCGTTTCGTTGGCTGTTTAGTCCATTTAACGTTAGGAGGGGAATGGAATAGCCCTCATGAAACAGCCACCGATACGCGTCATATAAAGAGGGGGGAAAGTTCGCAGATAAAGATATTTATTTCCAATAAATTGCATTTATCCGCACAACTCTTCCTTCGAAATGCTAATAACCCAATATAAGCCAATGTCATTTTCATCGGGATAATAACCATCCCAACCGAGCCTTCGTTTCAGTATATTGGGGGATTTCTAATCTGATCCATCGGGATAATAACCATCCAAGCCGAGCCTTCGTTTCAGCATGATAGGGGAATTTCTAATAATAACGTTAGGAGGGGAATGGAATAGCCCTCATGAAACAGCCACCGATACGCGTCATATAAAGAGGGGGGAAAGTTCGCAGATAAAGATATTTATTTCCAATAAATTGCATTTATCCGCACAACTCTTCCTTCGAAATGCTAATAACCCAATATAAGCCAATGTCATTTTCATCGGGATAATAACCATCCCAACCGAGCCTTCGTTTCAGTATATTGGGGGATTTCTAATCTGATCCATCGGGATAATAACCATCCAAGCCGAGCCTTCGTTTCAGCATGATAGGGGAATTTCTAATTTGATCCATCGGTAATATGCAGTATCTAGATAATCCAATCTGAGCCTTCGTTTTGGTCGTCCATGTGTAGGTTACAAGTAAATGAATAAATCAAGATTAAAATGAGGTTTTGTCATTTATTCAATAATAAATGACGACAAACATGTCGACAAGTGAAACATATTATTCTAATTAATTTGGCCTTGGAAGAACAATAGATTACTAAATAATAATCGTTAAAATGTTTTGACAAATTGTTAGATTTTGAATTCAATATAATAATCATTCCAAGCCAATGATGAAATAATGATCCGTTGGCGCCCAAAAAGAGGCCACAAGCATGGGCTTCAGGTAAAAGAGACCATGCGGCGCCATGAGATCAGTAATTTTGAGAGGGAATTGTTTTGAATTTGTCGACATAAAACCTCATCTTAATTTGATAACTGCAAAGTGCACATACAATAAAAATTATATACAGCAAATATGAAACAATCAAATTGAGTATAATAGCTTGTAGCATATTCTCAATTTTTTTTAACACATGATAAAACGGACAGCATTATGATTTTGACAACTTACTGTGTCCGAAGATTGTGAAGGTATGTTGGTCTAAAAGACTTGTGAAATCTTTTAGAACATCTCACTTCCACAATTTATCCGTCTAAGGATAAGGTATTGAAGATTGGAGATTTTGAATGCGTATTATGCATCATAAAGTGGCTGGGGTACAGACAAATTCTGAATACCCAAGCAATGGACTAGATTTTGTTTGGCACACATACCGGTAATTATACATATTAATTTGCACAACATATTGTCACTAAAGGTAAACAATATATATATATATATATATATATATATATATATATATATATATATATATATATATATATATATATATATATATATATATATATATATATATATATATATATATATATATATATATATATATATACACGACAACAGGCGAGACTGTGGCACAATAAAATGAGTCAGGTTTGTATTGTAATGAACCAAACAAATGTGAAATATGTTATAGCATTAAAATATTTTTATAGCGTCCAAGGCACGTTTTGATATATATGTATGAGTAGTTTTTTAAAATTAAGCGTCGATCAAGAAATTACACGCAGACAAATTCTGACCATGTTTTCTTGATCGTTTGATGAGGGATTGGTGATAAGATATTGTCCTTTGTAAATACAATTATGCAAAAAAAAAAATTTACTGAGGCGTGAAAGTTTGAATCCTAATATAATGACGGTGTGCATTTGAACGCCACCTGCCCATTTCTTGAATTAATGTTTCTGGGATGCCTCTGCGAGCAGCTTCGGTTGCTGCGCCGATTCGAAAGCTGTGACCTTTGTATAATTTTGGATTTAATCCAGCAAATTCGGTGGCGTGTTGTAAGGCAGATGCGACAAATGAATGAGTGACAGGTTGACCAGATGAAAACAGAAATAAAGGACCTGTAGAATGCCTTGAATTTGCCAAGTAAGCTTTTAAAGCAATAACTGGGCACAGTGCGTTCTGACAATTTTCAGACAAGACTATGACTTTGGCATGATTGTCCTTGGCATGTTTGTAATGTTGGAGTTTTAAGTGAACTTGGGAAGAATTTGGAAAAGAGACATCAGACCGTTGAATAATATGTGTGGTTTTGAATTGTGACCTAGCGACGATCTCGCCTAGTCTAAAAAAAGCATGAAATGCTAATGTAAAGATGGATTTTAGCATAAGTCTGTCGTAAGAATTTTTGATAGTGTGATTCAGAGCAAGTACCAATTTTGAAAGAATTTGACATGTTATTGGCAGTCTTGAATCCACTGTCCTGGTAAGATTTTGAGCTCCTTTCAGCATTTTCTTTATTATGAAACTTTGTGTTGGGTCAGTAAAATTTGCTATTTTATGTAAATAGCTTATTGCAGACAAATGAGATGCAATTGTTGAAGGAGCTCTTTTTGATTCGAACAAGTGAGATACAAAACCACAGATAATATTCAGCGAACATGGAAATGTAAACATAAGTTTATTTTGCACGCAAAATTGTTGCAATAGAGTCCAGCTTCTTAGATATGCCTGACGAGAAATTGTCGATAAGGATGACGTGAGTAGTAGTTGACTTGTTGAATTTAGATGAACATCAGTTGTGGGGGGACAGGGGTCTCCTGAGAGTTTAACCATGGTGCCCTGAGTTTGGCTTCCTGAAATTTAAATCGAGATAGCAAGTCAGCCAGAACATTCAACTTTCCAGGTATATGTTCTGCTTGAAAAAGGATGTTGAACTTCATGGAACATACTACTAATCTTCTAATCAGTCGCATTAATATGACATCCTTGCTTGATTGTTTGTTTATGATGTCGACTACTGCTCGATTGTCACATACAAAAAGAATTTTGTGATTCTTTAGCTTATACCCCCAGATTTCTAGTGCTAGCACAATTGGAAAAAGTTCTTTTATGGCTATTTGGTAATCTTTGTGAGTATCAAGCCAAGGGGCTGCAAACCAATGTGATCCTAGAATTGCTGCAAACCCATGACAACCAGACGCATCTGTGTATAAAGACAATTTTTTCGAAGAGATCCATCTATCAGACAAAAATATGGATTTTCCATTAAAGTGGTCAAGAAATAAGGACCATGCATCAATGTCAGCTCGAGCTTCACAGTTCAGGCGTATGAAATGATTTTTATTGTTTACTTTGCATGTTAAATCGATCAGTCTTCGAAGGAACGCCCTTCCTGGAGTGACAACATTGCATGCAAAATTGAGATGTCCTATCAAGGATTGTAAATCTTTTAATTTGATTTTATGTCTATTCCTAGTATTGTTGAGAACTTCTCTTATTTTTAAGAGCTTCTCTTGAGGTAGTCGGGCTTCCATCAAAACAGAGTCAACTTCGATACCATAAATGGTAAGTTTTGTAGTAGGATATACTGTTTTGGCAGTTTTGATTGGTATTCCAAGTTTGTGACATAATTTTTCGAAATTTTTCACATCTTGAAGGCATTTAGAAGATTTACCTGGTGCAATAAAGAAGAAATCATCTATTAAATGTGACATGCCGGATGCATTATATTTTTTTAACATGATCCATTGTAGTGCTGTGCTAAGTTTTTCAAAAATTTGACATGAGCTTCGAGCGCCTTGAGGTAAACATTTGTCATAATGAAAATTACCATTCCATGTAAAACCAGTTAAATGATAGTCTAGTGGACTAATTGGTATGTTTCGAAACCCATCTTCGATATCCAGTTTTGCCATAAGTGCATTGTTGCCAAATTGTTTTATTAAGGTTGTGACATGATCGATTGTGTCGTACTGAACAGAAGCATGTTCATTCGGAATTTGATCATTAACCGAAAGCCCCTCTGGGAAGGATAAATCATGAATGATCCTAAATTCACCCGCGGTCTTTTTTGGGATGACACCTAAAGGGGAACAAATGAAGTTAGGAAAGGGCTTTTCAATATATGGCGTGGAAATCCGACCAAGGGCTAACTCCTTTTGTAGTTTTTGAAAAACAATATCATTATGAGACCTGGCAGAAAGATGATTTTTGTCTAATTGAAATTTTGGGTCAGTTGAACATCCTAGGCGAAAACCATATTGAAAACCATTGATAAGATAATCCCTGTCTCTTGAATTATATCCTTCCAATTCTTGTGCAAGTATATTAAAGTTAATTGTTGTTGGAAGTGTGAGCGTTTGATTTGGAGGTCTTGGTGAAATTTTTTCTTGGGCACTTGATTCTTGGGTGCCCGTCCTTACAGAATTGACATATGTGTCTGTAGGGACATGGTGATTTAAGGCATTTTGTGCCATTGTTAAAGTTGAAGCAGAAGGAAGTTTTTTCTTTTGCACGAAAGGGCTGTTGTTTGGAATTGTGTAAATGCTTGTTCAACAAAGAAGCTTGCAGTAAAAGTTCAGGTACCGGAATCTGCCACGGCAGCGGGGACACTTCACGCAAACGACGAAAATTTGTGTCATAATAACGCCATGACCTGTCACCATTTGTCGTGGCCAATTCTCGGACTTTAAATGCATATTTTAGTAGATGAGGTGTCTCTGATTGAAATTTTTCTTGATAAATGGCCATGTAAATATAAAAGGCCTGTGTCCACTGATCAATATCTAAATTAGCAGAAGAATTTGCAGCATTAGAAAACTGAACAGAATTTTTTTCAATTCTAATTGACAGCTCTGACTCCTTGTAAGAAGGAAGTAGAACTTTTAGTTCAATGAATTCATTGGACCAGATCTTGTTTTTGATTTTTTGAGGAACGGTAGCGCCCAATGGAATACCGTTATCTACAAATGACGGCATGACCACTGGACTGTTTTGAGCCACAGTCTCACCTGCTAGGATATTTCTAAGAAGGCTGTGAATGCCTGACAGTTCAATATTATCGTCGGTCGGTTGGCTGTCGTTAGTTTTGACCTCTGTCGAAGCTGCGGATGTGGACGGTTGTGGGTCAGAGGTAGACGTAGATGGCTGAGGGTCCAGATGTATAGCAGGCAATTGAGGCGTTGATTCCACTTGTTGAGATTGTTTCTGTTGTTGGCGCAAGATTGCTGCGGCCAACTTGTCGTAATCCACTTCATGTTGTGGTGTGGCATCCGATTGTTCGCTAGTGGAAGCGTGTGTCAATTTGGTCCTTTTCGCCTGGCCCGATTTTGCCTTAGCCTTGGATGAATTTGAAGGCTGACGTTTCGGCATCTGAAAATATATAGCCTTATAATGAGCTATGCACACTCAGAAGGCGATAGCCTGAATATTTTAAAATCTGTATTTCCAATTATCATAGTTATGATAATTGTGAGATACTTAATGCAAAAGTATGCAGAAAAAACCTACACATTGTGTAATTATAAGTAGGTAATTACCAATTAACTTACATAGTTATGTGATTTAGCTAATGTTTTCATTGGTGAATAGCAAATATGTGATAAACCAGAAAATATTAGCATTGATATCAGGTTGAATTTAATCAAATAGAGATGCCTCCCTGATATAATAGTTCGTTTCTCAATTAAATTTTAAATTCGCGTATCGACCAAATCATGAAATAGCGAATTTGCAATTAGCTAATGTTGGCCAAGGCCCTGCACTTTAATTGAGAGGTATAATTATAATAATTTTGCAATAGCAGAAATAAACAATTTTTTAAATATAATAACCTGCAATAGCTGGGAAAAGCATCAATATCCCTGCGATAGCTGGGAAGTAAAATTGAATATATGTCCCGCAATAGCTGGGAAATAATAAGTAATGTCCCTGCAATAGCTGGGAAGTAAAATTAATTGCAATAGCAATTAAATATCCCGCAATAGCTGGGAAATAATAAAGTCCCTGCAATAGCTGGGAAGTAAAATTAATTTGCAATAGCAAATAAATATCCCGCAATAGCTGGGAAATAATAAATAATGTCCCTGCAATAGCTGGGAAGTATCCCAAATACGATTCGGCAAAGCCGAGAATTTTCCAATTATACCATGAATTGCTAATGGACATTTTGTAAAAGAATTGTAATTTGTCTGAATCAACAATAAATAACTGATGGTGTCATTTTAGACTGCCAATTAATTTGAAAAAATATAATAATTTATTGGAAGGTGTAATAGCCATTAACTATTGTTTGGAAAAGAATTAGTTTTATGAAGACTCATTTTACAAATCGTCTAAAGTCATGTTACAAGAATTTTCAATTCTGTAGCACAATTAAATGTTGTTTAATTACAAAATGATTGGCGTGTCCAATTAGAAACAATTAATATTTTGGTTTGAATTGTTGACAATGACAGCATTCTGTATTGCAATGAGAAAATTAAACAGACTAACTGTACTTATCTGAATGTAAATAAATCATCATGAACATCATGGAGACTGGTTGGAGACCCTGAGGACCGCGCTTCTAATACTCTGAAAGTATTTTCTCATGTGTTGATATTGATCGTGATTGGAACATTTGAGATGAACTCCGTCTCTGGCCAAAAATTTGAGATCACTGCCCCAAAATCCTCTGTGATGCCAAAATGTGACGTCAGGATGCGTTTTACAGAGGTGATCCAAGCGAGTGTTTAATTCTATAACCCTATCATTGTATATCGTCCCAGATACTTGTGGATTTCTCCATAAAATTTGTCCCAAAATAACGTGTTAACTGTTTAGCATTTTTGCCATGCAGAAGATAACTGGCAAACGACATTATTGCTGCTGACAGATAATCGATTGTTACATTAGGATCCGTCAGATCGTTGCTTCCTATTTCCACATACACCAGATCAGGCTGCACACTAAAGTCCAACAGTTCGAGCGATGTAGCTAAGGAATAGATTTTTAAACCTCCTTTGCCGCGAATGTCCACTTTGTATTTCCGAACATCCAATCGCAGGTTGTGATAAGCAGGCCGAGCAGAAGTAAAATCATGTAGACGACGAATAAATGAGTGTCCAATTATAGCGACATTTAAACACCGTTGTTGGTCCTCCAAAATCTCCATATCCAGCTCCACGTCTTTGTTCTTTGTTTACAACACAAAGAAATTAGGTCACAAGAGAATATTTCGTCTTAATTCGACATAAAAAGACAATTGTCAAACCTTGTGTAGTCCTTCTTGTGTAATTCAACAAGCACAAAAGCACTGTGATAGTAGAACTTGTTATAAAACGTTAATAATGATGAATTTTACAAAAATTAAAACGGATAAAAATATGCTTCTTTTCCAAACAAAGGATTCGCTCTAATGGCCTCCTCGATAAAAGGACGCGTTTCATTGGCTGTTTAGTCCATTTAACGTTAGGAGGGGAATGGAATAGCCCTCATGAAACAGCCACCGATACGCGTCATATAAAGAGGGGGGAAAGTTCGCAGATAAAGATATTTATTTCCAATAAATTGCATTTATCCGCACAACTCTTCCTTCGAAATGCTAATAACCCAATATAAGCCAATGTCATTTTCATCGGGATAATAACCATCCCAACCGAGCCTTCGTTTCAGTATATTGGGGGATTTCTAATCTGATCCATCGGGATAATAACCATCCAAGCCGAGCCTTCGTTTCAGCATGATAGGGGAATTTCTAATAATAACGTTAGGAGGGGAATGGAATAGCCCTCATGAAACAGCCACCGATACGCGTCATATAAAGAGGGGGGAAAGTTCGCAGATAAAGATATTTATTTCCAATAAATTGCATTTTTGTCTCAACTTTAAAGGCGTATTTTTCGGTTATAAACAAAAACTTAAAAAAAAAAAAAAAAAAAAACAAAAAAAAAAAAAAAAAAAAAAAAAAATGGTAGCATTTATATGCAAAGTAGAATAACCAATTGTTGCATCAAGACATAGTTACTTTTAAAAAGGAATTGGAATGTTATGTCCCTTTAAAAATACTCGTAATAATAAGGTTCAGTGTTGGTCTCAAAAGTCCCAAACGGAATTTTGTCCAAACCACCTTCCCTATCATTCTAGCTACCGTAACGACGCTGCTGACGCGACAAGTGCTGTAGATTCGAACCTCGAACGTGTTGGTGAAACAAACCTTCGCCAGACAGTCTTCGGCTACGTCAACGATTCATTGAACCAACTCAGAATGGCGCGAAATGGTTTGGGTTGGTGCTGCAAGGTACGTTTTGATGGTAACGTTCGAAATGACGTAGATAAACAATTTTCAAGCGACTGAAAACCACTCTGATCAACAGAAGAAAGCGTTGACGTCGTGTTACACTTACGAATACCAGTAGCTAACGTCGCTTCACGTCTTTAATAAAGCTGGAGTTACCGCTTCTTTAAACGTATCTGACGGTTTGTTTGTGCAGTCGATACTGGTTATTTTCACATCGATTATATTAAGATAGTCCATCCCTAATGATATTCACGTGACGTCGGAATTATTTCGACGACGTGGTAAACTTTCGGCGGTCGAACGTCCCACAGACGAACGGTTACGACGTCGCCCGAATACTAGTAGATTCGGATGCGTAAGGAATGATTCAGAATCAAGAAGTCGCATGAAAAGCTCCGACGTCTCGTGAATCTAATTAGGGGTGGATTACCTTTATGTTGTACATGCATTTTGTATTCTTTTTAGGTCGAGCATTGTCAAGCTGGTACAGTCGGGACCAAATTCTACAACGGTATAAATCACTCGTACCCTAGGACGTACCACCTTGTGTTCGAACCCCCATTCAAAGCTGTGCCGAAGTTCACCTACGAGATGATCCATCTTGACGCAAAATCGATCGTGCGGGTCGACGTGAGGGTCAAATCCTTGACCCAAAGTCGTGCGACGATCGTGGTCAGTTCGTGGACAACGAAGAATCTGTTTGGAGTAGAAGTCCGCTGGATGGCGTGTCCGTAATTTAAGGTATCCGACCCCTCATTAGCACCAAACAGCCAGAGGCAATATTTGAAAAGTGCCAGTAATTCCTAAACTGTGTAACATTTCCATTCCAAATATAAGCATTTTGTACGGTTTAGAATTTTGAATTGATGTAGAGGCCTATACGTATGGACATATTTGACAAAAATGTTCAAAATTACCTCCCTTGCAAATAAATATGGAGTTAAATAATATTTGTAAATTGTTTTCTTCTTGAAGCATAATCTTGAAATCCTGCAAGGTGAATCAACTTATGTGAAGTGTGTTTTTTTTGTAATTTAATGCATTTCGTATGGCTGGAAAGTGTTGTTTTTAATGAGGGGCTGTAAACCTTAAAGGACGAATTCCAAGGGACTTCCTCGCTGGCCAAAAGCTTTTTTTCTTTTCTTTATTCTGGAAGTTTTTTTCTGAAGCAAATGCTAAACCAATGAAATTAGGACTATTTCGTAGAATTGATTGACATAATTATATACAACATTGTACACTGGTGGTGAACTCGGCCAAAGCGAGGGACACTTTTTGCTACAACAATGTACAGATATTTCGCGTTTCAATGTTAGTTTAAAGATCTGATTGGATAGTTTTCCTAATAACAATGAGTTTGTTCCAAAAATACACCGGGTTTATAGATATGCATTGACAAACCGTCTGTGTTGTTATAAAATCTTGTAAATACGGCTTTATCGAAGCCGTAGTTACGACATTTTATAACAACACCGACGGAATACTATGATCACGAAAATACGTCCCACGCTTTATCCGAGTTCACCACCATACCAGTGAGAAAAATATGGTCAGATTTTACAATTACGATGTTGCGGGGAGTAACTCATGCATTGAAGTATAAATATGAAATACATAGTTACCTCCCTTTGACCGTCAACTTTGTCGCATTTTGACGTTCATGCGAGCCGAGCCCGGATAGCTCAGTCGGTTACGTCGGAGTCTGTCAATCCAGGGGTCTCCAGTTACAACCCCTCTTCCAGCATCCATTCTGACATCATACTATAATTTGAGCAACGTTTGTCCGTTTGTCCGTTTGTCTGTTTGTTCCCCTACTCCTCCCAGGTCCTTGGGCCGATCTTCACCAAACTTGGAGGGAAGGTGGAGGGCGGCCCCGGGTATTAGCTTGAGGGGTTCATTTTTTGAAAGGTCAAGGTCATCGAGGTCAAAGGTCAAATTTATGTTTTTACGGGTTACGGGTATCGTTTTTACGGGTTACGGGACGGGATTGCTTACGGGTTACGGGACGGGATTAGGTGGAGGGCAGCCCCGGATAGGTCAAGGTCATGGAGGTCAAAGGTCAACCTCGGATTGGTCAAGGTCATCGATGTCAAAGGTCAAATTTCGAGACGGGTAAAATTGCTAGTTTGACAAAAGCCATTTGTCACTCACCAATGGGTGTGAATCATCTATGTGAGAGAGCAGCTGGAGGCTCGGTTTGGATATTGTGGTTGTACTGGTGCGATAAATACCGGGAACCCACGGTTAGGCGCTCCAGCCGCCGCGATATGACCATAGAAGTTGAAAACGGCGTAAAACCCCAATAAAATCAAATTAATCCTTTCCCGAACGAGACCTGGTTTTGACGTCCCTAATAGAAAAGGCTTGGGAAAACATTGAGGCAAAAGAAGAAAATGCTGATAATCAGCATTTTCTCCTAAAATTGCCTCAATATTTTCTTGGCTTTATTTTTCACAAATTTTAACGTTTTTATGATCCATTTTGTCGTCTGCAGGGGCTTTCAAATTGGAGCAGCCTACAATTTTGTCGTTTGGGAAAGGGTTAAGCCTGTCCCAAACGTCAAAATTTTAGGCAAGTCGAATTCAAAGCTGCTTTACACGACAAAATGGATGTTAATAAAGATTGAAATTGTGAGTGATATAGCCAATAAAATATTGAGGCAAAAGGAGAAACTGCTGGTTATCAGCAGTTTCTTCTTTTGCCTCAATTTTTTCACAGTCTTTTCTCTTTGGGACATCAAAGCAAAATCTTGTTTGGAAAGGGTTGATAAAAAGAAATCCGACACAATGACGCCTTTGACGCCCTACAAGATAATGGCATTTGAAAACATCGTGGTAAATTAAGACCTTGTTATCAGCAGTTTCTTCTTTTGCCTCAATTTTTTCACAGTCTTTTCTATTTGGGACATCAAAGCAAAATCTTGTTTGGAAAGGGTTGATAAAAAGAAATCCGACACAATGACGCCTTTGACGCCCTGCAAGATAATGGCATTTGAAAACATCCTGCTAAATGAAGACCTTGTTATCAGCAGTCTCTTCTTTGCCTCAATTGTTTTCCAAGCCTTTTCTATTTGGGACATCAAAGCCAGATCTTGTTTGGAAAGGGCTGATAAAAAGAAATTCCACACAATGACGCCTTTGACGCCCTACAAGACAATGGCATTTGAAAAGATCGTGGTAAATGAAGACCTTGTTATCAGCAGTTTCTTCTTTTGCCTCAATGTTTTCCCAAGCCATTTCTATTAGGGACGTCAAAGCCAGGTCTTGTTTGGAAAGGGCTGATAAAAAGAAATCCGACACAATGACGACTTTGACGCCCTACAAGATAATGGCATTTGAAAACATCGTGGTAAATGAAGACCTTGTCTGTGATACCATGTTTTTTTTAAACACAGAAAGACCAAAAAAGTAAATTCATTCAAATAGAATCGTCTTCTGCAACACATTTGGTTTTAAGGTATACAACTCATCATTAGCACCAAAGAACCAGAGGTGAAATTAATTTTGGAAATTCCTAAACTGTGTTACATTTCCATTCCAAATACAAACATAAGCATTTTGAACGGTTTAGAATTTTGAATTAATGCATACTTAAGGAAATATTTGACAAAAATATTCCGAATTTACCTCCCTTGCATATGAATAAAGAGTTAAATGATATTTGTAAATCATTTTCTTCTTGGAGCATAACCTTGAAATCCGGCACAGTGAATCAACTTTTATGAAGTGTATTTACAAGTGTGTGTAATTTGATGCATTTTGTATGGCTAGAAGGTAGTGATTTTTTGATGGTCTGTAAACCTTAAACCAGTCTTTAATAATGCCGTCTGATAGTAGGTTAAGTTTGGTTTGGTTTAACCCTTTCCCAAATAAGACCTGGATTTGACGTCCCTAATAGAAAAGGTTTGGGAAAAGATTGATACAAAAAAAAAAAGAAACTGCTGATTACCAGCAGTTTCTCCTTTTGTCTCCATATTTTCTCTGCCATATTTTAAACAAATTCTATCTTTAATACCATCCATTTTGTCATTTGTGGCTGTTTTTGAAGTCTATCACTCTGAACTTTTGCCGTTTGGGAAAGGGTTAAATCTGGTCTCCATGCATTAGGGTCCCTTTTTTAGAACCTATTCGATTTTGTTCAAGAGATTGTCTTAGTAGGCATTTACACATACTGAATATTTTGTAATATCAAATAGGGAACGATTTTATCAAGTAAACTGTGACGTTATATCGGACAAACAATGATATTTCGTAGGTGTTGTTACAAACTATCGTAACTACGGCTCGATTCGTGCCGTAGTTACGAGTTTTATAACAATATCGATCGTATATATCAAAACATAACAGTAAACACAGTCTATTTTTAACACAAAATTCATTGCTATTGTATCAAACTGTCTAACATTAAACTCTAAGTACTTTCATCATCGTGTTGAAATAATTATTTATTTTACCCTTTCCAATACGACAAAATTTAGGATGGTCCAATTTGAAGAAGTTGCAAATAGTAAAGTAAATTCTTCCAGAAGCAGAAAATGTGCATGATATGGCGTAGAAAATATTGAGGGAAATGAAGAAATTGCTGATGAACATTTGTATTTCTGTGTCAATTTTCAAAAGATTGTTGCATGTACCCTACCATATTGAGCTCTTTGCTCAGATGTATGAATTATTTGTGGACTCCTTTTACTTCATTCCAAAATTGATCCCAACCGACCAGAAAACAAAATGAAACCGATATATGGTCACATTAGCCACGCTTCATGTACACTGGTGTTGAACTCGGCCAAAGCGATGGACGTTTTTCACTACAACAAGGTACAGATATTTTGCGTTTAAATGTGAGTTTAAAGATCTGATTGGATAGTTTTTCTAATAACAATGAAGTTGTTCTAAAAATAGACCGGGTTTACCGATATGTATTGACAAACCGTTGGTGTTGTTATAAAATCTCGTAACTACGGCTTTATCGAACAACACCGACGGAATACAATGATCGCGAAAAAACGTCCCACGCTTTGGCCGAGTTCACCACCAGTGATGTAAGAAATTGTGCAATTACTTCTTGTACTACATGCAAATGACGTCATCATTTCTTTATTTATACATATGTTGTAAAGTAACATTTCCTAAGCAAAATATTAAAAAATCAGATAAAGTTTCCTCGCTTGTGTTTGTGTCAGAGTTATCTGCCCTTGACTAGTAATGACCATTTTCTCAAAATTACCGTTATGTTTTAAAGTCATATAGCAAGTTATTCAGAATGGATAATTTCAAATGTTATATCAATATAGAGACTTTAGTCCTAGGACTTATGTAGTCAAACAGCTACTTCGAGTAGCTCTGCGTTATCAGTGGATATTACAAACATTTCCAGTCAACTGGGGCTAAGTCCATGGAGTAACTTAACGTATGCACAAAATTGATAAAATGATTGAAATAAATATCTAAAAACTATTTTCCGGAAAGAAATATGGGAAAAGTGGAAAAATGACCTTTTTTGAGTAACTGTTCGCTGCTTTTCTTCGAAAACCTCAAATCTGCAGCTTGTATTCGTAGAAAAACGACGTTTTGCAACTTTTTTTCAATTCGCCCAAAAAATACCAAATGAATATTTTTTTTTTTGTTTTTTGATATTTTGAAGATAATTCCAAGATCTATTTTTACACACAAAAAAAAACAGCACACCTTTCCACGCAACTTAAAAAGATATTTGACTTTATCTTACCGCACCCACCCAGTATTAGCCTAATTATGACAAAAATATCTATATGTTCAAAAATATCTAACATTTTCTGGCAGATGTTTACTTTTAGAACAACAAAATACTTCACCATCACAAAAAAGAGGAATGTTCCGCTTTACAAAAATGATGAAAATTGTAGCTTTTGGTGCAGCAGAAAAAAACACACACAATCTGTAGATCTAAGTCATATGACTGCATTCCAAACTTACCCTAAGAACGCGTCTGAGGTTAGCCCTTGTGCAAACGAAACATTTCCTCAAAACAAGATCAAGTTTGGATAAGGATGAGTGAATAAGAAGGAACAGGGAAAACAGATATTAATAAGCTAGTGAGCATAATCCCCAAACGATTTGAATATATCGTGTGGAAAAGGAAAAAAAGGAAAGCATATATTAACCCTCTCCCAAACAAGACCTTGTTTTGACGTCCCTAATAGAAATAGTTTGGGAAAACATTTGGGCAAAAGAAGAAACTGCTGATAACCAGCAGTTTCTCCTTTTGCCTCAATATTTTCTGTGTTTTCTTATACACAAATTCTATCTTTACACCCATTTTGTCATCTGCATCAGCTTTCTAATTGGACCACCCTAAAGTCTTGTTGTTTGGGAAAGAGTTAATAAGGTAGTGAGCAATATCCTCGAATCACTTGAATATATTGCTGTTCAACGAAATCTTCGTGACTGCAGCTTGTTTTAACCTTTTCCCAAACGACAAAATTTTAGGGTGGTCCAAATTCAAAGCTGCCGCAGACGACAAGATGGTTGTAGATAAACACAGGATATGTGCATATTCTAGCATAGAAAATATTGAGACAAAAGGAGAAACTGCTGGTTATCAGCAGTTTCTTCTTTTGTCTCAATGTTTTCTCAAGCCATATCTAGTAGGGACGTCAAAACCAGGTCTTGTTTGGGACAGGGTTAAGCTGCAGTTACTTGGTTTGCCGTTGAAAAGCAGCTAAGTGTATGGCTTTGATCGCTCTGCATCATATCCCGCATGTTACATATGACACATAATGTCACATAATACATTTCAAAGAAAATGTCGTTCATCCCTTTCCAAAACAAGACTGGGTTTTGACGTCTTTGGTACAGATGTCGATAGCTTTTTAAAACATTGAGGCAAAATGAGAAAATGCTGATAAGCACTATTTTCTCATTTTGCATCTACATTTTCTTTGATATCTTGTACACAATTCCATTTTCATCAAATTTTCATCAATCGTACCGTGTATGGTATACACGATGGATAATCACGTGACTCAGAATTTTAGAAAATCGTCAATATTTTTGTTAAGGTTTACAGACCCTAAAAAATCACGACTTTCTAGCCATACGAAATGCATCAAATTACACACACTTGTAAATACACTTCACATAAGTTGATTCACCTCGCCGGATTTCAAGATTATGCTTCAAGAAAAAATTAATTTACAAATATCATTTTACTCTATATTCATAGGCAAGGGAGGTAATTTGAACATTCTGTCAAATATTTTCATAAGTATGCATGAGTTCAAAATTCTAAACGGTTCAAAATGCTTATGTTTATAAGTAGTTATGGAAGAGCATTTGAATAATTATTGGATGCGCGATGCGCCAAAAAATGGGCGTGGCTAATCATTGACCATGACGCAGTGGGCGTGGCTAATCATTGACCATGACGTTAGTAGGCGTGGTTGACCATTGACCTGTTACATCAGAGGTCAGCCACGCCCAAGCCACGCCCATTTCCGGGGAAATTCCCAGTGACGTCGTACCGGACGTGACATCACGGTGAACCACGACCGAACCACGTCCATTTTCGGGTTTTTCCAGTTTATTTTTAGTTCTATCAAGAATACCATAGGCTGGCTGACCACTGACGTCAATTCAGGGGACTCAGAGCCGAACCAACGTCATAGGACGGAGCAACGTTATAGGTCGGAGCAACGTTATAGGTCAGAGCAACGTTACGGATCGAAGGTGAGCCACGCCCATTTCGGGTTTTTCCTAGGGTTTATTTTCAAGACACACCCATTTTCGGGTTTTCCCCACGGTCTATTTTTAGTTCTAACTAGAACGCCATAGGCCGTTTCACCGCTGACGTCGTATCACGAAAGGGATTACTGCTATCAGCATTTTCTTTTGTCTCAATGTTTTCTTTCTCGTTTCAATTTTTTTTGTTTCATTGTTTTCTCTCAATGTTTTCTCACATGTCACGATCAGACTAGATCTCGTTCGGGAAAGGATTATCTAGGTCGGACTAACGACAAATTTTAATCCCCCCAACACCGTCGATGCGCAGTTTTAATCCCTTTTAATCTCCTAAAATGATATTTTGATCGAGTAATTGATCGAATTAGTCAGTCTCCGCAAAGGAACATCCGTTCATTTAAGTAACAATAGAAATATCGGATAATCTTACGGTACTCGGATAATAACCCTTTTGTGTCCGAGAAATTAAATGTTGCGCAACTAAGTAAATCTTAGGATCGATTTAATCGTTTGTTCTATACCACATACCCCTATATCGAAAAATATCACAATTTCACGCACCTGTCCAAGGTCACTAAATCGCCTATCGTTTAGTCCCGAAATTTAAATTTAAAGTAACGTCTTTCATTTAATAAGAACGGAAAACCCAAAATATGTGCTTTTATAAACGCGTATATGTAGAAAACATCATGCTCACGTGTTCGATTAGATCAACGAAGCTGGAGCGTTTTATGTCAAAATTTGCATATTTTGGGAAATATTTCAAGTTCTACCTAATAGAATTTGATAAAACTTTCTCATTGTATTAAGCGACATGTCCTGATAATAATTTAAAAAATGTATAGGTCAGCACACTTATTAGTGAATTACAGCAATTTTTACCGGCTACACACGGATAAAATGACGCAAAACGGTGGTAACTGCATGTACACGTACGACTGTCTTGCTCTAGATAATCGATTTCCATCTTGAGAAAATCAGTTTCGCATAACGAATACACTATTACCGTCGAAAATGGTAAATTGTAATAATGCGTTATATTATCGAAAATATGGTAGCGAAACATATTGGTACGAAACATTTAATTTTCTACAGTAATGACCGAGTGTTCCGAAAAACTGGAACAATCCCCCTTAATCGATAATATAGTCCTTATTATGCCCCCGATAGGGAGGCATCATAAATTTGACTTGTCCGTCCGTCCGTCCGTCTGTCCGTCCGTCCGTCCGTCCGTCTGTCCGTCCGTCATTCCGTCCAAAAACTTTAACATTGGCCATAACTTCCTTATTACTTAACATATTCGCTTCATACTTTACCACAACATTCCTTGGTACATTACCTTTCTGTAGACACATACTTTGGTGACCTTGACCCCTGGATGACCTTGACCTTATGACGATCAAAGCGGTGTCGGGGGCATTGTCATCTTACAGTGACAGCTCTTGTTGTCTAAACTGCCTCGAAAACGAGGTCGAATATTAATCGTTGATCTTTTTCGCAGGCTTTAAAATAGAATACTGCATTTATATCGAGTAAAAGATCGAAATTGAGAAATAACTCAAATAGGGTTTTAAAACCGATCTAACCTCGCATATAAAAAGTACATTCCGACGCTTGAACTATCCAAACGCAAACCATAAACGAGATGATCCTTATAGACCTTAATTAACGTTGAGCTGTTATGATTGACCCTAAGTCATCGCCTATAAAAAGTACTGTATGGCGATGATGGGTTTTCCAGGTGATTAAAATGAACCTGGTGCGTAATACCTATTATTCCGCTAACAATAGAAGTTCACGGACAATGGAAAGTTAACTCGTTATTGATAAAACTATCTAAACATACACCATAAACAAGATGTCCCTTTTAACCCTTAATTAAGAGTTCAGACAATACCTGGGGCGTAATACCCATTATTCCGCTAACAATAGAAGTTCGCAGACAATGGAAAGTTAACTCGTTATTGATAAAACTATCTAAACATACACCACAAACAAGATGTCCCTTTTTAAACCCTTAATTAAGAGTTCAGAAAATACCTGGGACGTAAAATCCATTATTCCGCTAACAATAGAAGTAAACGGACAATGGAAATTTAACTCGTTATTGATAAAACTATCTAAACATACACCATAAACAAGATGTCCCTTTTAACCATTAATTAAGAGTTCGTAAAAATTTAGGATTGACGATGGTCTTTTGTTACAAAATTTAGGATTAACAATGGTCATTTCCTGTCGTAGAACTGAGATCATCGGAAATTTTCAGTGATGTCAAGGGCGCATAAAATTCAGCGAACACAAAAAGGAAAAAAGGTAAGGATTAGGCGGGACATTTAGAATATGCGGAAAATATAGAATCAACCACATTCATTTTGTTAATATAGGGTCTTTATATATTTGCGGACGATTTCACGAAAACAAAGTCAAAAGTGCGTTTTATTAATTTTCAAGGCGCCTAACTCAACGTGTACGGATCCAATAAGGCCGAAAATATCATCGATCTTAGGATCTTGAGCGTTTATACGCAGAGTCTTAATCAACGCGTGTTGATGCGAGAGTGAAAACGAAGAACAACAATTTTGTTCAATCCGAAGGCATTCAACTGAATCAGTTAAGGATATATATATGCGTGTCCGGGATATAACTCTGAACTATACAGGATCTTTATATCAACAGTACTATGACCAAATGTTTTCTCGATCGGTACATATGCGTGTCTACTAGATTTAAACCGAAAACGATCAATTTATCGACTTAAGATCGGGTTACTCGGAATAAACAAATTCCGATTGAAAATAGCGCAAATTTAAGATATCTTAAAAACATTTTGTCCAAATTGATTGGCAATCTCCGCCAATGGCTGACTGTGAAACAACTGGCGCATCCCATTGATGAGTCAATCGATGAGGCGAGGACCTACTGGAAAACATTAAGACGCATGCGCTAGAATTCAAACTATAAATAGAAATGACTTTTGATTGGTTGAAATTAACCGTTATAGATAGGGAATTTGAATCGCAGGTTCATTCGCGTTTAGATCATTATGACGAACAGACTGAATTCGAGATACTCTCAACACATAGGGAAGGAGTGTTACCTATTCGATTGTAAATTCGGAGGAAATACATACATTCACATCAGGGAATTAATTTTCAAAGACGGCCAGCCCGTTTCCACTTTAAAAGGAATAACGCTGACGTTATCCAGGTGTAACGAACTGTACTCCCTCCTGAATGAAATCGGATTTCACGTGGATGAATGGAATCGAGATCAGCTGTCAGAGACATTTCGCAAGCATCTAGGGGGAAATTGGTTCGTAAGCGTTAACCCCGGGTTTCCCTGCGTGGATATACGAAAATTTTGGTTACCAGAAGGGGCTTCAGAGGTCTGCGCCACCCGAAAGGGGATATCATTGACTTTCCAACAATACGACGAATTGAAAAACGGATTAATGATTCCCTCCGCAGTTCCGGAATTGTACGACGTTCTACCTTGCTACCTACAACCGAATCACGTTAGGGACCAATGCGAGGAGTGCTCGCCCAATACGAAGAAAAAAGTATGACTAATTAGTGTATTGAGCTATATGTTTAAACGCGCCGCTATAGTTTGTGTAACGTTTGTTCGTTATAGAGTTTGTGTAACGTTTGTTCGTTATAGAGTTTGTGTAACGTTTGTTCGTTAGAGTTTGTGTAACGTTTGTTCGTTAGAGTTTGTGTAACGTTTGTTCGTTGTTGTTGTTGTTGTTGTTGTTTGTAAAGTCGTCGTTGTTGTTGTTATCACGTAATAACGTTTTTAATAAAAAGATACGTATATGTAATTTCGTCTTCATTTTATATTTCTACGTGAACGAGTACACACCATGTATATAACCAATACCGTATACACTGCCTCGCTGAACTGCGACATCGATTTAAGAGAGTTATGCTCTCAGTTGGTTAACATGAGATACGATCCTAAAACGTTTAACGGTCTTATATGGCAACATCGTCGTATCGGAGGAAATTGTCTGGTATTTAGAAACGGAAAACTCAATTCCAACGGAATGTCGAGTTCATTCCAAGATGGCCGTCGAAGAATAAGACGCTACGCGAGAGTTCTACAGAAACTAGGTTATCCCGTTAAATTAACGTCGGTGAAAATGATTACGTCGTCAGCATTTCACACCTTGTCGACGCCCTTGAATATCCCCTAACTATGTCGAACGTTTAAATTAACGTACGAACCCGAAATTTTTCCGGTAGTTACGTTGAGAAAAGATAACGTTCACTTTTCCTGTTATCATAAAGGAAAGGTTATTATCACCGGAATCAAATCTTCCTTAGACGTCGAGGCGACGGTATACCCGACCCTTATTGAATTGGAATTGTTTACGTTATAAAAGGAAATTTCATTGTATGTGCTGAATATTACGTTGTATTTTTGAATAAAAATGTCCAAAACTATTATTAGTTTTCATCTTTTGTATACATATATTTACAATGATACTGTTATTCGTTTTTAAAAGATAAACGAATACGTCTATGTCCTTGTTGTAACAGATAAATTGTTTCTCCTAAATCGTGATATAATACGAAATATTTGACATTTTCTCTAAACGGACCCATCACTACCGAGCACGTTGAAATTAATCAAGCTCGTCAAAATTGGCTTATTGTTAAGAGAGAAGATTATAAACGTAAAACGTTTACTCACGAACGGCGCGCGACGGACACAACACCGTCATAATGACTCAATGACTTTCAGAATTATGAAAGTGATCGAGAAAACTTGATACCAGTAAAATTTGCATTCCGGATTCATATCAAGGAAAAGTTTATAACAGCCCCTAATTGAAATGAATACAATATCAGCATTTTCTCCTTTTCTCTCAATGTTTCCCAAACGTATTCTTGACGAGGACGTCAAAATTAGTCAATACTTAATTAGTCAATTTCTTCTTTTCTCTCAATGCTTTCCCCAATGTTAAGGAAGACGTCAAAATCAGTCAATACAATATCAGCATTTTCTCCTTTTCTCTCAATGTTTCCCAAACGTTTTCTTGACGAGGACGTCAAAATTAGTCAATACTTTATTAGTCAATTTCTTCTTTTCTCTCAATGCTTTCCCCAATGTTAAGGAAGACGTCAAAATCAGTCAATACAATATCAGCATTTTCTCCTTTTCTCTCTATGTTTTCACGAACATTAAATTACGGAGGCGTCATAATCAGTCAAAACATTATTAGCAACTTCTCTTTTTCTCTCAATGTTTTCACATACTATTTCATATGCTGACCTGCTCGCTCTGTGCAAGGGAATATTATTTGGAATCAAGATTCGATGACGAAAAGGCATACATATGCTACTTACATCAGTATATCGGAATATTGTTGTAAATAACATACATCATGCTCTTTTGATTTCAAGAATGAATAAGACTAAAACGGATTCATTTTATGTTCTTTTCTTTTCTTTTCAAACTACATGAGAAGCATAAAACAAGAGACATAAAACAAAAGAAGTGTAAAAAATCAAAGGACTGAAGTGATGAAAGTTGACATACAGACTATGTCTATGTAATGATTATCATAAAACCTACCAAAGGCCTGGTCATATACACCATTCCGCGTCCGCATAAAGCCCAGAGGCCGTCTAAAACAAGCGGAGACGTGTAGTAATAATTTGGACGCGAAGTGGACGCGGAATCGCATGTGACCAAGCCTTATGAGATTGAGTGGTTGACATTCTCATAGCAAAACAGTTTCTTTGATCAATACATTTCATACATATATATAGTAACAGTATGTACATCACGTAAAATTTGTGAATAATATGGTACAGTAAACATTAAGGTAAAAGGAGAAAATGCTGATGATCAACAATTTCTCCTTTTGTCTCATTGTTTTTCAAAACCTGCCCTACATGTAACATGAAAAAACGTGTCGTGCTTGTTAAAGGGTTAAAATGCATGATTATCTATATATGTAATGCTCAGTATAAATCTTACTTTGTTTGACCCGAAGTCTATAAACGAACCATCATAATGCTATAAACCACCTTTGTAGTTCATTTTTAACAGACCTGGGAATGACATTGGACCTTTAAATAAATACGATAAAGTAATGAAGCTAGTACATTTTTACAGTCGTTTCAACCCGAAATCACAGCGAGATAAGTAGAATATTTTTTTCAAATTTATTCGACTCTATTAGCTTCAGATTAATCAATCGAAAGTATCATTCAGATAATATTCCAACATTTATTCAGTTACACCGAAGCTGTTCAATGCTATTATCAAGATCCTAAATTAATTCGATAATGATCCACTGGTACATTGGGGCTTTGGAATTGTTTGTCAATTAGAATCAAATACAGAGTGATATATTAAGGTATCCAACCCCTCATTAGCACGAAAGAGCCAGAGGCGAAACTTGATTTGAAAGTGCCGGTAATTCCTAAACTGTGTTACATTTCCACTCCAAATACAAACATAAGCATTTTGTACGGTTTAGAATTTAAAATCAATGCATACGTATGGAAATATTTGAAAAAAAAAATGTTCAAAATTACCTCCCTTGCATATAAATATAGAGAAAAATAAATTTTTCAATAAATTTCTTCTTGAAGCATAATCTTGAAAATCGGCACGGTGAATCAACTTATGCGAAGTTTATTAACAAATGCGTGTAATTTTATGCATTTCGTACGGCTAGAAAGTGGTGCTTTTAATGAGGGGCTGTAAACCTTAACGGAACACAAATGATACTCGATATGTTATCAAACCGAGTTATTTGCTGGCAAGTTCATTTAGATTCAAATGTAATGCCAATAGCACGAATATATTAAAGAAATACGTTTTCCTTCTTTCTCACAACCGATGTGTCTAATTAATGTTTTTTGTCAAAATTCGGGATAACAGGAAGAATAACGGGAATTTAATTACATCTTTAAGACAAAATCATGCAGATCGATAAGGATAGCGTCGAAATAAACTTATTGTATCGAGTCAACTTTATACAACTCCTAATGAGTAATATTCATAAAGCCTTCTACTTAAGGTCCCTGGACTCTAATTGGAACAAACACTTCGAGCAAAAAGGTCTCTATGAAAGTTGGATATGTTGTAGACATGGGTTAATAGAAATATTTTACCATCTTACTTTTTATACATCGCCGAAGACGGTCTTATATTGGCGTCATCTTCTCCGTCCGTCCGTTCATCCGTCCGTATGTACGTACGTACATCCACTTTTCTTGTGAGCTCAACTCATCCTTAGTTTCTGGCTGGAATTGTTTTTTAAACTTGGTCAATGTTATCACCTCAATTGGTAGATGCGCTTGAAGGGAGGTTTTTATGGTTCATTGATTTTTGCCTGAGTTACGCCCCCTTAAAACTTAGTCTCTGGTGCGGCGTATATTGTGACCAGGGCGCTTTTGTTTTAAATTTTGTGAATCCAATAGGAGATAATTGCTTTACAGTTTGCATTGAAGTCAACGAAAAAATATCTAGAAAATATCTACTCTATCAGTATTTTCAAAATGAGACAAGTTTCCAAAACAAATTAAATGGTAGAAAGCTATCAATTACTATTTCTCTCATTGACATACAATAAAATTGTATGTTAACTATCCACATTTTCTTTTTGAAAATTGAGTTTTTGTGAATCAGGGGAAGATAATCAAGAGAAAATTTATATAATAGGAGTGGGGGAAATAACACATTATTGAAAAGTCAGGAAAATTTACTTATCATACATCACTCACATCATGATATATGTCAATTACAGTTTTGTCATATACACAATTGATATTTGATATCAAACGCTATAAAATATACATATAATGTAGCTAAAATTCGATAAAACTACAGCCAGTACAGTTCCAGAATCTTAAGAATTGAGTTATCCGCTTCAAAGATGCGCTTGTATAATTCATTGTGTGGCGAACAAAGTATCTTATAGGCGAAGTACCTTCCACATAAAACGTTAATATAATGTTACATGTATACCGAAAATTCTTGATCGCTTAAATTTAATTGATTTTGATATATTGAAAGAATCCTTATTACGATAATAACAAAACTCGATGAAAACAAAGACAAAGTCTGACGATCAAAATGACAAAGTTGGACAGGAAGAAATACAAAGTCTGTTTTGTTCAATAACGGAGTTGGTTTCATAACAAAACAAAGTCTGATTGAATTTTCCTACTGTATTTCTATATAGAATGACAAAGTCTACTTGGTTTGCGGACAAAGTCTGTTTTATTCAACGTCAAAGTCTGTGTAAAAAATATACAAGGTAAGTATACGAAATGGACAAAACCGGACCAGAAAAATGACAAAGTCGGCGTCATAACCAAAAGTGTAGGTTGTACACCCAAAGCCGGCTACTTCGCATACTGGTCGGTGGAATATAGCTCAGATGTCAAATATTAAGGCCACATCAAATTTCTGAGTGACGCTTTCTTTGTTAACGTGACATATTTTACGATAACATTTGGTGACGTCAAAAGATATACGCCGTATTTGATGACGTCACAAAATTGTGTTGTTTTGATGGCGTCACAAATATACCTGCATACATACCTATAAGCGGAGAAATTAGCATTTTACTGTTTTGTTTATACATCCACAATGGGTTACTTCGCACACTAGTCGGATGCATATAGCTCTGATGACAAATCCACGCCATATTACGTGTATAGCGAAAAATCCTTGACCGCCTTACTTTATTAATTTGATTTAGATGTCTTAAAAGGAATCATAATAATAGTAACACAAATCGATGTAAAAAATGACAAAGTTCTGACTACCAAAATGACAAAGTTGGACAGAAAAAAATTACAAAGTCTGTTTTGTTCAATAACAGAGTTGGTTTCATAACAAAACAAAGTCTGATTGAATTTTCCTACTGTATTTCTATATAGAATGACAAAGTCTACTTGGTTTGCTGACAAAGTCTGTTTTATTCAACGTCAAAGTCTGCGTAAAAAAATATACAAAGTAGATAAACAAAATTAGCAAAACCGGTCCAGAGAAAAGCCAAAATGACAAAGTTGGACAGAAAAAATTACAAAGTCTGTTTTGTTCAATAACAGAGTTGGTTTCATAACAAAACAAAGTCTGATTGAATTTTCCAACTATATTTCTATAAAGAATGACAAAGTCTAATTGGTTTGCGGACAAAGTCTGTTTTGTTCAACGTCAAAGTCTGTGTAAAAAATATACAAAGTAGATAAATAAAATTAGTAAAGCCGGTCCAGAAAAAAAAGACAAAGTCTGCCTGATACAAAAAAAAAGTGTAGGTTGTATATCCACAGTGGGTTACTTCGCATACTAGTCGGTTGAATAAAGCGCTCATTTCAACCACGCCCACTGACGTCATGGTCAATGATCAGCCACGCCCACTGACGTCATGGTCGAAGCTTAGCCACGCCCATTTTTGGCTCCTCGCTCATACATATGGTACTCAATTTTGTGTTGTTTTGATGACGTCACAAACGTATCTTCATACATGTATACCTATAAGCGGAAAAAATAGCATTCGTGCAATCGGCATTATATTTGAATCTGAATAAGCTTGCCAACAAAT
>OY804610.1:22949637-23061510 GCA_963680895.1 Fragum sueziense
GACTAGTGTGCGAAGTAACCCATTGTGGATGTATAAACAAAACAGTAAAATGCTAATTTCTCCGCTTATAGGTATGTATGCAGGTATATTTGTGACGCCATCAAAACAACACAATTTTGTGACGTCATCAAATACGGCGTATATCTTTTGACGTCACCAAATGTTATCGTAAAATATGTCACGTTAACAAAGAAAGCGTCACTCAGAAATTTGATGTGGCCTTAATATTTGACATCTGAGCTATATTCCACCGACCAGTATGCGAAGTAGCCGGCTTTGGGTGTACAACCTACACTTTTGGTTATGACGCCGACTTTGTCATTTTTCTGGTCCGGTTTTGTCATTAATAAAGTAAGGCGGTCAAGCATTTTTCGCTATACACGTAATATGGCGTGGATTTGTCATCAGAGCTATATGCATCCGACTAGTGTGCGAAGTAACCCATTGTGGATGTATAAACAAAACAGTAAAATGCTAATTTCTCCGCTTATAGGTATGTATGCAGGTATATTTGTGACGCCATCAAAACAACACAAATTTGTGACGTCATCAAATACGGCGTATATCTTTTGACGTCACCAAATGTTATCGTAAAATATGTCACGTTAACAAAGAAAGCGTCACTCAGAAATTTGATGTGGTCTTAATATTTGACATCTGAGCTATATTCCACCGACCAGTATGCGAAGTAGCCGGCTTTGGGTGTACAACCTACACTTTTGGTTATGACGCCGACTTTGTCATTTTTCTGGTCCGGTTTTGTCAATTTCGTATACTTACCTTGTATATTTTTTACACAGACTTTGACGTTGAATAAAACAGACTTTGTCCGCAAACCAAGTAGACTTTGTCATTCTATATAGAAATACAGTAGGAAAATTCAATCAGACTTTGTTTTGTTATGAAACCAACTCCGTTATTGAACAAAACAGACTTTGTATTTCTTCCTGTCCAACTTTGTCATTTTGATCGTCAGACTTTGTCTTTGTTTTCATCGAGTTTTGTTATTATCGTAATAAGGATTCTTTCAATATATCAAAATCAATTAAATTTAAGCGATCAAGAATTTTCGGTATACATGTAACATTATATTAACGTTTTATGTGGAAGGTACTTCGCCTATAAGATACTTTGTTCGCCACACAATGAATTATACAAGCGCATCTTTGAAGCGGATAACTCAATTTTTAAGATTCTGGAACTGTACTGGCTGTAGTTTTATCGAATTTTAGCTACATTATATGTATATTTTATAGCGTTTGATATCAAATATCAATTGTGTATATGACAAAACTGTAATTGACATATATCATGATGTGAGTGATGTATGATAAGTAAATTTTCCTGACTTTTCAATAATGTGTTATTTCCCCCACTCCTATTATATAAATTTTCTCTTGATTATCTTCCCCTGATTCACAAAAACTCAATTTTCAAAAAGAAAATGTGGATAGTTAACATACAATTTTATTGTATGTCAATGAGAGAAATAGTAATTGATAGCTTTCTACCATTTAATTTGTTTTGGAAACTTGTCTCATTTTGAAAATACTGATAGAGTAGATATTTTCTAGATATTTTTTCGTTGACTTCAATGCAAACTGTAAAGCAATTATCTCCTATTGGATTCACAAAATTTAAAACAAAAGCGCCCTGGTCACAATATACGCCGCACCAGAGACTAAGTTTTAAGGGGGCGTAACTCAGGCAAAAATCAATGAACCATAAAAACCTCCCTTCAAGCGCATCTACCAATTGAGGTGATAACATTGACCAAGTTTAAAAAACAATTCCAGCCAGAAACTAAGGATGAGTTGAGCTCACAAGAAAAGTGGATGTACGTACGTACATACGGACGGATGAACGGACGGACGGAGAAGATGACGCCAATATACGACCGTCTTCGGCGATGTATAAAAAGTAAGATGGTAAAATATTTCTATTAACCCATGTCTACAACATATCCAACTTTCATAGAGACCTTTTTGCTCGAAGTGTTTGTTCCAATTAGAGTCCAGGGACCTTAAGTAGAAGGCTTTATGAATATTACTCATTAGGAGTTGTATAAAGTTGACTCGATACAATAAGTTTATTTCGACGCTATCCTTATCGATCTGCATGATTTTGTCTTAAAGATGTAATTAAATTCCCGTTATTCTTCCTGTTATCCCGAATTTTGACAAAAAACATTAATTAGACACATCGGTTGTGAGAAGGAAGGAAAACGTATTTCTTTAATATATTCGTGCTATTGGCATTACATTTGAATCTAAATGAACTTGCCAGCAAATAACTCGGTTTGATAACATATCGAGTATCATTTGTGTTCCGTTAAGGTTTACAGCCCCTCATTAAAAGCACCACTTTCTAGCCGTACGAAATGCATAAAATTACACGCATTTGTTAATAAACTTCGCATAAGTTGATTCACCGTGCCGGATTTCAAGATTATGCTTCAAGAAGAAATTTATTGAAAAATTTATTTTTCTCTATATTTATATGCAAGGGAGGTAATTTTGAACATTTTTTTCAAATATTTCCATACGTATGCATTGATTTTAAATTCTAAACCGTACAAAATGCTTATGTTTGTATTTGGAGTGGAAATGTAACACAGTTTAGGAATTACCGGCACTTTCAAATCAAGTTTCGCCTCTGGCTCTTTCGTGCTAATGAGGGGTTGGATACCTTAATATATCACTATGTATTTGATTCGAATTGACAAACAATTCCAAAGCCCCAATGTACCAGTGGATCATTATCGAATTAATTTAGGATCTTGATAATAGCATTGAACAGCTTCGGTGTAACTGAATAAATGTTGGAATATTATCTAAATGATACTTTCGATTGATTAATCTGAAGCTAATAGAGTCGAATAAATTTGAAAAAATATTCTACTTATCTCGCTGTGATTTCGGGTTGAAACGACTGTAAAAATGTACTAGCTTCATTACTTTATCGTATTTATTTAAAGGTCCAATGTCATTCCCAGGTCTGTTAAAAATGAACTACAAAGGTGGTTTATAGCATTATGATGGTTCGTTTATAGACTTCGGGTCAAACAAAGTAAGATTTATACTGAGCATTACATATATAGATAATCATGCATTTTAACCCTTTAACAAGCACGACACGTTTTTTCACGTTACATGTAGGGCAGGTTTTGAAAAACAATGAGACAAAAGGAGAAATTGTTGATCATCAGCATTTTCTCCTTTTACCTTAATGTTTACTGTACCATATTATTCACAAATTTTACGTGATGTACATACTGTTACTATATATATGTATGAAATGTATTGATCAAAGAAACTGTTTTGCTATGAGAATGTCAACCACTCAATCTCATAAGGCTTGGTCACATGCGATTCCGCGTCCACTTCGCGTCCAAATTATTACTACACGTCTCCGCTTGTTTTAGACGGCCTCTGGGCTTTATGCGGACGCGGAATGGTGTATATGACCAGGCCTTTGGTAGGTTTTATGATAATCATTACATAGACATAGTCTTTATGTCAACTTTCATCACTTCAGTCCTTTGATTTTTTACACTTCTTTTGTTTTATGTCTCTTGTTTTATGCTTCTCATGTAGTTTGAAAAGAAAAGAAAAGAACATAAAATGAATCCGTTTTAGTCTTATTCATCCTTGAAATCAAAAGAGCATGATGTATGTTATTTACAACAATATTCCGATATACTGATGTAAGTAGCATATGTATGCCTTTTCGTCATCGAATCTTGATTCCAAATAATATTCCCTTGCACAGAGCGAGCAGGTCAGCATATGAAATAGTATGTGAAAACATTGAGAGAAAAAGAGAAGTTGCTAATAATGTTTTGACTGATTATGACGCCTCCGTAATTTAATGTTCGTGAAAACATAGAGAGAAAAGGAGAAAATGCTGATATTGTATTGACTGATTTTGACGTCTTCCTTAACATTGGGGAAAGCATTGAGAGAAAAGAAGAAATTGACTAATAAAGTATTGACTAATTTTGACGTCCTCGTCAAGAAAACGTTTGGGAAACATTGAGAGAAAAGGAGAAAATGCTGATATTGTATTGACTGATTTTGACGTCTTCCTTAACATTGGGGAAAGCATTGAGAGAAAAGAAGAAATTGACTAATTAAGTATTGACTAATTTTGACGTCCTCGTCAAGAATACGTTTGGGAAACATTGAGAGAAAAGGAGAAAATGCTGATATTGTATTCATTTCAATTAGGGGCTGTTATAAACTTTTCCTTGATATGAATCCGGAATGCAAATTTTACTGGTATCAAGTTTTCTCGATCACTTTCATAATTCTGAAAGTCATTGAGTCATTATGATGGTGTTGTGTCCGTCGCGCGCCGTTCGTGAGTAAACGTTTTACGTTTATAATCTTCTCTCTTAACAATAAGCCAATTTTGACGAGCTTGATTAATTTCAACGTGCTCGGTAGTGATGGGTCCGTTTAGAGAAAATGTCAAATATTTCGTATTATATCACGATTTAGGAGAAACAATTTATCTGTTACAACAAGGACATAGACGTTTTCGTTTATCTTTCAAAAACGAATAACAGTATCATTGTAAATATATGTATACAAAAGATGAAAACTAATAATAGTTTTGGACATTTTTATTCAAAAATACAACGTAATATTCAGCACATACAATGAAATTTCCTTTTATAACGTAAACAATTCCAATTCAATAAGGGTCGGGTATACCGTCGCCTCGACGTCTAAGGAAGATTTGATTCCGGTGATAATAACCTTTCCTTTATGATAACAGGAAAAGTGAACGTTATCTTTTCTCAACGTAACTACCGGAAAAATTTCGGGTTCGTACGTTAATCTAAACGTTCGACATAGTTAGGGGATATTCAAGGGCGTCGACAAGGTGTGAAATGCTGACGACGTAATCATTTTCACCGACGTTAATTTAACGGGATAACCTAGTTTCTGTAGAACTCTCGCGTAGCGTCTTATTCTTCGACGGCCATCTTGGAATGAACGCGACATTCCGTTGGAATTGAGTTTTCCGTTTCTAAATACCAGACAATTTCCTCCGATACGACGATGTTGCCATATAAGACCGTTAAACGTTTTAGGATCGTATCTCATGTTAACCAACTGAGAGCATAACTCTCTTAAATCGATGTCGCAGTTCAGCGAGGCAGTGTATACGGTATTGGTTATATACATGGTGTGTACTCGTTCACGTAGAAATATAAAATGAAGACGAAATTACATATACGTATCTTTTTATTAAAAACGTTATTACGTGATAACAACAACAACGACGACTTTACAAACAACAACAACAACAACAACAACGAACAAACGTTACACAAACTCTAACGAACAAACGTTACACAAACTCTAACGAACAAACGTTACACAAACTCTATAACGAACAAACGTTACACAAACTCTATAACGAACAAACGTTACACAAACTATAGCGGCGCGTTTAAACATATAGCTCAATACACTAATTAGTCATACTTTTTTCTTCGTATTGGGCGAGCACTCCTCGCATTGGTCCCTAACGTGATTCGGTTGTAGGTAGCAAGGTAGAACGTCGTACTGCGGAGGGAATCATTCTTAATCCGTTTTTCAATTCGTCGTATTGTTGGAAAGTCAATGATATCCCCTTTCGGGTGGCGCAGATCTCTGAAGCCCCTTCTGGTAACCAAAATTTTCGTATATCCACGCAGGGAAACCCGGGGTTAACGCTTACGAACCAATTTCCCCCTAGATGCTTGCGAAATGTCTCTGACAGCTGATCTCGATTCCATTCATCCACGTGAAATCCGATTTCATTCAGGAGGGAGTACAGTTCGTTACACCTGGATAACGTCAGCGTTATTCCTTTTAAAGTGGGAACGGGCTGGCCGTCTTTGAAAATTAATTCCCTGATGTGAATGTATGTATTTCCTCCGAATTTACGATCGAATAGGTAACACTCCTTCCCAATGTGTTGAGAGTATCTCGAATTCAGTCTGTTCGTCATAATGATCTAAACGCGAATGAACCTGCGATTCAAATTCCCTATCTATAACGGTTAATTTCAACCAATCAAAAGTCATTTCTATTTATAGTTTGAATTCTAGCGCATGCGTCTTAATGTTTTCCAGTAGGTCCTCGCCTCATCGATTGACTCATCAATGGGATGCGCCAGTTGTTTCACAGTCAGCCATTGGCGGAGATTGCCAATCAATTTGGACAAAATGTTTTTAAGATATCTTAAATTTGCGCTATTTTCAATCGGAATTTGTTTATTCCGAGTAACCCGATCTTAAGTCGATAAATTGATCGTTTTCGGTTTAAATCTAGTAGACACGCATATGTACCGATCGAGAAAACATTTGGTCATAGTACTGTTGATATAAAGATCCTGTATAGTTCAGAGTTATATCCCGGACACGCATATATATATCCTTAACTGATTCAGTTGAATGCCTTCGGATTGAACAAAATTGTTGATCTTCGTTTTCACTCTCGCATCAACACGCGTTGATTAAGACTCTGCGTATAAACGCTCAAGATCCTAAGATCGATGATATTTTCGGCCTTATTGGATCCGTACACGTTGAGTTAGGCGCCTTGAAAATTAATAAAACGCACTTTTGACTTTGTTTTCGTGAAATCGTCCGCAAATATATAAAGACCCTATATTAACAAAATGAATGTGGTTGATTCTATATTTTCCGCATATTCTAAATGTCCCGCCTAATCCTTACCTTTTTTCCTTTTTGTGTTCGCTGAATTTTATGCGCCCTTGACGTCACTGAAAATTTCCGATGATCTCAGTTCTACGACAGGAAATGACCATTGTTAATCCTAAATTTTGTAACAAAAGACCATCGTCAATCCTAAATTTTTACGAACTCTTAATTAAGGGTTAAAAGGGACATCTTGTTTATGGTGTATGTTTAGATAGTTTTATCAATAACGAGTTAAATTTCCATTGTCCGTTTACTTCTATTGTTAGCGGAATAATGGATTTTACGTCCCAGGTATTGTCTGAACTCTTAATTAAGGGTTTAAAAAGGGACATCTTGTTTGTGGTGTATGTTTAGATAGTTTTATCAATAACGAGTTAACTTTCCATTGTCTGCGAACTTCTATTGTTAGCGGAATAATGGGTATTACGCCCCAGGTATTGTCTGAACTCTTAATTAAGGGTTAAAAGGGACATCTTGTTTATGGTGTATGTTTAGATAGTTTTATCAATAACGAGTTAACTTTCCATTGTCCGTGAACTTCTATTGTTAGCGGAATAATAGGTATTACGCACCAGGTTCATTTTAATCACCTGGAAAACCCATCATCGCCATACAGTACTTTTTATAGGCGATGACTTAGGGTCAATCATAACAGCTCAACGTTAATTAAGGTCTATAAGGATCATCTCGTTTATGGTTTGCGTTTGGATAGTTCAAGCGTCGGAATGTACTTTTTATATGCGAGGTAAGATCGGTTTTAAAACCCTATTTGAGTTATTTCTCAATTTCGATCTTTTACTCGATATAAATGCAGTATTCTATTTTAAAGCCTGCGAAAAAGATCAACGATTAATATTCGACCTCGTTTTCGAGGCAGTTTAGACAATAAGGACTATATTATCGATTAAGGGGGATTGTTCCAGTTTTTCGGAACACTCGGTCATTACTGTAGAAAATTAAATGTTTCGTACCAATATGTTTCGCTACCATATTTTCGATAATATAACGCATTATTACAATTTACCATTTTCGACGGTAATAGTGTATTCGTTATGCGAAACTGATTTTCTCAAGATGGAAATCGATTATCTAGAGCAAGACAGTCGTACGTGTACATGCAGTTACCACCGTTTTGCGTCATTTTATCCGTGTGTAGCCGGTAAAAATTGCTGTAATTCACTAATAAGTGTGCTGACCTATACATTTTTTAAATTATTATCAGGACATGTCGCTTAATACAATGAGAAAGTTTTATCAAATTCTATTAGGTAGAACTTGAAATATTTCCCAAAATATGCAAATTTTGACATAAAACGCTCCAGCTTCGTTGATCTAATAGAACACGTGAGCATGATGTTTTCTACATATACGCGTTTATAAAAGCACATATTTTTGGTTTTCCGTTCTTATTAAATGAAAGACGTTACTTTAAATTTAAATTTCGGGACTAAACGATGAATATACAGCTTTTTATAGGCGATTTAGTGACCTTGGACAGGTGCGTGAAATTGTGATATTTTTCGATATAGGGGTATGTGGTATAGAACAAACGATTAAATCGATCCTAAGATTTACTTAGTTGCGCAACATTTAATTTCTCGGACACAAAAGGGTTATTATCCGAGTACCGTAAGATTATCCGATATTTCTATTGTTACTTAAATGAACGGATGTTCCTTTGCGGAGACTGACTAATTCGATCAATTACTCGATCAAAATATCATTTTAGGAGATTAAAAGGGATTAAAACTGCGCATCGACGGTGTTGGGGGGATTAAAATTTGTCGTTAGTCCGACCTAGATAATCCTTTCCCGAACGAGATCTAGTCTGATCGTGACATGTGAGAAAACATTGAGAGAAAACAATGAAACAAAAAAATTGAAACGAGAAAGAAAACATTGAGACAAAAGAAAATGCTGATAGCAGTAATCCCTTTCGTGATACGACGTCAGCGGTGAAACGGCCTATGACGTTCTAGTTAGAACTAAAAATAGACCGTGGGGAAAACCCGAAAATGGGTGTGTCTTGAAAATAAACCCTAGGAAAAACCCGAAATGGGCGTGGCTCACCTTCGATCCGTAACGTTGCTCCGACCTATAACGTTGCTCCGACCTATAACGTTGCTCCGTCCTATGACGTTGGTTCGGCTCTGAGTCCCTGAATTGACGTCAGTGGTCAGCCAGCCTATGGTATTCTTGATAGAACTAAAAATAAACTGGAAAAACCCGAAAATGGACGTGGTTCGGTCGTGGTTCACCGTGATGTCACGTCCGGTACGACGTCACTGGGAATTTCCCCGGAAATGGGCGTGGCTTGGGCGTGGCTGATCTCTGATGTAACAGGTCAATGGTCAACCACGCCTACTAACGTCATGGTCAATGATTAGCCACGCCCACTGCGTCATGGTCAATGATTAGCCACGCCCATTTTTTGGCGCATCGCGCATCCAATAATTATTCAAATGCTCTTCCATAACTACTTTTATATTCGGAATCGAAATGTAACACAGTTTAGGAATTACTGGCATTTTTCAAAATGTCTTTTTTTCATTATGGGTCTTCTACCTTAAGGCATCCAGCCCCTCAAAAGCACGAAAGAACCGGAGGCGAACTTTGAAAAGTGCAAATAATTCCTAAACTGTGTTACATTTCCATTCCAAATACAAATATAAGCATTTTATATGGTTTAGAATTGTGAATAGTTTGATGTATTTCGCATGGCTAGAAAGGGGTGATTTTTTCAGGGTCTATAAACCTTAAGCTGCTGTTACGGGGGTTTGTCGTTGAAAAGCAGCTATGTACATGTACCTCTTTGATCGCTCTGAATCATATCACGCATGTTGCATATGACGCATAATATGTCACGTGATACATTTCAAAGGAAATGTCGTTCATCCCTTTCCAAAACAAGACTGGGTTTTGACGTCTTTGGTAGAGATGTCGATAGCTTTTCAAAACACTGAGGCAAAATCAGAAAATGCTGATAATCAGTATTTTCTCATTTTGCATCAACATTTTCTTTGATATCTTGTACACAATTCCATTTTCATCAAATTTTCATCAATCGTATCGTGTATGGTATACACGGTGGATAATTACGTGACTCAGACTTTTAGAAAATCATCATTATTTTTGTTTATACTTAACCAATTTGAATTCGATTAGAATAAGACAAGGTGGAAAAATGCCAGGAATAAGCTGGACTGGGTGGGTTATGAAAAATCAACAGATAGAAAAGTTATTGAAGATCAACCAAAATTTTGATTATCTTCAAAAACTTTTTTATCAGTAGATTATTCAAAAATCCACCCGTCCATTTAATGCGTGTAATTTGTCCACCTTCTCTGCTCCATACCGAATTCAAATCGGTCTCGTATTAATAGGCCTTTCCCACCTAACCTAACATTCGTAGCGAATTCGTACCGAATGTCAAGTGCGAAATTCGCAGTGTTCGTTGTCATTTTATTCGGTGAACTTTGGTTTTCAACGATTGTGTACCGACCATACACCGAACAGAAAAACGATGTTTCTCCGAAATATACCCCAATTCGTTCCCAAACATCAATGAACCCCTACCGTTTGAGTAACGAATATAACGTCATATTCGGAATGGCATCGTCGGGATCGGTGTGTTTCGTTAGCGGTTCGTTTACCTTTTCGGCCAGATCGGTAAATAAACGCACCTTCATCGGAGTGCAAACGCTAGTCATTCGGTGAGATCATAACGAACATACCGAACAGGAATTCGTTGGCGAATTATTACCGACACCAAAACGAAAGTAACGAATACCAGACGCAAGCCTACCGATCCCTCTGCGAACGATTACCGAACTCATTCCGAAACTTTGATTCGCTGCAATCGTTGAAAAATTTTGTGCATCCTCAAAACCTTTTTTAGGCGTCTGCGAACACCGCCTAATGTCGACGAAAAGCACCGAAGGGCACCGTAAACATACCAAACACAAACCTTTTGTGGAACGAACCTTTAACGAATACACCGAATTAAGTTCGGTACGCATTCGGTGTAAAATTTGGGTTAGGTGGGACAGGCCTATAACCTATTACCAAATAACACATTTTGGACTGGTCCAAAGTCAAAGATGTTGCAGACGACGATTTAAAGTTAAAGATAAAAAAAAAAAAAAAAAAAAAAACCAACAACAACAACGTTTTGTCTTCTTGTCAGAAAATATCGTGGGAAATGAAGAAATTGATTGTTACAATCAATTTCTTCATTTTCCACAATGTTTTCCAAAGCCATTATATTGTGAGGAGTCAAAAAGCAGGGTGGATAATCACGTGACCGGGAAGGATACACTGTATTAGAAAATGGCGGCTTGAACTCCCGCCTGGGATCAGTTTTCAGGTAATTATTCATGTTTTACCAAGTTTCTGGTGAAGAGACATAGCCTATCATATGCGCATTTTCATTATTCGAGCTCCGCCACCAATAACTATACACAAAAACATGCAGTTTTGTCATACATCGTGGCAGTTTGCGTCCACTCGCAACCGGCCACATGTTTTTGGGTGGATACAACGGACGAGTTCAAGCCTATTTTGGACAAAATTACCTTTAAATGCCATATACTTCAACAAATTCCGTATGAAATCGTAGGCTTTTGTCAAACAAACTCAGTGGCTAAGTAAGAACTACAGGGAATGATGCATTTTTCTAAAAATCAAGGTTTTGTCTGATGGATACCTCGCATCATTAATCTTGTTTGGGATACATCGTACTCTGACATAATATACGTTTCATATGGAATGCACAATTGAGCTCTAGATTGTAAATACAGCGAAAACAACTTTGTATTGTATGTCAATGATAAATAATTGAATTATCTCACTGTAATGACGTAAATCGAGCACACAAAATTAATATACTTATATTTCTGTCAATCCAGCATAGTCTTATGTTGAAATCACTTTCAAATTAAGTTCAATTTAATTTTATAGCGGAGTACCCACCCATTTTATTCTACTGAGACTTGAATTTTCCGTTGGAAGAAAATAAAATAAAAACAATTCTTGTTGATACTTTTCAACCGAATTTGTGACATGGAATATACGTTTTTGTGGAATTTACAATTGAATAGGTATGTTGGTATTTAGAAATTTATGCAAGAAAATTGTTTTCCCAGTTTCTGTCTTGCTCCAAAGAAGGAAGAGGGTGGACTCGTAGCCACAAACCAATATCCGTCATCAAGTTTGTGGCTACGATATCGCAGCTACTGTCATTTCGCCTACAAATCAGTTTTGGTCTCTCTATATTTCGATTTTAGGGCGAAAGATTAACCAATGTTACACTGTTTAAACTAAATTAAAGTTAAATTATCTCAATAGTATTTGAAAACGAAACCACTCGTTCATCGTAATTCCAACCAAGTAGATCGATAAACCATATCCTGAGGTGGGTGGGGTAAGATTTAAATATTTCGATTAACAGCTACAAGAAAAACTCGCAAATGGAGGCCGCCATCGCTGGTATGAGATGTAAAAGTTACCAATGTGTAGGGATTTTATCAGTGAATAGATAAATAAACTATCGCTTTCATGGAAAAGTACATTAGCTTTCAAAATTTGATATTTCATTTGTCAACTACAAACGGCTAAAACAAGGTATTTGGCACACACGTGTCTCACTAGGTTAACCCACCCTTCTTGCTCTCTTGGCATGAAATAAGATTCCAATTCTTGAATAAGATTCCAATATCAAGAATTCATTACTTGAATCTTTAGAATTTATGTGTGAATGGCTTCTGCAGCCATTAAGGAAAAGAATCTAAGCTTGCGTTAAAATACAAAATTGATCTGAATTTTATAATCAGATACATGTATTTGGCTGCTTTTTTATTTGTGTAGTGTCCGTAACACTTTACAGTGCAATAAGAAGTCCTGAGCTTATGTTAACACGAAGCAGATTATTTCATTTAGGCTACCATATTGAAAGCTGTAATATTCAGACTATTGAAGCTTTGTTTAAATGGATCCTTACAAAAATCACCATTGTAACAATTTGTTACGGACACTAAATATTCAAGCTTTGGTTTATAAATGTCCAATTTTCTGAGACACAACTCTAAAAATATTGGTACAATAGACTACCAAAATTTACCGTAGGAACTGTTTTATCAAATCAAAATAAAGTTGTTTGGAAATAATCAAATATAATTCATCACATGTACCTTGAATTATAAAATCATTTTGTTGAGACAATATAACGCCCAAAAAATGGCCATTTTTGGGATGTGAATAGTGAAATAATTCAAAAAACGAAGCTACGTATCGCCCCAAAATTTGGTAGTCAATGAAAATAACTATAATTGCAATTCTTGAATCAAAAAGGTTGATTGCAAATGCTATAGTTTTTTGCTAAAGTGCATATAACATCATACATTTTGAAAGTGGACAAATACCGTGTTTTAGCCGAAAGTTCATACAGGTTTTGATAATCTTGGTTATAAATTATTTCATAGTAATGTAAAAACGTCGGTGTAAATGCAAAACCTCGTATGTCGATTCTTGCAATTTTCAAAGTACAAACTTGAATGCCCAAATTAAGACGATTCACGCAGGTTTTTGGACGTTTTCATTTATCATTTTTAAAGACATATTATTCGTGATTATTAAATGATTAAATTCTTTTTCATCCCCTCTAAAATTTTCCAAAGACGAGATACGAGGTTTTGCATTTGCACCGACGAAATGTAGTTTTAAAGCCTTATGGGGTAGTGCCATGTAAATCATGTTATTTCCAAATCAAACCCTTTGTTGTTGATACCCAGTAGAAACTGAATCAAACTGATTGAACATTTCAAATGTGTACCAACAGCATATGTTTTTTAAAGGAATAACATTATTCATTCTAATCTAAGCCTTTGCATTTCAGTATTTCTCCCACATGACCGGAACCCCGACTGACAGAGACAACTAATCTAAACGGATCAAAGATGTCAAGGCCTAGATAGATCCTACAACAACAGTAAACAATGGTAAATGGCAAGTTTTGCACTATTTTTCAAACATTCGCTCGGCTCTAATGATCTGGTTCCACAAACGTGCTAGAATTCCAGGGTCAAACTCTTTTCTAGCTGAGTCGGTATATTTTAGTTAGTGGGTAACTGCGGATACCATCAATTCAACGAAAGTAGGTTCAAACCCTGGCTCTGTCAATATCCTTGCTAACATTTGACAAAATATATCTTCATCACCAAATGGGATGAACAAGTGGTTGTTCAGATTGTATTTTCATTGTGTTAATTGTTGGTACAGGTTCGAGAAATACTCGAAACACATGATTAGGTGAACAAGTCACACTATATGACTGGAAAAAATGTTGAACGCAGCCGCTGTGCTAAAGTTTCATTGAATCACTGACTATCTTTGGTCCAATAGAATAATAAATTTTATATTTGCCGAACAGTGTTTGATTCAAATTGTATGCCGTGTTTGTAATAAAGAAAGAATTGCAGAGAAGACGCTGTTAGGTGCTGCAAATTTTGAAATAAAATGACCATTTCCCAAACAATACCCAGTTTTGATGTCCCTACTATTTAGGCTTGGGAAAACATTGCGACAAAAGAAAAAAATTCTAATAGCCAGCATTTTCTCTCTTTTCCTCGATACTGTTTGGCAAGACCATTGAGATTTTTTTTCTTTTGGCATGAAAGGCTGTCAGATGGCTAGGGTTGGCTGTTTTAGTATAATTGTATTGAGTGTAAAAATTAAACCAGGGAACACATTGTAAGATGACAAGCTAATGCAGCCCTAACTCCATGAAAGCAGACTTTAATTATCTACAAAAACAAACTTGATTTGTTGTATCTATATTTCCAGGGAATGACTGATTTGGACTGGACCATTAACGAAACAGCTGAATACAAAATCATGATGTTTTACTGGTGTTTTCATCTGTGGAACATAGGTTGAAGGAACTTATTTTTAAAAGTGAGGCAAAGAGAGGGAAAAAAGATGACAATGATGGCGTAGGTTACTGCTGCTGAGGAAGGCTGGTTAGGATACAAAGACGTTGATTGCTATAGATCGAGCATCAGTGATTGGCAAACTTAACCCCTTTGCAAAACAAGATCTTGTTTTGATGTCTGTAAAAGAAGAGGCTTGAGAAAACTTTGAGGCAATAGAAGAAAATGCTGATAATCTGCATTTTCTCCTGTTGCCTCATTATTTTCTGTTGTTTTGTTCACAGATCCTGTATTAATTTACACAAATTTTGTCATCTGAAGCCCCTTTCTAATTGGAAAACCCTGAAATTTTGCTGTTTTGGAAAGGGTTTATGGAATAAGTGTTTTGAATTGGAAGATGGCTATGTTTGAAAAAAAAGTAGTTTTAGTCTGACTATCTAACTCTTTCTATATAACGAAACGTTTTATACCCCTTTATGCATGCCAGCTGGCGCAATTATTAAATCAGACTTGCATCTATAACTTGGTGGAAAAAGATGAAACTGTTAATACATCCTTTTCCAAATTGATGCTTTCAAAGGCTTTTTTCTTGAATACCCAACTGGTCAATGGTTCCTCCTTTTCCCACTGCGGTATTTCTGGTGATATTTAAGACTCTATTTGACATATTTCTATGGAAAATCTGTAGTAAAATTTAACCAATTGCCACACAACGACTCTTTTTGACGCCCTACTAAAAGATAATGGCTTTAAAAACATTGTGGGAAATGAAGAAAATGCCAGTGACAAGCAAATAAAGCATTTACCACAATGTTTTCTACCCAGAACGACCAAAATTATGTCAAATTTCATTCATTCATTAATATTGTTGCCTGCAATATCTTTGGATTTGGATCACTCCAACTTTTGCTGTTTGATAATGGCTTAACTCTTTCCCACACAAAACCTTGTTTTGACTCCCCAATAGAAAAGGCTTGGGAAAACATTGAGACAAAAGAAGAAAATGCTGATATTCAGCGCACTCAGCATTTTCTCCCTTTTCCTCAATATTTTCCAGGTTACATTGCATACAAATTCTATATTTATCAACATCCATTTTGTGGACTGTATCAGCATTTGAAATAAGACCACCCCAAACGTTTGCTGTTTGGTAAAGGGTAGAATCAACTAAGAAATTATCCTGTGAGTGACAGGAGCTGCTATTTTTATATTCAAGTCGCCACGCTGTCGTTCCGGCTGTCTGTCCATACTTCCATCCGTCAGTCAGTCATTTACCCCTTTCACCTTTTTATTTTCTACCATATCAAATGAAGACTTCATATTATACTTCAGGTTTGCATTATTGTCAACAACCATATTCAACTTGGACCAGTCTAGCTGATAAGGATTAATCCATAATCACATTTTGCTACTTTGAAATTGATGACCCACAAGATAAAGGATTATGAATATAAGTTATGATAGCATTGTGAAAAAATGAAGAAATTGCCTGTGATAAGCAAGCAATATTTTCATCTTCCACAATGATATTTTCAATCAAGAAATTTTTGAAAGATCAAAACATAAAATATTATTCACTTGAAATTGTCGTCTGCAACATCTTTGAATTTGGACCAAACTAAAATTTTGTTATTTTACAAAGGGTAAAATAATATCACATTGTACAAATGGCAATACTTTATTCTATATAAGAATACCAAGTAGTATCAGATTCACAATGATTGAACAACTTTAAAAGCTGTAGGTCTGGTCATGGCAAGACTTGGAACCATTATCTATTAAAAACAACTTAAAGTTTGACTGTGGTCTTCATCATCATGTATGACGAGGGCGTAGCCAGGAATTTTGTTATGTTGACAGAAGCGCAAGTAGGTGTATATCTATATTCTAGTCCATTTAAAGCATTTTGACGCTCCAAAATAGAAAAGCTTCGGAAAATATTGTGGAAAATGCTGAAATTTCCTAATTCCCACTAATGGTTTCTACCCAGGGAGACCACAAATATAAAATTACGTTCACTTAAAATTGTCATCTGTATTAACATGATTGATTTTGGAAGAGTCAAAACTATTGTAATATGTTACATTGTATTATGGGTTGTAGCGGTTCCGGGGCATCTAGTGTTCTGTTTCCACAAATTGTCTTGGAATGAGCACACTTTCAAAAATAATTATGTTGAAGCCTAGGCTTCAACGCATCCGCCTATATACACATCAGTATGAAACATCACTAAATCAACACCATCCATGTTTACAGAGTTCAAACACGCATAAAAATGTTCAGAGTGACAGATGTGACCGAAATATTTTGATTCTTCTTTTATGCCTTTTTATCATATTGATGAAGTCTTCAGTCATGCATTCATATTGATATATTTCTGGCATGTGGCCCTCCGTGAATGCTCTTTCTAGGAATTCACCTGGACCAAGATTACTGATCTACCTGCTATGTTAAAGTGTCTTGTTAGAGAAGATTAACACCACCTGAAAAATAAATACAAGATTTATTCAAACAAACAGCATTATAAGGATGATGTTAATGAATATAACCATTTCCCAAACAATTAATAATACAAGTAAAATGTTGACGCAACAAAACCTTAAACCTCCAGTAAATATCGAAGAAAAGGGAGAAAGAAATTAACACCATCTTCCTTTTCCTCAATATTTACAAATTTGTGCATATTTTATACAAATCCCTTCCTTTTAGTTTTAAACACAAATTTGCAGACTACAGCATCTTTCAAACTAGATAATACTTAAACTTTGTCATTTGGTAAAGGATTAAAAAAGTTTTCTGGTAGAAAACGTTATGGGAAATGAAAACATGTCTTGTCACAAGCAATTTCTTCATTTTCCACAATGTTTTCGTAAGGCTTTAAATATCTTCCGATGAGTCAAAAATAGTTAACCTGTGGGAATGAATTAATATTTAATTTGTCTGTTAAAATTCTTCACAATTCAACAATTTGTTGTTTTAGCTTCTTTCAATTATCGTCCTTACCATAACCTTTGGATAAAGTGGCGATTGATTATGCATTCATGCAGACTATACCACTTCATCCATAGAGGGAGCACAATCAAGCCATACATACGTTTAGCTTACTTTCACAACATTACAAGATCGAAAATTCCCCATATCTACCTTGTTGGTCATTTCAACAAATTGTCTTTTAAATTTCAATTGGTAGCGTGCAAATTATTAAACTTTCGGTTGATCTAATAGTTTTTCATTTTGGAATTGGTCAATCCAAAAAATTGTCTTCTGCTAAATTTAAGTCCGTATTTCTACAGATTTAAACCTTCATAGACATTGATTATTAAATGAGGTTGTGTGTGTGTGTCTCGAGGGAGATGTCCCGTGTCTATGTTGGGTGCACTCTAGGAGTTTAAAACATTCAACTTATATTATATTTGTGTACTCGATTTACGTCATTACAGTGCGATAATTGACATACAATACAAAAATGATTTCGCTGTATTTACTATCTAGAGCTCAATTGTACATTGCATATGAAACGTATATTATGCCAAAGTACGATGTATCCCAAACAAGATGAATGATGCGAGGTATCCATCAGCCAAAACCTTGATTTTTAGAAAAGCGCATCATTCCTTGCAGTTCTTACTTAGCCACTGAGTGTGTTTGACTAAAGCCTACGATTTCATACGGAATTTGTTGAAGTATATGGCATTTTAAGGTAATTTTGTCCAAAATAGGCTTGAACTCGTTCGTTGTATCCACCCAAAAACATGTCGCCGGTTGCGAGTGGACGCAAACTGCCACGATGTTTGACAAAAATGCATGTTTTTGTGTGTAGTTGTTGGTAGCGGAGCTCGAATAATGAAAATGCGCATATGATAGGCTATGTCTCTTCACCAGAAACTTGGTAAAACAAGGGAAATTACCTGAAAACTGATCCCAGGCGGGAGTTCAAGCCGCCATTTTCTAATACAGTGTATCCTTCCCGGTCACGTGATTATCCACCCTGAAAAGAGTCACTGTGTTGTAATGGGTTAACAAATTTATTGAAGCTTTTCTGAAAGTGTTGTATCACGTGCTTTTCCACCGTGATCATGTACGGTATAGTTCGACGGAAAATACTGTCGGTAAACCAATCCCTCATAATGACGCATAATGACGCATAATTATGACGCCCTGCAGGATATGCGATATGGGCCTACTTGGTTTATGGAAAATGGAAGTTGAGTAACATTATGCGATAGAACGGTGCGTTGTGTAATTCTGTTTGATGTAAGTGAAAGAGGTTTCAATCAAATGGATTCGTAAAAGGGATAAGTAGACATCACAAGAAAAGTTTGATGGACAGCTGTGAGCCTTAAAATGAACTTTATAAACTGACACGATTTAAAAACGCAAAACACGTTTTCAGTAACCATTCCTTTCCTGTTGCCTCGATCGGCACCATATTTGGGGACATGCATGTGGCAATGTATACGCTTCACGCGCCAGTAATTTTGTCGTGTTTTCTGTAAAGGATCCGGACATCTGAACCGCCCATCAGTAAATGCTCGTGTGTCTCGTTTATTCAGACCACGTGTTAAATCACTAAGATTTTTTTGTGTACAAATTGCCACTTTGATTTACTTATTGAAAACATACGAGAACAACGAAAGAAAATTGTGTACAAAATGCTGAGGCTTACTTTGCGAAAAAGGAACCGAGTTTTCGGCTTTTGGTTTGCGGTGTTTCGCAAATGAAGGTAGCTAGACGCTTTAATGTAGCCGAATCGACGGTTCAAATATTTATGAGACGTGTAAACGACACGGGAAGATTTACAGACCACCCTCGTCCCGGTCAGCCGCGTGTTACAACTGTACGTCAGCCTCCACTGCATGATGTATGACGTCATCATTTGACTGAAAGTGGGTACCAGCAATATCTTTTTTCAGCTGTTGAAACGGGTGAATGTCTGATGGAGCAAGATCAGGTGAACAAGGCGGGTTTTCTACTAGTTCAAACCCACAGTCATTGATGGCAGCCATGGCAATGGCAGATTTGTGAACAGAGGCATTGGCCTGGTTGAACAGTACACTTTTGCTGAATTTTCAACGGCGTTTGAGCTTGATGGTTTCAGTTGCCTTAAAAGTGATGCAAAATACTGTCCATTAATTGTTTGGCCCTTTTGTAGATAATCTACTATCAAGATTCCATCAGCATCCCAGAAAACCGAAGCCATAACCTTTCCTGCTGATGGGACAGCCTTTGTCTTTTTGGGTGGGAGTGAGCCAGGGTGCTAGCTTCCATTGTTCGGTCTGTTGTTTTGACTCTGGGGTGAAGTGATGGACTCAAGTTTCATCCATAGTCACAAATCTCTGCAGAAAGTTATCTGGGTCTGCCTCTCTAAGATTCAGATTAGCACGTGACAAAGTGCGCCTTGTGTGCTTCTGGTCAACTGTCAGAAGCCTCGGTACCCAGCAGGCAGAGAGCTTTTTTCATCTCAAGACTTTCCGTGAGAATGGAATGAACTCTTTCCTGTGAAAAACAAGTTTTACTAGCTATATATATCTCTTTATCCCGTTTCCATTCATAACATTGACCTAATAAAGGGGTAACCTAATAAACTTATCTTTATTCGGCACTTCCGGTATACATGTATTCATACGCGACGCTTCAAGTTCCAATCTGTAGCGAATCCCGAATTTCTGTGAGTGGGTTGGGCATACAAATGGGTGAATGTTTACCTGGTATTACACAATATTGACTGGATTTCTACATGAAAATGAAATAACCAGGCTTAAGATGGGATCTGTTTGAACCCCTCCTCCCCAAACTCCCTCTGGATCCGCCAATGTCAATGTGATTAGATCTCTATCAGGCCAACAGAAAAAAGAAATTTCTAGTCTTATAGTATACTGTCTATATGCATTTACTCAAACAGGACACATTAAATTGTCAGAGAAAGCTTGTGAAAATATTGTTCAACAAAGAAGAAAATGTTTATTGGGTACCAGCATAATTCTCCCTTTGTCTCAATATTTTCTGTGCTATTAAACACAAATTCCTATGTGTCATACAGGCCAAAATATTTGAAAAGAACAATGGACATCATTTCATGTTTAGTGCAAAACAACACTAAGTCTTGTTCTGTGGTTGCAAATATTAAGGGAAAATAATTGTTATCATTTGTCATTCCTTAACAAAAATTGAAAATGTCATTGTGGTAAATTACTTTTCTTAAATAAGTAGACTAGATCTAGTTCACTTTGAATTGAAATAAATATGCATGAAAATAAACTAAAATATCTTTATAAAATATTGACAGGCCTTAGATTACATAAACTTGCATGCATATTAGTTTATTTGGATAAATGTACATGTAATTTGTATAAACATGTATTATGGACAATTGTGTCTCATACAATGAAGAAACTTGAACTTGAAACATGCAGTCAGAAATTGAACTGTGCTTGGGAATTTAAAAGACAGCAAACATGAAAAATAATCATTTTTTATGCAAATACATGTGCATGTAGGCCTACGCCAACATATACTGCACACACAGAGAAATTGTCCATGATGTTTCAATTGAAAAATCTATCTAGAACAATAATTCAAATAAATCATCCCTAAATCTTGAATTTCATGTTTAAAATTCCAAATGTAAGTAAAAGATTCACTAGGAAAGCAGAAAATGCACATATATATGTCTCATAAAATGTTGAACAGTATCTCAGACAACACAATTTGTAAACAATCTAAAATTTAAAGTGGATGAAAATGACAAAACAGCTTTTTTGTATTTTGGCTAAGAAAGCATTGGGGAAATAGGAGAAAACATAAAATATAATTTCAGAGAGTGGGAAAGACCTGGATCATGGGTACTTTAGGCTACTTAATAGATACATTGAAATCTAAAATGACCTATTGTTTTAAGTATTGAGTAGCCCTTGTAACAATCAAATTTTGTTGTTTTATAAATTTGCAGTACTTAGGAATCTGCATTGGAATATAAAGTAGCCTACATCTACTAATCTTTAGAAAAACAACACATTTTTAAACTGACATTTAAGACATTTTCATTTTAAACTTGTACAAAAATACCAGAGAAAGGTTACAGGAAAAGATGAACATTCTGCTAGAGATCTAATTCTATTAATGTTTCCATCAATGTTTTGAGATAAACATGGACCTATTCAACCCTAAATTTTTCATACAGTTTCCCCAAGTCATTTTTCACTGACATATCATTTCCAAATTCAAATGCAGGCTGCAGGGTAAGATAGAATATTTATGGTGAAATGCATATATGCCTATAAAATTTAGAAATAAAAAGCTGTTGTATTACCTGATTTACAATCCACTTTCTTCCTAAGTTCCTAATGTCCATTTTTTCACTAAATCTCACACATCTATTCATGATTCCAGAGTTTACAAGCTCATTTCAATGAAAAATATCACACAGACTTTTTAATTTTACCTCTAGGAAACTTCTAGTCCATTATGTCATTTAGTACACATGTAGACTTCAGAAATCTAAAAATAGCATTTGTACATCAGATAAAACATGTATTAAATGTGTATTGAGTGATAAATGGGTTTAAAATGGGGTCAGCAATACACAAGAAGTCATGGTCGTTTCAGTGACGTTTATTGTTTACATCATAAATCTTGAAAATAAAATTCGGTAAATATGATACTTTTCAGGATTAGAGTGAAAATTTGGAAATAAAATAAACAAATCTTGAAGAAATACTGAAAAGGGGACCGATTTTCAATTTATATTTTTATTTACGTGGCGGTGAAGCACGCACTATTTCCTTGACAAGGCGTAATGATAAATGCGTGAGCGGGCTCGGAACAGCTGATTTTGTTGTTAAAAATGTGGGACAAGAATAGGTAAATAATGACAGAAAAATCGTCCAAGATCTAGAAATAGGAAACAGGATAAATAGAATATATGGTTGGTGCCGAGATGGATAAAGTTTATTCGGCTCGGCCCGAAACCTGAAAAAGGCTCGCTAAAGCTCGCCTTTTTCAGTTTTCTAAGCCTAGCCGAATAAACTTTATCCATCTCGGCACCAACCATATATTCTCTATGTAACCCGCCTTTCAGTCATAACAATAACATGGACTTTATTGACAATTTCTGGTGTTGCAACGGTGACAGGCCTTCCAGTAGGGACATCGTCATCAAGATTCTACCTACCGCGCTTGAACTCCCCTACCAATCTCTTTAATGTAGCATCATCTTCGCTAGCCAAGGTTGAACCCACCTACGTTTGTATTCACCCTTGGCGGATTTAGTCCGATTTTCTTGAAATCGCGAAGCGCCGCCTAGCGGTTGTGTCCGGCTGGTTGTTTACGTTATTTCGTCCATTATTGATGACGTCATTAACGCGCGTTGTCTTTCGCGTCATATGTCATGCGGATAAGGTAAAAGTTAGCTGCTTCTTTAGTCGAGTTGTCGAAAGTATAATAATTCGTCGATTAAAGATAGAGAATTCCTGTCTATTGCATTGAAATTCTTAGGAAAAATCGCCCATCTTTGCGTTTTTGAGTCGCAAATGCAATGCCTTTTCCCGCCCGTTGTCATGAATCGGTTACTCATAACAAATGTATCAGTCGACAATCTGATTGGTTCCAGCGAGATCTCGCTGGAACCAATGAAAACGCTTTCCAGGAGACCAAGAAAATCGGACTAAATACGCCAAGGGTGAATACAGAAACGACGTTACGTCGTAGATGTCACCCCTGGCTTGCGAAGATGATGTAGCATACGAAGGTGCATGGTCCCATGGTGTTGAAACCATATCTGCATGGATGGCCTTCGAAGTTAGACCCTTTTTATATAGATATTGAATCACTGCTCTTTCAGCAACTTTGTCCATTTTGCAAAAGCCACTTGCCCGGTTTAAGTTAGAGTGCTACCTCTTCAACATAAACTGACCAAATGACAACGATTTTCGGCTGCCCACCTTTATATAGCCAAAGAATACAGGGGATGAAAATGGACATGCTTGCTTGACCCCTTCTATGATAGGCTCACTACTTACCAATTAACCTTCGTATGTGCCTTTGAAATTGACAAAAACTACCGTTTTTCACTTTATGTTCGCCATAATGGCCACAAATGGGGCCAATTAACCGTTTCCCAAATGAAAAAAAAAATGGACTGGTCTAATTTGAAAGCTGCTGCAGACAGCAAAATAAATGTTGATAAATATAGTATTTGTCTAAAATAATGCAAGAAAATAATGAGACAAAAAGAGAAACTTCTGCTTATCAGCATTTTCTTCTTTTGTCTCAATGTTTTCCCAAGCATATTCTAATAGGGACGTCAAAACCAGGTCTTGTTTGGGAAAGGGTTAAAGCAAACCTTTTTTTCAAAATGTTGGTGACTCTAGGATTTTGCATCAGATATTCTTTTGTTCAATTGCAAGTTTATGTCTCGAGTTATGGCCCTTGCATTAATCAGTGTGATTTTTTAGCTTGATCGAAAAGTAAAATCCTCAGAATTTGTTTGGACAAGGAGTTGACTCATTACCATTCATTGGCGCCTTTTGACACCCAAAAATAAAGGATATGGAAAACTTTGTGGAAAATGGAAAAAAATGAACAAGTCTAAAATTTCCAAATCTTGCCCTTTTCGGACATTTCAATAGAAGTACCATTGGTAAATATTTAACGAAAAGAAGAAAATTTTAAATGCTGATCATCGACGTAGACACTTTCTTGTTTTCCTTCAACGTTTTCTACCCTATTGAATAATTATTCATAATTGTGATCCATCACACTTAAAGGGATTTTATGGGAAGTGTGAAAGATATCGACCCTAGTCAGTCTGCGCAGTCCGCGCAGCCAGACTAGGGACGATACGTTTCACTTTTATGTAGTTTTCTGAACCTGGAATGCTTTCCATATCTTACTATATATTCATCATTCATACACTGGGTCCGTTTTAGCTGTGATGAGTCTGAACAGTTTGTCAACAATTGGATTTTTGTACTTCGGATAAGGTCCCCTTTAGCGTGACGGGTCATATGTATTAGTATAGGTCTTCTAGCCTTTGATGCATTCAGCCCTTTCCCAAAAGTTAAAGGTGGTCCAATTTGAAAGTTGCTGCAGACGTCAAAATGGATGTTGGTAACGAAAGAATTTGTGGAGCAAACAGCAAAGAAAATATATTATAAAAAAAGTTTAGCAACAAAATGTAGATATCTGTAGTAACCAAAATAGTTTTGTTTTAACATAAAATCAAACGTTTACACAATAGATTATAGCTAGAGAACACAAACAAATGAATTTTATACCGCCATCGCGTGCGTCTCGCAGTCCAGGTGCGCATTTCCGGTTTTCGTGTCTGTCATGGTATTCATGTGTATGGAGCATCATTCTAGAAAACATTTAGATGTGAACATAATTGTCTTTACCAAGCATAAAAAAGGCCACTAAAAAGAATTTTCTGCAACGCTGTGGGACTACGCCATGGACTTACGTTAGATGGACGTTATATCGCTTATGTGTTCCTACGTGACAGAACCGGCGATAAAGGTGTCTTTTTGAATTTTGCGCATCTCAAAGCATAAGTAACAATTTGAGGATGCTATGTGAGCCATTTTGTGTGGTTTGAGATAGTTTCGGTCAAGGACGTCGTAGAAAAAGGCCACAAGAAGATGACCGTCATAATTTCGTAACGTCATGGCAAAGATGTTCCATATCAACACCAAAACTTCCGAGTGGCTTCCACAAGAATTTCAACATAGAGTATCCACGCTTACCATCCGTGATCGCCTCCACAGATGAACGGTTACTAGACGTTGACCATACGTTGTAATTTCCCTGACGCTACACCATGAGCGCACCAGACTTGACTGGTATAGAGTCCTGAATGCTTTAAGCCAAATTAAGCGTATACAACATTGATGTACTCCCATTATCATCCCTTTCTTTCTGATTTGTCACCCATACAGCACATACGGTGCATTTACGGAAGACGTTTGCGTGATCGTACTGACGCGAATGACGTTCAATCTCTTGATAAAGTAGTGAATGCTGATAATGTGTACAAACAATTTAAGTGGATTAGAAAACGTTTCACTGCTGTTCTTGCTCGAAAATGGCCGCACAGTCGATACCGAATTCTTTTGTAACTTTTTATTTTGACCCCTCACCTACGTCAAGACAATGTTTCTAACACAATATTTAACGTTAACACAAAGCGACCTTTGAATGTTGTACGTAAATACATATGCTAAAATGTATATAACGGTTGTGAAATAAATATTACAGAAAATACATAATTTCAATTAACAAAGTCAGTGTTGCTAAACTTTTTTTACATGGTATATTTAGGCAATAAAGGAGAAAATGTTGGTTATCAGCATTGTCTTCTATTGTGTCAATGTTTTCCCAAGCCTGATTTCTTCGGGGTGGGGGGCGACAAAACTAGGTCTCGTTTTGGATAATTGTTAAAATGGTTAACCCATTACCGCACAATGACTCTTTTTGACTCCCCTTAAAATAATGGCAATAGAAAACATCGTGGAAAATGAAGAAATTGCTTGTGACAAGCAATTTCTTCATTTCCCACAATGTCTCCCATCCAAAAAGACCTAAAAATTGATAATTCCATTCACTTCAAATTGTCGTCTGCAGGGTCTTTCAATTTGGACCATCCTAAAATTTTGTCGTTTGGTAAAGGGTTAAAATGAGAAAAGTCCATAATTCTTTGGTTTATGAAAGGGTTTCCAAATCTAAAGGCATTTACACTGAAACATGAATTAAAACTGATATCTTGTCATTTTTCCTACCGCTATCCTTATACATGCCTAGTAACAATAATTCATTCTTTTAATCCCCCATGAAATTAAGATTTATCTTACAAACTTGCAAATATACATGCATGATTATAACTACAATAAACAAATATGTAGAAAGAAATACACACAAACATAGATTTAATTATTATTTCTCTTTTTGTCGTGTTGCATGCCTACTGAATTAGAGCTTCTTGTGTTTAATCTTCGCCTGGAACTCCTTTTTTGACAGACTTGACTGTTGTCATTTGGAACAGAGTTAACCCATTACCACAAAGTGACTCTTTTTGACTCCCCACAAGATAATGGCTTTGGAAAACATTGTGGAAAATGAAGATATTGCTTGTGACAAGCAATTTCTTCATTATCCACAATATTTTCTACACAAAAAGGCATAGAAATGTAATATTTCATTCAGTTTTAATTGCCGTCTGCAACATACTTGAATTTCGATTAGTCTAAAATTTTGTCGTTTGGTAATGATTTAAGATTTCAATTTGCGCATTTCCTCAGTTATGGCAATTTGCCAGTAAATCATCAACAACAACAAATACTATAAATACGACAACATTCTGCGACCAGCTCCACTATTCAACATTACATTTGGGTGTACGTTAAAAAATCTTGAAGATGAATTTCAGTTTGTCTTTAGTTGCGCTCAGTTTTCTCGCTGTAGCCTATGCGGCACCCGAGCCGTTTGATGATCTGAGGTTTGAAGTTCGAACCTTGACAAGAATGGTGGAACAGCAGCAGGTGCAGCTTGCCAGCTTGAAGGCGGGATGCAGAAATAGGGTAAGTTGTGTATTTTGTTGATTGTCTAAAAATTACCGTTTCCTTGGTAATGCCCAGATGCTGGAACTTTTAGTAAGGTTAGAGTATAAACTGGTTTATTCTTTATTAGTTTTTGTTAATTGTCTAAATCCTCTATTTTTCAAACAATACCTGGTTTTGACGTCTCTGATAGAAAAAAATAGTAAAATATTGTGTAACATTGATAGCCTTTTTTATATCAACATCGTATTTTGTCTCTACCACCTTTCAAATTGTACAAGTGTTGTTAGCGCAATGGTTAAACATTTTCCAAACTAAATGGATGTTGATAAAGAAAGTTTTTTTACTGTATGACAGAGAAAATATTTAGGCAGCTGAATAAAATGCCGGACATTGAGCATTTTTCTTGGTCTTAATGTTATCATGTCTTCACAAATGTTATTTTCTCATTTCAAAAGACCATCAAAACCAGTTCTTTTTAATTTCAATTCAATGTTTCACCTTACTTACAACAAGCGAAACCAAACAAAGTGTGCACCAGGTATGAGCATGATATGCCAGGACGACATGGATCTTGATCAGAATGTGCATTTGCACAGGCTGATCTAGATCTATGTTTCTCTCAAAGGGGAAAATGGTGTTTTTATTACATCCACGATTACCAAAACAAGACATATTCACTCCATGGACTAAGCCCCAGTGGACTGGTAACGTTTGTAATATCCACTGATAACGCAGAGCTACTCGAAGTAGCTGTTTTACTGCATAAGTCCTAGGACTATATTGTTGACTAGACTGGGTTCCAGCATGATCATTATCCCTTTAATTTTTCTCCAGCCCATATTTACACGATCAAAAACGGGTACAGCAATATGCAACGGGTATCAGTCTTATATATTGTTTATTGACGACTGGACCCAGGCTAAGTTTTGACGTCCGTAAGAGAAGATGCGTTTTTAGTTTAAAAAAATGCTATATTGATAAAAAAATCTTTCTTTACCAAAATTAATTAATTGGGTCGTCGGCAGCAACTTTCCAAATAGACCTGTCTAAAAGTGATTTATTAGGGACCTCGGTAACTGTTTACTATTTAGGCATAGAAGGATTAACCAATTATAAAACAGAAACATCATATGATAGTTCAATTTTAAAGCTGCTTGAAACAACAAAATAAATGTTGATGAAGACTAGATTCGTGTACAATACAACGGAAGAAACATTGAGGCAAAAGAAAAAAAACACTAATTATCGGTGTTTTCTCCTTTCATCTCAATATTTTCCCGAGTCTTTTCTTTTAGGGACGCCAAAGTCATGTCTTATTTTGGTTTTCAAGCGTTAAAGTTCCGTATTCTTTTAGATCAGGGACGTCCAACCTAGTCTGGTTCCCTGTCGTACTATGCATTTTAGTACGTCAGGCATTCAGCAACAATGGCGGCCTCCAGTGGGGAGATTTCACTACAAAGATAAAGAGCAAAGTCCTTTAAGGTTCATGTAAATCCGGTATCAACATAAAATTTGAAGTTGATTTTTGCATTTATTCTTAACATGTTTATGCCATATTATATATCAAATTAAAGCTCTACATAAGAAGAAGATGTTAAGCGACTTAATTCTGGTTTACCTTGTACAGCATAATCAAAATATTGCGAAAAAGGACAACTTCTTGGAAAACCGAGAACGTAGTTATCCTTGAATGAAGTTAGCTAGTTTTTCACAAAAACATACACAGAGGTCTGATCTAGGTAGTACTACTACTTACATGAAGTTTCTTTATTCAGAAAATCTGCCTTTACGAAAAAAAGTTTGACATTTCTTTATTTTTCATATGTAATGGTGGTACTATTTTTTTTTGCAACATGAGGTATGGTTAGATAATGGGGTCATTTTTTCAAGCTGTCAAAGGCGGTTTTATCATAAATGATCATTTATTTTAAGTCTGTCGATTAAATTCAAGGAAAAATTGTTGCAACAGCCACAACATATGTCACTTGACACCTTAGGCCTTATTTAATTTTTCAATTTACATGCTATCAAGTTTTATCCCATAAATTCAAAAGTATAACCCATTATAAAAGTTCTTTGTCATCAAAATTATATCAACAGTTAGTATAATATTCCCTTTGATTGTTAAGCAATATTGCTCAGTAATTGCATTGAAACTATACAGAAAAAAACGTGATACATAACTGGAAAATAAAATTTTGTAATGACCAACTTTGTACACCATACTATTCTTAATTCAAGTTGAAAACTTATTTCAATTAATAATTCATTTAAAATGTAAATATGGGAATAGAAGACATTTAAATTGTGTTTAGTATGCGTGGAAGTTGTTTATTTACGAAATAATTAGTTTTTGAACCAATTTTTAAAATGTCAACAAACACGAGTTCCGGTTTCTTATCATTCATAATAACAAATGACGCGATCCATAATCTTTGAATATCGAAGAAGGATCGTGTATTCATTGTCTTTAAACTTATAGATGCTCTTAATTCTGATCAATTGCCAGCGAATATATACCTTTTTAATCCCCAAACTGTAAAATGTTTCCATCCGTTTTCATATTGTTTACACGTCCGGCGGAATACACACGGCATATAGCCGCATATGAGTAAGGCGCGTTAGTAAGTAGTCCGTATTTTTCAGATGTCAAGTATCAAATTCCACGATCGGTTCTATCCTAAATTTTGTACAATTTATCATCAATACAATCGTTTATCAATGTTGTGCGATCTTTTGTCAAATGTTTTATTTTTTTAAAGATACAAATTTGCGGAATAATTTTCTCGTCTAACTCGGCAAGAAGGAAGGTGTGGAAACCGAAACTGAAAATAGGTAGACTCATTTTATAACAGAAAAAGTTGTTTACTGTCCATGGATCGTTGCTTTGTGCCATTGAAACACGCACTACAGATATCAGGTATGACAGCTGCAATGCAATAGCTTGTGTAAACCTTATAAGTACTTGTGAATTACATCGTGCAAATTTTGAAAACAAATTTTGCAAAATGGCCGACCCAAAAATCTTGGCATGCCATGTGTTTTCGTGAATATCTCGGTTACCGCTTTCACTATTCTGTGTACGATGGTAGTAGTACCTCATTTAGAATTTGCACATTATATTGACATATTTGAATGGAGAAAATTTGTTATGGGGAAAAAGTTGCTGGTTTTGGGAGAAATCCCAATTTTTCGACTTTTTCATTGGATTTTTCTTCTCTGTTTTGCTCTGTCTGGCAAATGACCTATGCATATAGCATGTTATTGTCATAATGTACAAGGACATGTAAGTAATTTTCATTGAAACAATTGTTTGAATTGTTGGCAGGAGTGAGTCCGAGCGACACAATATCACCCGTTTTGGACTTTTCTAAACCCTTAATTTAGAGCGCAGAGATGCCACATTAATTTATGAAATAGATCGTTTACGTTATAAATTTAACACTATCAGTAACAATTTTAAACGATCGTCACGCTAACCCGAAATAAAGCGGTTTTAAATTATGAACATGTAAACTACATATACATGTATTATGACAATTTGGACATATTCGTTTCCAGAAGTCTGATTAGCTCAGTGGTAGAGCGTCCGACTCTGTTTCCAGAGTTCCATAGTTCGAATCCCACCAAGGGTACATATTGTTTTCGTAATAGATCTATTTATTTTACATATTTTCAACTAAACTATTAAAGACGCAATGAAAATAATAATTGGTAATTGTGTTTTTATTGCGTCTTTGCAATCTCTTGAACCATTTGGTATAAAAATGTAAAAGATTGATATAAATATTGGGGAACAAAATGTCCGAACTGGGATTCGAACCATGGACCTCTGGATTCCAAGTCGGACGCTCTGAGCTAATCAGACAACTGGTATAGGATAATGTAAATTACCAAACTATAGTTTATATGTTCAAAATTTAAAACCGCTTTATTTCGGGTAAGCGTGATGGTCGTTTAAAACTGTTACTGTTAGTGTCAAAAATATACCGAAAACTATCTACTCTTCTAACGACCCTTCTTTGCTCGCAAAATTAAAGGACTTTGTTCTTTACCTTTGTACAAATATTAACCCAGAGGCCGCCGCCATTGTTGGTGTATGCCTGACCCAATAACGCAGTATTAGGGGCAGGTAAGCAAGACTGCGTCAAACCAGGCATAAATGGTTTAAAAATGTTTAAGTTCTGTTTTATTCCACATAAGGTGACAAACACCGACTTCCTCGTTGATGAATACGATATGGCTGAACAGTCAAATAGCAACCTGATCAGCTCCACATCGGCACTGACGGACAGACTGGCTGAGCTTGAGCGACGCCTTGATGACGACGAAGATCAGATCGAAACTTTACAGAGCAATATCGACAGGTAGAGGATATTAGTATTTTGCTTTTTTCATATAAATTATATTTTCCTAAAATGTTGAATGAGCAGAGATTTTGGTTAATTTTGGTTTAACGCCATTTGCAACTCGTCGATGTAAATGCAAAACCTCGTACGTCGGTTTTTGTGATTTTTGGGATATTTATAATTGTCAGTGTCAATGAAACATTATATGTGAACAATATGTCCGAATTTCAAGTAAGACCCTTCAGTTTCGGGAATGTTAATAAATGTTTTTCTTCCACTCTAAAGTTTCCAAAAACACGAGATACGAGATTTTCATTAACACCGACGAACTGCTATGGTCATATCGCGACATCATGAGCACATACCCATAGATTCCCGGTATTTGTCTCATCAGTACCATCGCAATATCAAAATCGAGCCTCTAGCTGCTTTCTTACATAAATGATTCACACCCATTGGTGTAAGACAAATGATTTGTAAAATGTAAGAATGGAGTACTGGCCGAGCCGGGATTCGAACTCACGACTTATGGATTACCAGCAACGTCACGAACTTGGCACTATGGGGAAAGTCGTGTTTTTTTGTTATTATGATTTTCAAAAGTAGGATTTTGCAAGGGATGGTTCGATTATTACATGTGTTAGACATCTGCAAGGTATAAATAATCGCTTTCAAAATTACAGAAAATACAGGAGAAGTTTTACATACAGTCGACTCTCGTTTTGTCGAAGTCAGAGGGTCTCTCAAAATACCTCGACATATCAGTTCGACTAATCCGATTCTGATTATTGTCGATGGAAACTATATTTAACAATTTTTTATGGGCCACATGTGTGTCCATGATTGAAATATAGTAGTAAAAGGAAAGAAATTGCTCGAAACGAGCAATTTCTATCCTTTTCCTACTAAATTTCAAAGGCTGTATTTGTTTCGAAATTATCTGTATTAAACATTTTGATATCCATATGTTGAGGATGGGACATGACTTTCACTTCGACTTACGCGGAATTTCGACTTATCCGATATCGATATAACGAGTGTCGACTGTAATCATAAGTATAATTTGTAAACATGTGTTACGATGGTTCGATTAATACAGGTGTTAGACATCTGCAAGATAGAAATAATCGCTTGCAAAATTACAGAAAACACAGGAGAGTTTTTACATAATTATATGTATAATTGTAACCCGTCACGCTGAAAGGGACCTTATCCGAACTCCAAAAATCCAAGTTTTGACTAACTTGTCAGACTAAGCACAGGTTTACCAGATACAATATTCGAAAAATGAACGTAAAGTAAGATAGGGAAAACATTCCAGATATAAAAATTACACACAGGTGAAAAGTGTCGGCCCTAGTCTGGCTGCGCGGACTGCGCAGACTGACTATGGTCGATATTTTTCACACACCCAATAAGGTCCCTTTTAGCGTGACGGGTCACAATTTGTAAACATGTGTCACGGTATAACCGGCCAATAAAAGTCACATTTCACATAATAGATGAATTGTGTTTTATCTTAAATTTTACTTTTTTTTATCTGAAAGAGTATGTTTTCTTATGAAAATTCTGAAAATTTCAAGTCAAAATTTTGCACCGTTTACGAGAAAGATATTATATTTTCGGGCTAAAATAAAACAAAATGATGTGGACAACAGTTCATATGGACTTTGTCATTTCTGTCTCAACTTTAAAAACGTATTTTTCGGTTATAAACAACAACCTTGATAGCATTTATATGCATAAGAATAACCAATCGTTGCATCAAGAAATACATGAAACAAGATGTATTTGTGAAACACGAATGTCCCCGAAATTGCAATGTTTAGTTTTCAGGTTAAGTTTTCAGGTTAAGGGTTGATAATGGTTTTAAAGGAATGACCTTGAAGAAGGTCATATTGCATGGAACAGATAGATATAATTGAAAGAGGGTTACATACCAAATTTCAGCTTTGAATGTTGAATACTTTTGGAGAAAATACCAACGTTAAGTTTTCGAACAGAGAGACAGACGGACAGACGGACGGACAGACAGACAGGCGGACAGACGGACGGACTCGATTAAAACAACATGCCCCCGATCTCTCGATACAGGGGGATAAAAAGAAATTGAAATGTTATGTCCCTTTAAAGATACTCGCACTAATCAGGTTCAGTGTTGGTCTCAAATGTCCCAAAACGGAATTTCGTCCAAATTATATGCCCTTTCATTCAAAGTGACATTTCAGAATCTTGTTTGGTAAAGCGTTAATGAGGAAATTGCTTGTAACAAGAAATTTCTTAATTTTCCGCAATGTTTTTTCAAAGCTTGTATCTTGCTGAACGTCAAGGTCGTTAGTGTGTGGTCATGGGATATGTGAGAGAGCAGCTGGGGGCTCGGATTGAATATTGTTGTGAAAGAAATACCAGAAATCCCCGGTAAGGTAAAAAAAGATGCAATGAATCAATCAATCAAATATCGCAAAAGTGCCTTTAAGGTATATGACCCATCATTAAAAACACTACTTTCTAGCCATACAAAATGCGTTAAATTACTCACACTTGTAAATACACTTCACATAAGGTGATTCACCCTGCCGGATTTCATGATTATGCTTCAAGAAAAAATAAATTACAAATATTATTTTACTCTATATTCATATACAAGGGAGGTAATATGGATCATTTTTGTCAAATATTTCCATAAGTTCAAAATTCTAAACCGTTCAAAATGATTATGTTTGTATTTGGAATGGAAATGTAGCACAGTTTAGGAATTACTGGCACTTTTCAAATTTCACCTCTGACCATTCAGTGCTCATGATGGGTTGTATACGTTAATCCTAAATTTCTACTCTATCATTCCAGCTTCCGTAACGAAGTTGGTGACGTGACAAGAGCTGTAGATTCGAACTTTGAACCTGTTGGTGAAACAAACCTTCGCCAGACTGTCTTCGGCTACGTGAACGATTCATTGAACCAGCTCAGAATGGAGGAAAATGGTCTGGGGTTTTTCCCAATTGTACGTTTTCATGGTAACGTTTGATAATGAGGTACTAGATAAACAATCTTCAAACGACCAAAACCCCTCTGTTCATCGGATGGATTTTTGACGTCGTAATAAGCTTACGAGTACCAATAGTTGACCTTACCTTAGCTTTGATAAGCTGCAATTACCACTGGTGGTGAACTAAATAGAGATTAGCCTAACTAACTGAAGATATGTAATATGAAAATTATTTCACGAGAATGGGGGATGATGGTTTGCTGTGGTCCGTTTGGACCCCACTATAACTAGGCCTACTCTTTATTACAACTATTTAAATTTAATTTTTTTCTTAAAAAAATCTTCATCTAAAAAAAACATTGGAAGCATATCAACCAAACTTCACAGGAATAATCCTTGGGCGATGAAAACGATATTAAACCATTTTTGATGGGCATCATATGTGTCTATGATTGAAATATAGTAGGAAAAGGAAAGAAATTGCTCGAAACGAGCAATTTCTATCCCTTTTCTACTACATTACAATGGCTGTATTTGTTTTGGAATTCATATTGATATCCATATGTTGAGGATGGGACATGACTTTTAGTTCGACTTGAGCGGAATTTCGACTTTTTCAATGTCGAGATAACGAGTGTCGACTGTATTTTGTATTCTTTTAAAGGGTCATTTCATTCCAATTTCAATTTTTTAAAGTATGTCTTGTTGCCAAGATTGGTTATTCTAATGAGTATAAATACTATTAGTTTTTGTAAGTTGTTGTCAATAAGCGAGAAACACGCATTTAAAGTTGAGACATAATCGATAAATTGCATATAAATCCGAACTGTTGTCCACAACAATTCGTTCAATTTTAACACAAAAATATAAATTTCTCGTAAACGGCGCAATATTTTGGCTTGAAATTTTCAGAATTTCCATAAGGAAATGTGCTCTTTCAGATGAAAATAAAAGTAAAATTTATTACAAAAAATTCTGAAATGTCACTTTAAGGTGCGTTGCCAAGCTGGTACAGTCGGGACCAAATTCTACAACGGAATACAGTACTCCTACCCTAGAACGTACGACATCGTGTTCAAACCCCCATTCCGAGCTACACCGAAGTTCACCTACGGAATGATCCACCTCGACTCGGATGCAATCGTGAGGGTCGACGTGAGGGTCGAGTCCTTGACCCCTAGACGTGCTACAATCGTCGTCGGTACGTGGGATACGCAGCACCTGATGGGTGTAGAATTAAGCTGGATGGCATGTCCGTAATTTAACCCTTTCCCAAACGACAAAATTTTGGACTGTTCCAATTTGAAAGACGTTGCAGACGACAATTTCAAGTTGATGAAATTTTGAAAATATTTCCATTTAGGGTAGGAAAACATTGTGGAAATGAAGAAATTGCTTGTCACAAGCAATTTCTTCATTTTCCACACTGTTTTCCAAAGCCTTTTCTTTTGAAGGAGCCAAAAGGCGTCACTGTGCAGTAATGGGCTAAGGTATATGACCCATCATTAAAAACTCCACTTTCTAGCCATGGGACATGCATCAAATTACACACACTTGTAAATACGCAATTAAGTTGATTCACCGTGCCGGATTTCAAGATTATGCTTTAACCCTTTCCCAAACAACAAAATTTTCGATTTGCTGAAATTCAAAGATGTTGCAGACGACAATTTTAAGCGTAAGAAATGTCATTGTTCGGTATTTTTTGTATAGAAAACATTGTGGGAAATGAAGAAATTGCTTGTCACAAGAAATTTCTTCTTTTTCCACAATGTTTTCAAAGCCTTTTTCTTTAGGAGAGTCAAAAGGCGTCAATATGTGGTAATGAGTTAAGAAGAAAATATTTTACAAATATTATTTTACTCTATATTCATATACAAGGGAGGTAATTTATAACATTTTTATAAAATATTTCAATAATTATGCATCAATTCAAAATTCTAAACCGTACAAAATGCCTATGTTTGTATTTGGAATGGAAATGTAACACAGTTAGGGTGTTTGGTACTAATTAGGGGTTGGATACCTTAAGGTATCCGACCCCTCAAAAGCAACAAAGAGCCAGAGGCGAAATTTGAAAAGTGCAAATAATTCCTAAACTGTGTTACATTTCCATTCCAAATACAAAGCATTTTGTACGGTTTAGAATATTTGAATTGATTCAGAGGCATATACGTACGGAAATATTTGACAAAAAATGTTCAAATTTACCTCCCTTGCATATGGAAATCGACTAACATAATATTTGTTAATTATTTTCTTCTTGAAGCACAATCTTGAAATCCTGCACGTTGAATCAACTTATGTGAAGTGTCTTTGTGTGATTTGATGCATTTCGTATGGCTAGAAAGTGTTGTTTTTAATGAGGGGCTGTAAACCTTAAAGGACGAATTCTAAGGGACTTCCTCGCTGGTCAAAAGCTCTTTTTCTTTTCTTTTCTCTCGAAGTTTTTTTTCTGAACCAAATGCTTAAACAATGAAATTATGACTATTTCGTAGAATTGATTGACATAATTACAATTGACCCTCGTTGTGTCGAAGTCAGAGGGGCCATCAAAATACCTCGACATATCCGGAGTTCGACTCATCCGATTTTAATCATTTTCGATGAAAACGATATTCAACCATTTTTTATGGGTATCATATATGTCCATGATTGAAACATAGTCGGGAAAGGAAAGAAATTGCTCGAAACGAGCAATTTCTATCATTTTCCTACTAAATTCCAATGGCTGTATTTGTTTCGAAATTATCTTTATTAAACATTTTGATATCCATATGTTGAGGGCGGGACATGACTTTCACTTCGACTTACGCGGAATTACGGCTTATCCGATGTCGAGATAACGAGTCAACAGTACACACAACCTTGTAAGCCTAATGACAAAATAGCACATACTATGCATAATTATTTAGTTCTTTGATTTTAACCCGTCAGAAAAGTATGGTCAGATTTTACAATTACGATGTTACGGGGAGTAACTCATGCACTCAAGTATCAATAAGAAATACATAGTTACCTCCCTTTGACCGTCAACTTTGTCGAATTTTGACGTTCACGTTCAAGCCTTTCCCGAACAAGACCTTGTTTTGACGTCCCTAATTGAAAAGGCTTGGGAAAACATTGAGGCAAAAGAAGAAAATGCTGATCATCAGCATTTTCTCCTTGTGCCTAAATATTTTCTTGGCTTTTATTTTTCACAAATTTTAAAGTTTTTATGGTCCATTTTGTCGTCTGCAGGGGCTTTCAAATTGGAGCACCCTAAAATTTTGGTAAAAAAGGGTTAAGCCTGTCCCAAACGACAAAAATTTAAGGCAGGTCGAATTCAAAAGCTGCTTAAGACGACAAAATGGATGTTAATAAATATTAAAATCGTGTGTGATATAGCCAATAAAATATTGAGGAAAAAGGAGAAACTGCTGGTTATCAGCAGTTTCTTCTTTTGTCTCAATTTATTTCCAAGCCTTTTCTATTTGGGACATCAAAGCCAGATCTTGTTTGGAAAGGGTTGATAAAAAGAAGTCCCACACAATGACGCCTTTGACGCCCTACAAGATAATGTCATTTGAAAACATCGTGGTAAATGAAGACCTTGTTTGTGATGCCATGTTTTTTTTAAACCCAGAAAGACCAAACAATTAAATTCATTCAAATAGAATCGTCTTCTGCAACACATTTGGTTTTAAACCAGTCGTCAATAATGCCGTCTGGTAATAGGTTAAAGTGACATTTCACATTTATTTCAATTTTTAAAAGTATGTCTTGCTGCAAAGATCGTTGCGTAGAAATGCTACCAGTTTTTTGAAGTTGTTATTCATAAGCGAAAAATACGCCTTTAAAAATGAGACAGAAAGGACAAATTCTGTATACATCCTAACTGTTGTGGACAACAATTTGTTAAGTTTTAACACAAAAATACATATTTCTCGTAAACGATGCAAAATTTTGGCTTGAAATTTTCAGAATTTTCATAAGAAAATGTGCTCTTTAAGATAGAATAAAAGTAAAGTTTATGTACAAATTATTGTGAAATGTCACTTTAAATCTGGTCTCCATGCATTAGGGTCTTTTATAAGAACCCATTCGATTTTGTTCAAGAGTTTGTCTTAGTAGGCATTTACGCATACTCACGGTGGAGATTGTGCATGATGGGATGGATAATGAATATGGACAAATTTGCTCTCTTCAGGTAAGAAATTGTGCAATAATTTTCTTATTTCATGCAATAAACCTTTTGAAGATTGACTTCAAAATAAGGAAGTTCTTTCAAAATATCTTACCAGAATCAATATTATTTTGTCCATATTCGTTATCCATCCCATGATGCACAATCTCCACTGTGATACTGAATAGGTTTTTTTTAAATGAATATCAAATAGGGAACGATTTTATCAAGTAAACTGTGACGTTATTTCGGATAATATGAGGTTATTTAACATGTCTTTGTACAATACTGAATTCTATTGGATGAGTACAATGCAGAACGAGGCTATATTTGGACGAGCCGATAGGCGAGTCTAAATATAGACTGGTTCTGCATTGTACAAATCCAATAGAATTCGGTATTGTACAAAGACATGTTAAATGACCTCTTTATTTCACATCATTTTTTTTTCACACAAAACATGACAAAGATTAATTTTGTATAAAAAATAAGATCGAGATCTAATTACTTTTAAATAGAATTCCAACGTGAAATAAAAGGAAGAAAAACAACAAAGGCTTATGTCATTAAAAAATGTAGGCTACATGTACATTTCTAACACTGTGAAATATACATGGCGTCTGAAATTAAATCTATATTTATCGATTTATGTTTGTCTCAAGAGATTGAATAGACCGTCATATGACAGTGTGAAATGTACATGAAATTTGTCATATAAACTATCTATCATGCCAAGCGTAAATCAACCATGAAAACATTGACAGAAAAGGAGAAATTGCTGCTAAACGGCAAATCTCCTTTTCTCTTAGAACTTTTTTGTCGAGCCTTTTAATGGGTATCAAATCCAGGTCTTGTTTTGGAAAGGGTTAAGTGTGATTTTTATCATTGCTGCAAATTAAATGCGCTACAATTCAGAAATGTTTTGAAATGAAAATAATCTCTTTCTTGATCATTTTCTCCTTTTTCCTTAATGTATTCCCAATGTGTTTTTTTTTTCAATCACAGAATCAAAGCTATGTCTTGTTTAGGACAGTGAATTCAAAATATCATGTTGAAACAAACATTCAACTCTAATGAACAAATTTTGCTTTTGCAGACGAGAACTTTACTAAGCGGGAGATTACTCTTCGATGCGAATATGGATATTTTGTACAGCAGCCTCGATTTGGATGAAAATCCATATTTGTACGGTTCAATCGATATTTGTAGGGTTCAAATGAGTGCAATGCATATTTGGACGGGTCAATCGGTGCATCGTACAATATAGATCTAGCCGCTTTGGAATATCGAGAATCCCGTGCGTCCACCCAATTATCTCGTGCGTGCAATACGGCCCTGGGTATTGTATACTCACGTGGTACGAATGGGGCGATTTTATTGGTTTACTTTGTTCGGATGTGAAATAAACAATGGTATTTCGTAGGTGTTGTTATAAAATCTCGTAACTACGGTTTGATTCATGCCGTAATTACGAGTTTTATAACAATATCGATGGTTTATCAAAACATAGCGTTAAACACAGTCTATTTTTAGCACAAAATTTATTGCTATTATATCAAACTGTCTAACATTAAACTCTGAGTAGGCCTACTTTCATCATCGTGTTGAAATAATTATTTATTTTACCCTTTCCAATACGACACAATTTTGGATGGTCCAATTTGAAAGAAGTTGCAAATACAAATATAAATTCTACCAGAGGCAGAAGATGCGCATGATATGGCGTAGAAAATATTGGGGGAAAAGAAGAAATTGTTGATGAACATTTGTATTTATGCGTCTATTTTCAAAAGGTGTGTTGCATGTACCCTACCATAGCTCTTTGCTCGGATATACATGTGTAAATTATTTGTGGAATGCTTTTACTTTATTCCAAAAATGATCCCAACCGACCAGAAAACGAAATGATAACAATATACGGCCACATTAGCCACGCTTCATGTACACTGGTGGTGAACTCGACCAAAGCGATGGACGTTTTTCACTACAACAAGGTACAGGTATTTTGCGTTTAAATGTGAGTTTAAAGATCGGACTGGATAGTTTTTCTAACAACAATGAATTTGTTCTAAAATAGACTCGGTTTACCGATATGAATTGACAAACTGTCGGTGTTGTTATAAAATCTCGTAACTACGGCTTTATCGAAGCCGTAGTTACGATATTTTATAACAACACCGACGGAATACAATGATCTCGAAAAAACGTCCCACGCTTTGGGCGAGTTCACCACCTGTGATGTAAGAAATTGTGCAATTACTTCTTAATTTTGTTTCGGAAAGGGTAAACAGGCCAAACAGAATATTAGCGATAGACACCCAAGAATTATGATCAGCGTTCATAATAATTGAGTTAAAGTCAAGTGTTTAAATAAATTTGAAGTGGATAATTATTAATAACAGTTAGTGACCGACCATAACTTGACAATAAATATGTCAATAAACGGGTCGGAATCTGAAAATCATTTTATTTCAACATAGATCCAGATCAGCTTGCATAACTTGTTATACACACAGTCTGATCAAGATCCACGTTGTTCTCTTTCGATATTTCAAGAACATTTAAGCACGGTGGGGATTGTGCATGCTGGGATGGGTAAATCTACGGCCAAATTTGCCTCGCTTCAGGTAAGACATTTTGCAATAACTTCCTTATTTCTGCGTCAATTAAAAACGGTTTGTTGCATGTACCCCGCCTTACTTAGCTCTTTCTTCCGATGTATGCTTTACACGAAACCATTTTGTACTTTTTGCGAAAAGTGATCCCAACCGACCAGAAAAACGACAAAATATCTGGTCGTTTTTCAGGTCAGTTGGGATCAATTTTTGGGAAAAATATGGGGTGTTTTAAAATAAGTTACACACCTGAGGAAAGCGCTCAGTAAGGCGGGGTACATGCAACAAACCGCTTGAAAATTGACACAGAAATAAGAAAATTATTGCACAATTTCCTACCTGAAGCGTGGTTTATTTTGCCGTAGTCGGTATCATTTCGTTTTCTGGTCAGTTGGGATCAATTTTTGGAAAAATCAAAAGGATACCACAAATAATCCATGTATCCGAGGAAAGGGATTTTCAAGGCGGGGTACATGCAACAGACCTTTTGAAAATCGACAAAGAAATAAAGGAGTTATTGCAAAATATTTGACAAGATTCGAGATTATTTTTGTCCGTATTCGTTATCCATCCCAGCATGCACAATCCCCACCGTGTTAAGGTGTGTAAGAAAGCTATTAACCCTTTCCCAAACAAGACCTGTTTTGACGTCCCAAATCTAAAAGGCTTGGGGAAACATTGAAACAAAAGAAGAAACTGCTGATTACCAGCAGTTTCTCCATTTGTCTCAATATTTTCTGTGCCATATTTTACACAAATCCTTTCTTTAATAACATCCATTTTGTCATTTTTTGTCATTTTGTCATTTATTGTGGATCACCCTAAAATTTTGTCGTTTAGGAAAGGGTTAAATACAAATCAGACAGTGATTTGAATCAGGTTGAACTTGATCCATGGATGCTAAATGCCATTATAGGCGTTTTTGAGTAACAGATCCAAATAGTTTCCAAAACAAGACATAGTTTTTGCGTTCCCATGAGAAAATACCGTGAGAAGAGAAGAAATAACTATTCACTTAACGTGTTCTTTGTCGTAGCATAATAGTACACATTTTATGTTGGCATATATTTGACCCCTGGATCTGGAAAAAGGTCCCTTATAGCATTTTAGACTACCATGTTTGCAGATCAACCTGTGCGTAAGTGCAGTCTGACTGGAGTCTATGCTGCTGTCTGATGGGTGCTACAGGCTACCACGAAGCCATTAGAGAGCAACATAGTTTATGATCAGACTGCGTGTATGCGCAGGCTGATCTTGAATCATGTTGGGCTCAAAAGCCTTAAAGGACCTATTTCCAGATCCTGGCTCATTTCTTTTTCGTCTGCAACTATTTTGAATTTGGCAAGTTTGGTAAATGTGTAATAAATTTGAAAATGTTATTTGTTAGCCCTTTACAGGTCAACACGGGCTATACGACTACTAGACATATCAAAATCAGGATGTGTTTGAGTAAGGGTCAAGTATTGAATTGAAATTGTATTCCTTGAAAGCGAAAAGAGAGTGACAGTGGTGGTGAACTCGGCCAAAGCGATGGACGTTTTTCGCTACAATAAGGTACAGATATTTTGCGTTTAAATGTGAGTTTAAAGATCTGATTGGATAGTTTTTCTAATAACAATGCTTTTTTTCTAAACATAGACCGGTGTAACAGTTTATCTTGGCCCCCCTGGGCAGCTTGGCCCCCGGGGGCTAAGCTACCCACGGGTAGCTTGGCCCCCACCCTGGGTAGCTTGGCCCCCACCTAAAATCTTTTTCCAGAGTCCCCCAAAATACAAAACAATGTCTGTAAATGTTACGCCTACTGTTAAATGAAAAGAAAAACCAAAGTTTAATGTGTTTTGGTCAAATTAATTTTTCGCCTTTTTTGGCATAGAATAGGGGCGGGGGCCAAGCTACCCAGGCCTGGGTAGCTTGGCCCCCGCCTAAAATCTTTTTCCAGAGTCCCCCAAAATACAAAACAATGACTGTAAATGTTACGCCTACTGTTAAATGAAAAGAAAAAACTAAGTTTAATGTGTTTTGGTCAAATTAATTTTTCGCCTTTTTTTGGCATAGAATAGGGGCGGGGGCCAAGCTACCCAGGCCTGGGTAGCTTGGCCCCCACCTAAAATCTTTTTCCAGAGTCCCCCAAAATACAAAACAATGTCTGTAAATGTTACGCCTACTGTTAAATGAAAAGAAAAACCAAAGTTTAATGTGTTTTGGTCAAATTAATTTTTCGCCTTTTTTGGCGCAGATTAGGGGTGGGGGCCAAGCTTCCCAGGCCTGGGTAGCTTGGCCCCCACCTAAAATCTTTTTCCACAGTCCCTCAAATTACAAAACAATGTCTGTAAATGTTACGCCTACTGTTAAATGAAAAGAAAAACCAAAGTTTAATGTGTTTTGGTCAAATTAATTTTTCGCCTTTTTTGGCATAGAATAGGGGCGGGGGCCAAGCTACCCAGGCCTGGGTAGCTTGGCCCCCGCCTAAAATCTTTTTCCAGAGTCCCCCAAAATACAAAACAATGACTGTAAATGTTACGCCTACTGTTAAATGAAAAGAAAAAACTAAGTTTAATGTGTTTTGGTCAAATTAATTTTTCGCCTTTTTTTGGCATAGAATAGGGGCGGGGGCCAAGCTACCCAGGCCTGGGTAGCTTGGCCCCCACCTAAAATCTTTTTCCAGAGTCCCCCAAAATACAAAACAATGTCTGTAAATGTTACGCCTACTGTTAAATGAAAAGAAAAACCAAAGTTTAATGTGTTTTGGTCAAATTAATTTTTCGCCTTTTTTGGCGCAGATTAGGGGTGGGGGCCAAGCTTCCCAGGCCTGGGTAGCTTGGCCCCCACCTAAAATCTTTTTCCACAGTCCCTCAAATTACAAAACAATGTCTGTAAATGTTACGCCTACTGTTAAATGAAAAGAAAAACCAAAGTTTAATGTGTTTTGGTCAATTTAATTTTTCGCCTTTTTTGGCTTAGAATAGGGGCGGGGCCAAGCTACCCAGGCCTGGGTAGCTTGGCCCCCACCTAAAATCTTTTTCAAGAGTCCCCTAAAATACAAAACAATGTCTGTAAATGTTACGCCTACTGTTAAATGAAAAGAAAAACCAAAGTTTAATGTGTTTTGTTTGGTCAAATCAATTTTTCGCCTTTTTTGGCGCAGAATAGGGGCGGGGGCCAAGCTACCCAGGCCTGGGTAGCTTGGCCCCCGCCTAAAATCTTTTTCCAGAGTCCCCCAAAATACAAAACAATGACTGTAAATGTTACGCCTAATGTTAAATGAAAAGAAAAAACAAAGTTTAATGTGTTTTGGTCAAATTAATTTTTCGCATTTTTTGGCGCAGATTAGGGGCGGGGGCCAAGCTACCCAGGCCTGGGTAGCTTGGCCCCCACCTAAAATCTTTTTCCAGAGTCACTCAAATTAAAAAACAATGTCTGTAAATGTTACGCCTACTGTTAAATGAAAAGAAAAACCAAAGTTTAATGTGTTTTGGTCAAATTAATTTTTCGCCTTTTTTGGCGCAGAATAGGGGCGGGGGCCAAGCTACCCAGGCCTGGGTAGCTTGGCCCCCACCTAAAATCTTTTTCCAGAGTCCCTCAAATTACAAAACAATGTCTGAAATTGTTACGCTTACTGTTAAATGAAAAGAAAAACCAAAGTTTAATGTGATTTAGTCAAATTAATTTTTCGCCTTTTTTGGTGTAGAATAGGGGCGGGGGCCAAGCTACCCAGGCCTGGGTAGCTTGGCCCCCACCTAAAATCTTTTTCCAGACTCCCTGAAATTACAAAACAATGTCTGTAAATGTTACGCCTACTGTTTAATGATAAGAAAAAACAAAGTTTAATGTGTTTTGGTCAAATTAATTTTTCGCCTTTTTTGGTGGAGAATAGGGGCGGGGGCCAAGCTACCCAGGCCTGGGTAGCTTGGCCCCCACCTAAAATCTTTTTCCAGAGTCCCCCAAATTACAAAACAATGTCTGTAAATGTTACGCCTATTGTTAAATGAAAAGAAAAACCAAAGTTTAATGTGTTTTGGTCAAATTAATTTTTCGCCTTTTTTGGCGCAGATTAGGGGCGGGGGCCAAGCTACCCAGGCCTGGGTAGCTTGGCCCCACCTATAATCTTTTTCCAGAGTCCCTCAAATTACAAAACAATGTCTGTAATTGTTACGCTTACTGTTAAATGAAAAGAAAAACCAAAGTTTAATGTGTTTTGGTCAAATTAATTTTTCGCCTTTTTTGGCGCAGAATAGGGGCGGGGGCCAAGCTACCCAGGCCTGGGTAGCTTGGCCCCCGCCTAAAATCTTTTTCCAGAGTTCGCCAAAATACAAAACGATGACTGTAAATGTTACGCCTACTGTTAAATGAAAAGAAAAAACAAAGTTTAATGTGTTTTGGTCAAATTAATTTTTCGCCTTTTTTGGCATAGAATAGGGGCGGGGGCCAAGCTACCCAGGCCTGGGTAGCTTGGCCCCCGCCTAAAATCTTTTTCCAGAGTCCGCCAAAATACAAAACGATGACTGTAAATGTTACGCCTACTGTTAAATGAAAAGAAAAAACAAAGTTTAATGTGTTTTGGTCAAATTAATTTTTCGCCTTTTTTGGCATAGAATAGGGGCGGGGGCCAAGCTACCCAGGCCTGGGTAGCTTGGCCCCCACCTAAAATCTTTTTCCAGAGTCCCCCAAAATATAAAACAATGTCTGTAAATGTTACGCCTACTGTTAAATGAAAAGAAAAACCAAAGTTTAATGTGTTTTGGTCAAATTAATTTTTCGCCTTTTTTGGCGCAGAATAGGGGCGGGGGCCAAGCTACCCAGGCCTGGGTAGCTTGGCCCCCACCTAAAATCTTTTTCCAGAGTCCCTCAAATTACAAAACAATGTCTGTAATTGTTACGCTTACTGTTAAATGAAAAGAAAACCAAAGTTTAATGTGATTTAGTCAAATTAATTTTTCGCCTTTTTTGGTGTAGAATAGGGGCGGGGGCCAAGCTACCCAGGCCAGGGGTAGCTTGGCCCCCGCCCCTATTCTGCGCCAAAAAAGGCGAAAAATTAATTTGATCAAAACACATTAAACTTTGGTTTTTCTTTTCATTTAACAGTAAGCGTAACAATTACAGACATTGTTTTGTAATTTGAGGGACTCTGGAAAAAGATTTTAGGTGGGGGCCAAGCTACCCAGGCCTGGGTAGCTTGGCCCCCGCCCCTAATCTGCGCCAAAAAAGGCGAAAAATTAATTTGACCAAAACACATTAAACTTTGGTTTTTCTTTTCATTTAACAATAGGCGTAACATTTACAGACATTGTTTTGTAATTTGGGGACTCTGGAAAAAGATTTTAGGTGGGGGCCAAGCTACCCAGGCCTGGGTAGCTTGGCCCCCGCCCCTATTCTCCACCAAAAAAGGCGAAAAATTAATTTGACCAAAACACATTAAACTTTGTTTTTTCTTATCATTAAACAGTAGGCGTAACATTTACAGACATTGTTTTGTAATTTCAGGGAGTCTGGAAAAAGATTTTAGGTGGGGGCCAAGCTACCCAGGCCTGGGTAGCTTGGCCCCCGCCCCTATTCTACACCAAAAAAGGCGAAAAATTAATTTGACCAAAACACACTAAACTTTGTTTTTTCTTTTCATTTAACAGTAGGCGTAACATTTACAGTCATCGTTTTGTATTTTGGCGGACTCTGGAAAAAGATTTTAGGCGGGGGCCAAGCTACCCAGGCCTGGGTAGCTTGGTCCCCGCCCATATTCTGCGCCAAAAAAGGCGAAAAATTAATTTGACCAAAACACATTAAACTTTGGTTTTTCTTTTCATTTAACAGTAGGCGTAACATTTACAGACATTGTTTTGTATTTTAGGGGACTCTAGAAAAAGATTTTAGGTGGGGGCCAAGCTACCCAGGGTGGGGGCTAAGATACCCCGGGGTAGCTTGGCCCCCGGGGGCCAAGCTGCCCGCGGGTAGCTTAGCCCCCGGGGGCCAAGCTGCCCAGGGGCCAAGATAAACTGATACACCGGGTTTACCGATATGTATTGACAAACCGTCTGTGTTGTTATAAAATCTCGTAACTACGGCTTTATCGAAGCCGTAGTTACGATATTTTATAACAACATCGACGGATCGCGAAAAAACGTCCCACGCTTTGGCCGAGTTCACCACCAGTGATTTTGTTACCCTTTACAGGTCAATACGGGCTATGCGACTACTAGACATATCAAAATCGGGATGTGTTTGAGTAATGGTCAAATATCGAGTTGAAATTGTATTCCTTGAAAGAGAAAAGAAAGTGAAGTCCCCAGAGACTTCACACCTTTTCAGAAATGGTGTTAAAATGGTAATAAATCACCACATCAAAGTATTAAACCCTTTCTTAACCAGACGGCAAAATTTTAGACCAGTCCAATTTCAAAGATGTTGCAGAGATAATTAAGTGAACGAAATTTTAATTTGTTTGGATTTTTTATGTAGAAAATATTGTGGGAAATGAAGAAATTGAGTGTCACAATGTTTTCCAAAACACTTACTTTGTTGGAAGTCAAAAGGCGTCACTGTGCAGTAATGGGTTTGAGTGAAACAATTTAAACTCTTCGAATCTGGAAGTTGCTATGGTAATGGGTGTTGTTAAATTTGTTGCATGATTTGTGTACAATTTAGTACAAAATATTGAGGCAAAGGGAAAAAATACTGATTTTCAGTATTTTGTTATTTTGTCTCAATGTTGTCTAATCATTTTCTTACAGGGATGTCAAAACCAGATATTGTTCGGGAAAAGAATAAAATTGATAAATGTACATACTTTTGTATTCTACTCACTAAAAATAACCCTTTCTCAAACAAGACATGGTTTTGACTTCCATATCAGAAGTAGCTTTTGAAAACATTGCGACAAAAATGCCGATTGACATCATGTTCTCCTTTCGCCTCATTATTTTCCATTGTTTGCTATTCACAAACGAAATCTTTATGAACACACATTTTGCCATCTTCAGTACTCATCTTTCAAACAGGAACAGTTCAAAATTTTAATTTTGGCTGTTTAGGGAAAGGTTTTACACAGGTGTCTAAGTGTCTTTTATCTATTGTAGAGATGCACAAAAGACGGAAGATTTCAAACATTAGTCATAATATTATTATCTTCTACTTTTGATTTCGCCCTGCCTTTGAAGATCTTGTCAGAGCTAGGCCTACATGTAGATAAAACGGGACATTCGGTTTCAGGCCCGTAGGAAGCAATTTCATTTTGGTTGGCTAAAGCCCCAATTTTTGAATTTGTGGGGGGGGGGGCTAATTTGGATTTTCCCTCAATTTTCAGTGTGAAAAAAGAAGAAGCAAAAATGAGTATTTTTTAATTTTTGGCCAAATTTGTGGGGGGGGGGGGGGGGTAAGCCCCCTTAGCTCACATCCCCTGTTCCTACTGGCCCCGGTTTCTCGAAAACTTAAGTATAAAGTAAAGTCATGAGTCCATGCTCAAATTTACTACAACTTCAAAGGAATACTCTCCAACGTTGAAGGGTATTCGATTGAAGTTCACGTGGATTTCGTGCGATTTGAGCACGGTGCTCAGATTTGAGCATGAGAACTTACTTAAGTTTTTTCGAGAAACCGGGGCCTGGTCTGGGCTTTTAATTAATTGTTTGCCAAACCCTGTGGTAACTCATTTGACTATTCATATTAGAAGCCACAACAATGGGTTTCGATTTGATATAACACATTTTAAATGCTGTTTATCAGCATTTTCCTCTTTTGTATCAAAGTTTTCGCATTTCTATACGAGACGTCTTGTTCAGTTGTTTGGAAATGGGTTAAATGACAATACTGTATGAACGTGTGAGACTGCGACCAAACAAACTTGCAATATTTATATATTTAGGGATTATCTTATATTACAATTATTCAAGTTAAATGATAACACTTTTGAAAGGATAGGGACGAAAACAATAGCCTTTGGCGGGGATCACATAACACAACAATTCCAATTTTTTAGCAATTCTGACCGATTTGAAAAAGACTTGAAAAAGAGAAGGCCTAAAAATGCAAGGGATTGGTGAACTCGAAGACTTTTTAGGGTTGGTCGTCAATCCCGTTTTATAAAACATAAAGCCTTGATACCTCACACATGGACACCTCCTACCAAGACCTTTGACATTTGACCATGACCTTGGACCTTGTGACCTTGACCTTGGAGTTTGACCTTCTTTAATAAAAAGCTTAAACTTGGCCTATATGTTATGTACTATTCGAGACACAGCTTTTATATTACACACAACGATATCTTCTGTCAAGGCCTTTGACCTTGTCACCTTGATCTTTGAGGTTGACATTCTTTTCAAAACCTCTTACTTGGTCGTTATCATATACACAGACTAGGTACCTCCTGCCAAGGATTTTCATTTTGGACCATGACCTTTTACCTTGACCTAGGAAATGCCTTGGCTCTCGTTAGGGCGAGCATTATTGTCCTCGTAGGGCCTACAATTCTTGTTCCAGATGCTCTTATTCCAACCGATTCAGTTTGTAATAATTATGTCAACTCCTCCACCATAAGAATGTATTCTTGCAAAATTCGAGACCGAAAGACAAAAAGATAACAAGTTTGGGGAATAATCCATTTGTAAACCAATTCATCGTAAAAGTTAATCCCTGTAAATTCTGCCTCTGAAGGCAATAAGCATGCCTTGGTGATAATATTAGATACGAAATGCTTCTATTTTGACATAATGATTATGTGATTAAGGTAGTACAGCATTCCGCGAATATCGAAATTTTAACCTGTTCTGTATCAAAGCAAAATCCTGTAAAATCTGCCTGTTAAGGTAATAGGCATCACTTGAAAAGATTGGATAAGAGATGCTTCTATGTTGACAAACAGATTATGTGATTAAGGTAATACAGCATTCCTGGGATTAAGAAATCTGATCTTGTTCTGTATAAAAGCTTCCCGAACGACAAACAATTGCGTGATCCAATCGGAAAGCTGCTCCAGATGGCAAAATCGATGTTAAAAGGAAAAGCGTTTGTGTACAATATGGCACCGAAAGTATTGAGGCAAAAGGAGATACAAACAAACATATTGTGGGATTAAGGTAGTACAGCATACCACGAATAACGAAATCTGAACTTGTTCAGTAAAAAGGTTAATCCCTGTAAATTCTGGCTTTGAATGTATTAAGCATCGCTAGGTGATATCGTGTTAAAGATGCTTCTATGTTGAAATATAGATTATGAGATTTAGGTAGAACAGCATTCCGCGAAAAACGAAATTTGAACTTGTTCCAAATAAAGTTAATCCCTGTAAATTCTGCCTCTGAAGGCAATAAGCATCGCTTGGTGATAAGATTGGATAAGAGATATTTCTATGTTGACAAACAGGTTATGTGATTAAGGTAGTACAGCATACCGCGAATAACGAAATCTGAATTTGTTCAGTATCAAAGTTAATCTCTGTAAATTCTGTCTCTGAAGGTAATAAGCATCTCTTGGTGATAAGATTGGATAAGGGAGTCTCATTGTGTGGTTAATCCTTAAATTTTAAAAAAAAAACAGTCAAATTTAGGGTGTTCCAATTTGAAAGCTAGAACTACTTTAGACGACAAAATTGATGTTGGTATTTAAAGATAGGATTCTATAACAATACAAAAATATTGATGCAAAATGGGAACATGCTGGCTATCAGCATTTGTTTTCTTCTTTTTCTCCGTCTCCATATTTCCAAAGCCTTTTCTATCACCGACTTCAAAATCAAGACAAGAGTTTGTAAATGGTTAATCCATATGTCAACTACTTCAGCATAAAATTAATCCAGGCAAATTCTGCCTCTGAAGGCAATAAGCAATGGCTGGTGATAATATTGGATAAGAGATGTTCCTATCTTGACATATAGATTATGTGATTAAGGTAGAACAACATTCCGCGAATAACGAAATCTGAACTTGTTCAGAATAAAAGTTAATCCCTCTAAAATCTGCCTCTGCAGGCAATAAGCATCACTCGATGATACGATTGGGTATGTTGACAAAGAGATTATGAGATTTAGGTAGAACTGCATTCCGCGAATAACGAAATTTCAACTTATTCCGAATAAAAATAAATCCCTGTAAAATCTGATTCTGAAGGCAATAAGCAATGGCCGGTGATAAGATAGGATTAGAGATGTTTCTATCAAGACATACAGATTATGTGATTAAGGTAGTACAGCATTCCGCGAATAACGGAATCTGAACTTGTTCAGTATAAAAGCTAATCCCTGTAAAATCTGTCTCTGAAGGCAATGAGTAAAACATGGTGGTAAGATTGGATAAGAGGTGCTTCTATGTTGACAAAAAGATTATGTGATTAAGGTAGTACAGCATTCCGCGAATAACGAAATCTGGACTTGTTCATTATAAAAGTTAATCCCTGTAAATTCTGCCTCTGAAGGCAATAAGCATCACTCGATGATAAGATCGGGCATGTTGACAAAGAGATTATGTGATTAAGGTAACACAGCATTCCGCGAATAACGAAATCTGAACTTGTTCAGAATAAAAGTTAATCCATGTAAATTCTGCCTCTGATTGCAATAAGTATCGCGTGGTGATAGTATTGGATAAGAGATGTTTCTTTGTTGACAAACAGATTATGTGATTAAGGTAATACAGCATTCCTGGGATTAAGAAATCTTAACTTGTTCTGTATAAAAATGAACGTACTTATAAAACTTTGAGGGTGGTCCAGTTTGAAACTTACTACAAACGACAAAACAGATGTTGATAAAGATGGGATTCTAGCACAATATAGAAAAGAAAATATTGTGACAAAATTAGAAAACGCTGGATATCAGCATTTTCTTGTTTTGTCTCATTGTTTTCCCCGTGATTGTGTCTATGAAGGACGACAAAATCCAGATATGGGATTAGGTAAATGGTTAATCCATATGTCAACGACTTCAGTGCAAAAGTTAATCCAGACAAATTCTGCCTCTAAAGGCAATAAGCATGCTTGGTGATAATATTGGATAAGAGATGCTTCTATGTTGACAAACAGATTATGTGATTAAGGTAGTACAACATTCCGCGAATAACGAAATCTGAACTTGTTCAATATAAAGGTTAATCCTTGTAAATTCTGCCTCTGAAGGCAATAAGCATGGCCCGATGATAAGACGGTATTAGATCCGCTTGTACGTTGACAAACAGATTGTGGGATAACTTAAGGTAGTACATCATTCCACGAATAACGAAATCTGTACTTGTTCAGTATGAAAGTTAATCCATGTAAATTCTGTCTCTGAAGGCATTAATCATCGCTTGGTGATATTGTGTTAAAGATGCTTCTATGTTGACTTATATACTATGAGATTAAGGTAGTACAGCATTCCGCGAATAACGAAATCTGAACTTGTTCAGTATAACAGTTAGTCCATGTAAATTTTGTCTATGAAGCCAACACGCATCCCTTGAAATTGGTGATTTAATTGAACATTGGAGGCTTGTACGATGATAAAGTTAACCCCTTCCCAAACGGCAAAATTTAGGGTGGTCCAATCTGAGAGCTACTGCAGACAACAAAACAGGTGTTGATAAAGATGGGATTCTAGCACAATATAGAAAAGAAAATATTGAGACAAAATTAGAAAATGCTGGATATCAGCATTTTCTTGTTTTGTCTCAATGTTTCCCCGTGATTTTGTCTATGAAGGACGACAAAATCCAGACATGGGATTAGGTAAATGGTTAATCCATATGTCAACTACTTCAGCACAAAAGTTAATCCAGACAAATTCTGCCTCTGCAGGCAATAAGCATGGCTCGATGATAAGATGGGATTAGATCCGCTTGTACGCTGACAAACAGACTATGTGATTAAGGTAGTAAAACCGCGAATACCGAAATTTTAACTTGTTCAGTATCAAAGCTAATCACTGTAAATTCTGCCTGTTAAGGCAATAAGCATCACTTGGTGGTAAGATTGGATAAGAGATGTATCAGATCTATGTTGACAAACCGATTATGTGATTAAGACAGGCACGTAGGAAGCAATTTCATATTGGGGGGGGGGGGCTAAAGCCTCATTGTCTGAATATTGGGGGGGGGCTAAATTGAATTTTCCCAAAATTTTCAGTGTGAAATAAGGAAAATTTGGCATTTTTGGCCAACTTTAGGGGGGCTTAGCCCCCCCTAGCCCCCCCCCGTTCCTACGGGCCTGTAAGGTAATACAGCATTCCGCGAATAACGGAATTTGATCCGTTCATCGTAAAAGGTATTCCCTGTAAATTCTGCCTATGCAAACCCCTCTCTGTAGCCTCTATTCTATTTTTTTCACCCGATCATATCGACTGTAGAGCTCGGGTTTGATCAACTAGAGATCGAGACGTCATTCGGCCGTGTTAGATCGGGGAATTTAAGCGATCGAGTTGATCAGATCGGCAGTGGGAACCTAGCAATATAATCGTGTGAATATTGCAGAAAGATACCATTTGTTCGATTAGTATTCGGATCATTGTTCGGTTCATTGTGTGACGCTTCTGTGTATCAAAAACAAAGCCAAACAAGAACACCTCCTTGTTCTATTAACCCATTACCAGACGGAAAATTTTTGACTGAACCATCTAATTAAAAGATTTTGCAGACGACAATTTCAAGTGAAGTGATGTCGTTTTGGGTAGAAAACATTGTGGGAAATGAAGAAATTGCTTGTCACAAGCAATTACTTCATTTTCCACGATGTTTTCCAAAGTCAATTTCATGTAAGTTGTCAAAAAGAGTAACTGTGTGGTAATGAGTTAAAACATTCGTAATCAGTGAAGTGACTAAACGGCGCTTTGTAGTCTACAACAAAGAGCTTATCTTCCATAACGGGGCATTGTCGCTGTCCCCTTGACATAGAAAAAAGGGGACGGAGGCGGTAAATAGGTCAAACAGTAATCACAATTTAATTTTCGGCTAATGCCATTTGGGGAGTCCGACACTGGACCCCCGACCCCCCCCCCCCCGCTAGATTCGCCTTGCAAGCAGTACTAAATAGTAACTTTTAGTTAGTTTGAGTCTGAGAAAACAGCGATGTACATAAATGAATTATGTGAAACGTCATTTAGTGGAATCGATGTGACATATTTTACATTGATTGGGTCATTTGAAACTAACCGATCACAAATTATGAAGATATCGCTGCATTTCAAGATAAATCTCGTACCTGCAGCTTTAAATAAACTGCAGGTACAATGTTTTTGTTGAATAGCGACGGTGTCTTAATATTATCTTCTATGAACAAAAAGATGGTATCGATAGTAAGCTGATACCAATTACAAATAATGGGAATTTGGAAAATCTTTCAAATGTATTAACGAGAAACGTAATTATAATACATTCAACAGAACTGCTTGTCCAGTCTTTTACTCTTACCCGTATACATAACTTTACAGCATGAAAAAAGAAGGAAATATATAGATCTAATAGATCATTTTTTTCTGGCACTCATCTAAAATAGGAAACGATTTTATCTGGATAACCGTGACGTAATTTCGGACAAACAATGGCATTTCCGTATGTGTTGTTATAAAATCTCGTAACTACGGCTTGATTCAAGCCGTAGTTACGTGAATTTATAACAACACTGACGGTTTATCAAAACATAACGGTACACCAAGTCTATTTTTAGCACAAAATTCATTGCCATTGGCATGTCGATTGTTTTGATAGTCAGTCGATAAATCGATGCAATAACACGTGCAGCGAAGGCCAATTGGGGCATGACATGTTTCTGATCGTCCATTGGCTAATCGACTATTTTGATGGACAGTCGGCGTTTGGTCAATTGGGTAGGCAACTTCAAACCAGGAAGAAAACGTTGAACAACATTGTCCATCTCCACACAAACCTAACCTATCGTTTGCACGGAATGGTTTATCGTTTGCACGGAATGGTTTGGGTTGTTTTCAATAGCTGTTTTTACAAGTGAGTTCTAAAAATGTATTAGATCTACATCCATCTAATTCCTGATCTATTACAAACTTTTCCGCTTCAAATCCTTTTTTTCAAAGTTATTGAAAAAATGTCGAAATGTAAAACAGGGAAAATTCCACTTCCACGAATGTGTAACTATGTCAAGGGTCGGGACTAAAATCTGATGATGACAGTTTATATCATTGTCGTCTTTAAATCCTTTAATCCATCGACGTGATTTATGAGTGTTGTTGAAGATTTTACCCCTTCACGTACTGAGCATTTTGCTAAATATACTCTGTGAAAAGCGTTATCCCATTACCACACAATGACTCTTTTTGACTCCTTACAATATAATTCATTTGGGAAACATCATGGAAAATGAAGAAATTGCTTGTGACAAGCAATTTCTTCATTTCCCACAATTTGGAAAACATCATGGAAAATGAAGAAATTGCTTGTGACAAGCAATTTCTTCATTTCCCACGATGTTTTCTACCCCAAAAGACGGAAAAATGTAGAATTCTGTTCATTTGAAATTGTAGTCTGCAACATCTTTGAATTTAGACAAGTCTAAAATTTTGTCGTTTTGTAATGGGTTAAATAAGATCGCCCTATATATAGGCTACGTAAAGAAACATCTTGTTGCACAAATAGAAAAATACTTTAAAGTTACCCTTTGGCTTTCCATCCATTTAATTGGGTTCTGGCAAAACAAAAAGTGAGTCAAACGAATTAGAATGGGAAAATATCATTTTACGCTTATATTGTGCTGTTTAATAACACGCAGAGTATTATCTCATGTGAAAACCAGTCTAAAGCTTCCTTAAAACACGTCGTGCGTCTTTATAAATCGTACGTCTTCGGAGATTTTTAAAAAGCACGATTCATTAGGACGCACGACCGGTTGTAAGTTCTTTGTTACGTGCAGTCTGCGTCGTGGTTGCGTCCACCAAAATCGTACGTTGTACGAGCGTGCATCGCACGACTATGTCTAAGTTATAGACGCAGACCGCATACAGGAGCACTTACGACAAGTTGTAAGAGACGGTTAAGATCACGCATGCGCTTAACATGTATCCGGAGTTCAAACGATACGGTAGAAATATAGATTGAAAGGGTCTCAAACAATTTCTTGTTTAAACGCCCATTAATAAATGCTTTAATAAAAATTGAGACAAAGAAGAAAATCGGCATTTTCTCCTTTTGTCCTATTACTTTCTGTGCTGAAAAGCACACTTGGCAGGTAATATAGACTAAAGTCAGCCTGCACAGACGTGCAGTCTGATATTAGCCTACACTATCTGCTTTCTACTCCATTATTGTGGCAAAAACTTGAGCTAATTTTATTGAAATGTCTCTTAAATTGGTAGTTTGTTTGTAACAAAACTTAAAAAGTCAGCAGGTCGAGGATTTATACCATTTTGTCGTCTGTGTCACCATCTTTCTAATTTTGTAGTAACGTGTTTCTGGTGGTTGTTTGGGAACGTGTTAACCCATTACCACACATTGACTCCTTTTGACTCCCCACAAGATAATAGCTTTGGAAAACATCGTGGAAAATGAAGAAATTGCTTGTAACAAGCAATTTCTTCATTTCCCACAATGTTTTCTACGTAAAAAGACAAAAAAAAAAATGCAAAATTTCATTTACTTGAAATTGTCGTCTGCAGCATCTTTGAATTTGGACAAGTCCAAAATTTTGCCGTTTGGTAATGGGTTAAAAAGGTAAGTGTTCAGAATAACCGTCAAGTGGTCTGTGGGTCAATTTTGATACAGCATACTTCATCAAATCGTCGTAAACAAGGATTCACTGTTATTAGTTGGCGAAGGGATTAGATAGATTATAATGGTCATGACAGGCTCATATCTTTTAAAATCCATTGCTTGTGGCAAACTGCGACTGACTGAACCATCATTTTTAGCACACCTGGACAAAATGTGCTTTTATTCATAATCGATAAAATGTCGGTATCTCATTAAATGTCACTGATTCCGTCCGTGCATCAGTTTGTCTTGTTTCAAGCTGCAGTTCTGAGGTTTTCGATTAAACGCAGCAACATTGTATTTTAAGCTCAAATGCGGCACTGATTCCGTACGCCCTAGCTTATTCATAATATATGACAACCTCGATCAATTTTTATAGTAATCCTGCAAATCTTCCGTAAATGTGATTCTGAAAATGTAATGAAATGGACAATTTTTCTCTTGGAAGTTAAAATATTTTAACAAAGAGAAGTAAGAAAAAAGATGAATAAGATTAAAGAAATATTATTATATATAGGACAAGCCCAAATAAGGTCCGTTTAACCCATTACTACACACTAACTTTTTGACTCCTCACGTCTTTAGAAAACATTGTGGAAAATAAAGAAATTGCTTGTAACAAGCAATTTCCCTATTTCACACAGTGTTTTCTACACCAAAAGACAACAAACAATTTATTTTTCATTCATTTGAAATTGTCGTCTGCAACACCTTTGAATTTGAGTCACCCTAAAATGTTGTCGTTTGATAATGGGCTAAGACTCAGACTGATAGCGACTCCGACTATCAGACTAAGTCCACTTTGTTTTTACGCCACACAAGATTATTAACTCTATTTTGATACATCAAACATTTATCCCTTTTGTCTTTATTTAAACAAGACGTTTTTATCGACGCCCCATCAAAGGTATTGGCTGTCTAAGCAAATTTTGCGAGATGTATCGATATTTCTCAGGTTAATTACGCAAACAAAATGGCGACACGGTACAAATAAAACTGTCACTTTCCTGTTTGTCGTAAATAAATATCAAATATTGAAATGGGTTTTCGCGACTTTGTTTGCTAACGTTGCGACAAAATCAACAGTCCTTTCAAGTTTGTCTATGCTTCGACGAAACATACAAGCTTTCCGGAAATGGAAAAGGAATCAACAATTTGCATGCTTGCCACATTTAGTTAGAAACAAATTTGGAATCGGAAACGAAAATAATGTCATCCAATGGTCCGTTTTTACGGTTAAAGGCCGTCAAATTCCGTAAAATGCCGATCGATTCCGAACAAATAGTACCGATCGTGTCATTCAAATAGAATTCATAACTTTTGACACTTTTATATTTGTTCCATTTCATGTATAGATTGGACTAATTAAAATCCAATAGAACAATGCTGAAAACACAAACAATGTGTCAAAAGAACGACCGCCTAAGTTACCTTGCCAAAATGACAAAATTTGAGGGCGATCTTAGTCAAATGCTGCTGCAGACAACGAAATGGAACTCTCCAAAGCAGATGTCTATTGATTAACCATCAAATGCGACCTCTGCCGTTTTTGATACACCAACAGCATATTTGGTCGTCATAATCTAATTATAGCACATCATTTGAATTATCGAATCAAAAACATTCAGTTTTATCTCGCATGATTATTACGTATATGTTAGCGGCAATAAGTAAAATCAGAAAATAAGCTTAATGCCTAGGCAATAAGCTATTTCCTAGTCAATTAGTTATTGCCTAAAAATTTCAGGCATGAAGCTTAATGCCTGAAATAATTTATCCCAAATTTAGTCTATTGCCTAACATATGCTAGCGGCAATAAGTAAACTCAGGCAATTAGTTTAATGCCTAGGCAATAAGCTATTGCCTACCTAATTAATTGCCTAAAGTTTTCAAGCATTAAGTTTATTGAATGAAATGTTTCACCCAAAATTGAGTTTACTTTACAACCCATTTTCATGGTTATGTTTAGGCATTGACTTACTGTGTTCATAGGTATTTAATTATGTGAATTTAAGTAATTTAGTAAATCATCACATTGAAGGTAATACATAGGCTGTGATCTAGCTATGGGCTACCTTGTGTAAGCATCAGCTGTGTCCAGAACAAACTTCATATTTAAAGATGAAGTTTAAATATAAATTTGTTTGACACAAATCAATGTTAATGCGTCAATGCAAAGGTTGCTCTATATCAATGACCTGAGATAGTTGGACTGGCTTGTTTAAAAGTGGGAGTTACAAATGTTGTATCAGGCCTGTAATAATCGATTTCAGATGGGAGGCCCCAATTTTTCACAGATGCTGGTGGGTCTCATTCGCAGATTTTCTTTACAACTGATTGAATCTGAATGGTGTTTGGTACTACATCAGCAATTATTTAGTCATAATGCAACGGTTGGTACAGGTTACCATGTATTCCAGACATTACTAGCACCATAGCAAACACAACACCCACACCGAGTCACCAGCTGATCATCTTACTTAGATGGTTAAAAAAGAATTCATCTATTTATTTTATTATGCTCCCCGAAGGGAGAGCATATAGTCGCCTCTTTGTCTGTCCGTCTGTCATTCCGTCCGTCCGTCCGTCACGGTCCGAAGCGATTTCTCCATAACCCTTGGGCCAAATCAAATGAAACGTACCATGTGAACTCCCTATGACCTAATGCCGATGTACCTTTCCCGGTTTTCGGATTTGAGGCCTCGTCATGGGAAAATGGGACTTAAGGTAAAATACAGTTTTTCTCTAATTTCTCCTAGGCTAATGGTCAGAATTTGATGAAATTTCATATTTGAGTAGCAAATCAGATGCCCTTGACAATAAAGTGCTTTCCATGGCATATATTTATTGTGACAATGCCTTATTCGGGGAGCATTGTCCGTCTCTGACGGCCCTTGTTTAACTACAATGTAATATTTGAAGGGTTTCCAGATAATGGCATTATTGGTATTTGACTCAATGCGCAGGGACCAAAAGCAACCAGTGCGTTTTCAAGCTTTAAATAATGGTGAATATTCATGAAATATGTTCAATTTCAAATAAGATTTTTATTGCCTAGGCATTAAGCTTATTGCCTAATTTTACTTATTGCCGCTAACATATACGTAATCAAACAAGATAAAACTGAGTGATTTTGATTCGATAGTTCAAATGTTACCGGCTTCAGCCAAAAATAGAAGCGACGTAATGTATATGTTAGCGGCAATAAGTAAAAATAGGCAATAAGCTTAATGCCTAGGCAATAAGCTATTGCCTAGGCAGTAAGCTTATTGCCTAAATCACTCTAGGCATTAAGCTTAATGCCTATGTTTTAAACCTATTGCCTGGCCAAAATAACCAGGCATTGGTCTTATTGCCTAACCATGAAATGTGACTACATTTGTACTTGTTTGAAATCTTTTTTGATATTGAATATATTTCACAAATATTCACCATTATTTAGAGCTTGAAAACACACTATAGGTGCTTTTGGTTTCTGCATTGACTCAAATACCCATAATGCCATTATCTGGAAACCCTTCGAATTACATTTTAGTTAAATAAAATAAACAGATTAATTCTTTTCTAACCGCCTGAGTAGGATGATCAGCTGGTGGCTGGAAGTGGATGTTATGTTTGTTATGGTGCTAGTAATGTCAGGAATACATGGTAATGTGTGCCAACCGTAGCATTATGACTAGAAGTCCACGCAGCCAGACTAGGGCCGATACTGTCCACTCTGATATAATTGTCTAAAACTGGAATGTCTAAACCTGTTTTAGCGTGTATTCCTTTCCCAAATACATCTAGTTGACCTCTGCTTAGCTTGACCAGTTTGACAAAACTTGGATTTTTGGACTTCTGATAAGGTCCCTTTAAGCGGGTCGGGTCACATATTTAAACTTCATCTTTAAATTCAATGTTTGCTCTGGACACAACTGATGCTTACACAAGGTAGCACATAGCTATATCACAGCCTATGTATTACCTTCAATGTGATGATAGACTAAATTACCTAAATTTAGAGAAATACCCATGAACACAGTCAATCAATGCCTAAACATGACCATTAAAAGGGGTTGTAAAGTAGACTCAATTTTGGATAAAACATTCCATTCAATAAACTTAATGCTTGAAAATTTTAAGCAATTAATTGACTAGGAAATAGCTTATTGCCTAGGCATCTAGCTTATTGTCTGAGTTTACTTATTGCCACTAACATATTTTAGGCGATAGACTAAATTTTGGATGAAACATTTCAGGCAATAAGCTTAATGCCTGAAATTTTTAGGCAATAACTAATTGACTAGGCAATAGCTTATTGCCTAGGCATTAAGCTTATTGCCTAATTTTACTTATTGCCGCTAACATATACATAACGTCGCTTCTATTTTTGGCTGAAGCCAGTAATTTGAAGCGTCAGCCAATGAAAGTTTGTATCAGAAATTTCAATTGTTTTGTTGCGTGTAGCTAACGATTGGATACCGAAATCCCGCCAAGGTCTCGAGATTAGACGTGAAATGACCCCGCGGGAACAGAGCATCATTCTATCATAATAAAATGAAGAGAGAATGTACTCTGTTCCTAAAGAGAGTAGGGAAATGGGTGCTAATCAAGGTTAGGGATCTACACATACAGCTTGACCAATCCACACGATATTTTATGAATATATTTTCGACCTGATTTTATGTTCGAGACAGACTCTATAGATGCGTGTTTGTAAATGTTGCTATGTTTGCTATTTTCTTCCCAAAATTGAAATTCCCCCAAAAATTTGAACCTGAACAAGCAGTGCATGTAAATGCCCCCTACCCCGTAAATAGCCCCTATAAAATGACGTTTAAATCTGGAGGACCCTTGAAAATTGTTTGCAAACATATCTTCACATTGAGAATAAAAGCACGCCCTTCAATGAAGCCCGGCACTCAGGTATTTAGGCCCAGGTGCTTGTACCTTTACCTGGACACGGTGGATAATCATGTGATGCAATAATTACTGAACATCTTCAATAACTTTGTTAATACTGGACCGATTTGAATTCTGTTTGAAGCAGAAAATACGGACAGACGTCACGCATTAGATGGACGTAGTTAGTTATTGAAAAATCAACTGATAAAAAAGTTATTGAAGATAAACCAAAATTTTGGTTTATCTTCAATAACTTTTTTATCAGTAGATTTTTCAGAAATCCAACACGTCCAGCTTATTCCTGGCATTTGCCCACCTTCTCTGCTTCAAACCGAATTCAAATTGGTCAAGTATTAAAAAAGATATTGAAGATTATCGGAAATTCTGAGTCATGTGATTATTCACCGTGCTGGATGAAGTTAAATTTCGATTCTATGAAGTCGACTCCCTTTCTCAAACAAGACCAAGTTTTGGGTTCTCTCCTCCCTCCCCCTCAAAAAGACACGAGAAAATATAAAGGCAAAAAGAAGAAAATCTGAATGTACAAACGTCGGGAATTCGCTGGACATGAGACATATTTTATAAATCATATGATAAAACAGTTAGCCTATTGTTTTTTATCAGCCCTTTTTTTAAACGATCCCCCATGTAAAAAAAAAAAAAGAAAATAAATTAAGACTAACTTAAAGGGACATTTCATTCCAATTTCAATTTTTTAAAGTATGTCTTGATGCAAAGATTGGTTATTCTAATGAGTATAAATACTATTAGTTTTTTTAAGCTGTTGCCAATAAGCGAGAAACACGCATTTAAAGTTGAGACATAATCGATAAATTGCATATAAATCCGACCTGTTGTCCACAACAATTTGTTCAATTTTAACACAAAAATATAAATTTCTCGTAAACGGCTCAATATTTTGGCTTAAAATTTTTGAGAATTTTCATAAGGAAATATGCTCTTTGAGATAGAAATAAAAGAAAAATTCACGACAAAAAATTCTGAAATGTCACTTTAAGATAGTCCATCCCAAATGAGATGAACGTGGTGGTGGAACCTTTTCCTGCGACGTTGTTAATTTCCGTAACGTATCCGATCCCATTCGGGCGACTTCGAAAACATTCGGCGGAGGAACGTTCCATCGCCGAGTGTTTACGACGTCGCTCGAATAATTCTGACGTCGCGTGAACCTTATTAGGGTTGAACTACCTTAATATCTCCTAAACAGCGTGACTCCCCACCGTGTTATGACACCCCTTATTTTGTGATGCGACAATTTCAGTTATGTTATGAAATTTAATATCTCCTAAATAACGATAACAGACTCATCAAATAATAGCGTATTGTAAAGTATAGATTAAGATCGTCTGTAGAATGACGCTTTACCTGATTAACTAACCCTTTCCCAAAAAATGAACGGAAACAATTTGAAAGTAGCTGAAGAACACGATATAATGTATTTTTAATTTGTAAGCAAAGTAGCTTATTTCTTCCTTTTGATTTTGTCGTCTGCAACATCTTTGAATACATTAACAATTTGCTTATTTCTTTCTTTTGATTTTGTCGTCTGCAACATCTTTGAATACATTAACAATTTGCTTATTTCTTTCTTTTGATTTTGTCGTCTGCAACATCTTTGAATATATGCAAATCTAAAATTTTGCCGTCAGATAAAGGGTTAAGGGCCTAATCTTGTCTCTTCATTAATATGATACAGTAATCTATCCGAAAAGAATTCGATAAATGCATTATGATCGTAATTTTTTCTCACGCTTTACCGTTAAGCATATCGATGCGTTTCAACAAAAACCTCGTAACTGCAGCTTAATTTAAACTACAGTTACCAGGTTTTTATTGAAAAACATTGATATTCAATATTTTCAATGGTTCAAATATTTTGTTGAATCGACGATGTTTTTGTTATTCTATTATTTCTATGAAAACCTAATCAACGTTTTGACCCGAGTTGCATTTTCCTAGGTACAATGTAAATGTAACAAAGATGTTTATTATTATGATAAATGAAATTTTGTATGATAAAATGTGTTTAAGGTTTACGAACTGAGAATGAAATGCAGAGCCAGAGGCAAAATTTGAAAAGTGCCAGTAATTCCTAAACTGTGGTATATTTTCATTCCAAATACAAACATTAGCATTTTGTATGGTTTAGAATTTTGAATTAATGCATACTTATGGAAATATTTGACAAAAATGTCCAAAATTACCTCCTTGCATATGAATATAGAGCAAAATAATATTTGTAAATTATTTTCTTCTTGAAGCATAATCTTGAAATCCGGCACGGTGAATCAACTAATGTGAAGTGTATTTACAAGTATGTGTAATTTGATGAATTTCGTATGGCTAGAAAGTGGTGTTTTCATTCTCAGTTCGTAAACCTTAAAGGGACATTTCATCCCCCATTTCAATTTTTTAAAATATGTCTTGATGCAAAGGTTGGTTATTCTAATGGGTATAAATGCTATCAATTTTTTAAGTTGTTGATGATAAGCGATAAACATGCCTTTAAAGTTGAGACAGACACGACAAATTCTATATACATCTGAAATGTTGTCCACAACAATTTGTTTAATTTTAGCACACAAATACATGTATTTATTGCTCGTAAACGTTTCAATTTTTTGGCCTGAAATTTTCAGAATTTTCATAAGTAATTATGCTCATTCAGATAAAATTAAAGTAAAATTTATGTAAAAATTATTGTGAAATGTCACTTTAAATGTATTCAACCTAATATTCAATGCCTTACAACAATGTGATGTCACGGAGTGGATCTGGAGAATAAGGCTATGGAAAACATCACTCTCCCTTCTTCCTAATGTTTTTCAAACTTTTTTTACTATAGAAAAATAAAAATAATACAGAAAATGACGGAATTTTTTGTTACAGGCATTTTTCTTAATTTCACAAAAGGTTTTCTAAACAGAAAGACAAATTAATAAACATTTCATTCACTTAAAATTGTATTGTCAAACCGTCGGTGTTGTTATAAAATCTCGTAACTACGGCTTTATCTAATCCGTAGTTACGATATTTGATAACAACACCGACGGAATACTATGATCGCGAAAAAACGTCCCTCGCTTTGGCCGAGTTCACCACCAGTGATTTTGTCGTCAGTTTAAGGATTAACCCACAACCAGACGACGTAATTTTATACTTGTAATGGGCGGATCCAGGATTTTTTTTCCATGGGGGGGGGGGTCCAAGCCCAAGATTTTTTTTCCACGGGGAGGGGGGTCCAAGCCCAAATTATGGCTTTAAATGTAGTAAATATGTAATGTTGCACAAAATTTATATAGTCAAAATTTGATATTCGGCCAATGCCATGGGGGATCCGACCCCTCGACCCCCTCTTGATCCGCCCATGCTTGTAATGAGGTTCAAGCGATGTCGGAATTTTTCGTGCAACGTCGTTATCATTCGTTACGTGTCCAAACCTACTCGGGCGAAATCGTAGACATTCGACGGTGTAAGATTCGAAAACGCCCAAATAATTCAGAACTCGCGTGAATCTTTTTAACCCTTTCCTAAACAGCTTAAACTTGGGATGTTTTGATCTGAAAGCCGCTGCAGAGGACAAAATGGACGTTAATAAAGATTGAATTTTACAATGTGTAAGATATCAGCAGTTTCTTCTTTTGTCTCAATGTTTTCCCAAACCATTTCCATTAAGGACGTCAAAACAAGGTCTTGTTTGGGAAAGGGTTAATTAAGGGATGAATTACCTTATGCTGATATTGTGAAAAATTTCACGAAGGGAGAAAAAAGGGTCCCGAATTCTATATATAGACCGTAAGATAGTATATTACTAGGGCCCTTTTGAATTTGATAGACGGGCGCGTAATCTTATCTTTAACTTAACGGACAAAACTTTTAAATTTTGATTTATTTTAAATCTATTACATTTTAAAAGGTTGTCAAAACCTGTAGCTTGCTTTCCTTTAATAAGTTGAGTGCATTCGTACTTCATTTTGATATACATGTTATTTTTTAGACGTTTTAAAATGAAAAATGTATATATATTATATTGCCACGAATTTGATAGAAATTCAATACTTATCTCGAATGATTTAGAATCATACGGCATTACCATTCCCTTTGAAAACGTTTTACACAGGTGCAAATGGAAAGCTGTCGCAGAAGACAAAAAAGTCATGATGTATATTAATTGAATATACAAATATAGGTTTGAGTGATTGAGAAAATATACAGGCAAAGGGAGAAAAGGAAATTTTCAACATCTACTCGTTTAGCCTCATTGTTTTCTAATGCTTTATTTCAAAGGGACGTCAAAGCAAGGTATTGCTTGTGACTTCGTTAATTCTTTGCCCAGAAATAACAAGGGTTATTGCTAAGAATTTTCCGTCAACTTTAGAACTGCATTTTTTTGTCGTTTCTCTAAACTTATCAACCGCGCAATTCTTGTGTCAATCGATCTGTGCTCGAACGCTTGATCGGGTTTGAACGAGTTGATCCTATCCACAGTGGCAATATAGCCGATCGAGCTCGATCTGTACTCGATAGCTTTCAAGATCGAATTAATCTGATCGGCAGAGGGAACATATAGCATAAAGGCCAAATATCGCAAGTTAACCTAAAACTATATGACGATAGGTTATTTTCAAACGACCAAAATAGACAATCGTTGCTTTTCTTTAAAAACATTGTAACTGCAGCTTGTTTAAAGCTGCAGTTACGAGGTTTTTGAAGAAAAGCAGCGCAATGATGAGTGGTAAACAAATAAAAAAGATTGAGTTTTATTTGATAAGGAGATGTTTTCCCACGTTACCGAGTGATAGGAATATCACATCGGAATGTACTTGTATTTGATCATGATCATCGATTGTTTGAACATAACGAACATTTCAACAAGTTTTAAAATTCATATCACAGAGATTAGATTATGAAATCTTGCTTACGAACACATTGACCTATTCTCAAATGACGATCATCTTCATGCATGACAGTTCGAAGGTTATGCCTGCGATAATAGACCGAAGATTGGCAATGTTGAAGTTATTATTTTATCAATACTTTTCAAATCTTTAAAGGGGCTCATGCTAGGTTTTCATGCTTCCGAACTGTTCGGGAACTCGTATTTGTGCATGGAAAAACAATTTACAATGCATAAAAACCTCAATCACGGCGAACAACCATCTTTCCTTTGCTATAGATCGATCATTTATAAGCTTGTTTACAGATTCTATTTTTACTTCAAAACGAGACAAGGTCAAGGTCAACGAGACACCCCAGTGGTATTGTAAAACACACCGTACAACCGGCTGCGTCGATGACTGTGACCTTATTTGTGAGGGATACTTGGAAAGTTTTATTTTGTTCAAGCACTGAACATTTATACGCGTATTTATCAACTATAGAATACCAAAGACCCTTTCGTTTATTTATAAAAGTAAATGAATTTGACCTACCATGCACAAGACATCAGATGCCGAATCTGTCTTCGCTGACTTTCGAAGCAGCCGGGTGCACGGTGTGTTGAATCTCGCTGAGCACAGATGACGTACCTCTGACGTAGTTGCTTTTTGAAGGTTGGGCATATGTAGCCGTTACAAAACAAAAACAATGACAATATGAAACGGACCTGCACGTTATTCTTTAATACTTAATAAAGCTCAATGAGTGCTAACAAGGGACATAAATGATCTACCCCTTCAGGTTGGTAATTTCATACGTTATTTCTGGTTTGTAATTATTGTCCCATTTGCATTTTCGATAGCCTAGCAGGTCCCCCTTTAATAAATATGGACCTTTAAATGGGGACATTGTTCTATCTTTGTAAACGCTAAGGTAGTCCACCCCTAATGAGATTCACGCGACGTCGTAAATTTTCGTGCGATGTCGTTAACATTCGTTAAGTATTCGAACATATTCGGGCGACCTCGTAAACATTTGGTGGTGTAACGTTTCACCGCCGAATGTTTACGACGTCGCCCGAATAATTATGTCCTCGAATGACTCTAAATAGGGATGGAGCACCTTATTCCACGTTTTACTACTAGTATGGTGCACCCTTAAGTCAGGACAAAATAATAATAATTAAAAAAATAATAAAAAAAATCAACGAAAATACAGTCCGATTATAGATCCCGTGACATATAAACAGTTTTCTATTTCTGCATTTACAATATTTATACATTTACAAAAATGCAACGACAACAACAAAACAGTTACTGTACACTTGAATATCTGAACAACTTATTTAGATATTTTTGTTGTTATGAGAAAATGTTAAACACATTAAAATGCATCGCCATGTTTCAAAACAAATTATGCAGACACTTCAGTAGTTTTAACCCAAAACGACAAAATTTAAGGGTGGTCAAATTTGAAAGCTGCTGCAGACGACAAAATAGATGTTAATAAAGATTGAAATTGTGTGTGAAATAGCCAAAAATATTGAGGCAAAAGGAGATTTCTTCTTTTGTTTTATTGTTTTACCAAGCCTTTTCTAATAGGGACGTCAAAACCAGGTCTTGTTTGGTAAAATGTTTTAACCCAAACGACAAAAATTTTGGGTGGTCCACCTTGAAAGTTGCAGCAGACGACAAAATGACCGTTTTCAGAAGTAGACAATGTGTATGTAACATCATAGAAAAAATTGAGAGAAAAGGAGAAATTGCTGATAATCATCCTGAAAAGAAAATGCTTTGGCAATATTGAGGCAAAAGAAGAAAATGCTTGTAATCAGCATTTTATCCTTTTGCCTCAATATATGTTTTGCTATATTGTTCACAAATTATGTATGTTAGTGCTAATTTTGTCATTTGCAACATTTTTCTAATTGGGCCAGTCTAAATTTGTGCCGTTTGAGAAAGGTTTATTTGATCCCTAGCTTGCATTGTAGAATTCATCCCCTCTGTTAGTACGTGTGTTCACATATCAGTGAATCTCATTTTGTTTCTTCTGCTTTCTTTTCCCAACAGTTGTTTCCATGTTAAACCTTTTCCCAAACAGCAGGAATTTAGACTGTTCTAATTTGAAAGATGCCATAGAACACAAAATAGATGTTGTTATAAATAACAATAGTCAATTTTGCACACTAGCTAGTGCTGACAATGTAGAAACAATCGTAAAAATGATGGTTTAGCAACAGTTTCATCCTTTACCTCAACGTTTTCCGATTCTTCTTTACTATCAGGGACGTCAAAACCAGAGTGCCAGTTTCATCAAAATATTTAAGACGTATTTTTGACTTTCCGAAGACTTACGACAAGTTTAGAGTAAGAAACGCGTATCGCCAATTCAACAAGACCTGGGTTATGTGATTGTTGTTTAAAGCGAAATTTAAGACTTCGGTAAGTCAAAAATACGTCTTAAATGTTTTGATGAAACAGACCCCAGGTCTTGTAGAGAAAGGGTTAAAGGTCTAAAGCTAAAGTCACTAAGTACATGTCTATGACTTTGTTACTATGTCAACAGTCCAAGGGTTATAAGTGTTGTTGGGTAAATCTTTATTCAAATATTGACAACGGTTAACCTAACCCTTTTCTAGACAAGACCTTGTTTTAAGGTCCCTGATACGAAAAGCTTGAGAAAACTTTGAGACAAAAGAAGACAATGCTGATGATCAGCATTTTCTCCTCTTGCCTCAATAGTTTCTGGTCTTTATTATACTCTAATTGTCTGAAGCAGCTTTGAAATATGAACAGTCTAAAATACTTCGTCTGGGAAAGGATTAAATGACATAGAACTTCTGATAATCAACGTGTGCGTGACGAGCACACGCTATCTTTTGGGTTTTTTTTTTAAATCAAATTATGATGATTCAAATCTATTTCCGAACTTAGATTTACTTAAATTCGGGCGTGGTGACCTTCCGTTTTTAAGCTGGTCGAAGACAAGTGTTTTGCAAATAAATATAAGTTGAAAACCGCAACTCGTACGAATTCGTAATTTTCAATGTTCTACGTTTCGATGTTACGCGTTTTGCATGTTGCTACGATATTTCGAGTTCCTATGTTTCTTTCTTCTTTATTTCTATCTCGTCTGTTTGCATGTTCGACTTAGGGCCCACTTGATTCTATAATAATGAGCACGAAGTACAAAATTTTAGGCCTGACCAAATTCAACGATGTCGCAGACAATAAAACAGAAAAAAGGTCAAATAGTATAAAAGCCTTTTTTTTTGGGGGGGGGGGGGGGGTATATACCGATGTACAACATTTACCTCTTTCTTACTCTACCAAACAAGTATGCCTTCATAAAACCATGCCATGTTGAGAAAGGGTCGAGATGATGACAAAAACAACATCTTCTTTATGACGCGTCGTAGCTTCAGTGTAACAAGAAACTCAGCTTCCATATAACGGTGTATAACGGCAGTTATATGTCATGAGCAGAGTCATTAGATAAAGCGGTCTTTAATAATTGATTCCTGTCTCCGATCTTGGGCAGAATGATATGAATAAATTTAATGCTCGTCTTTTGTTCAGTAAATTTCCCATGACGTTGGACGGATTTGGGGCTGTGAGTTTTCAAAGGTGGTGTCTTACCACTAGCTGATTGTGTCGCAGTGCTGTTAGTAAATAATAACAAGTTTAGAGGTCTTGATTGCAAATAACAATGACCTCCGTGATCTTGAAAAGGGGCTGTTATGGCTTATGTCGCCAGCTTTGTGATCGACCCGGATCAGCAGATTTTCCTCTGTACAGCGCAATCTGATCAAGACCAATTCTGTATTTTGTAGCTTCTTCATTAGCTGTATCAATTATAAGAAAGCAATATTGGCTCTGATTAAACTGTATCGACGATCTGATGCTGATCTTTGACTGCCTTAAATGCTATTTGGGCTTTTCCATATCTCATCTTATATACCGCTGCTTTTCAACGTAAACCTCGTAGCTTGTTTTAGGCTGCAGTTACGAGGTTTTCGTTGAAAAGCGACGATATGATGATGATGATGATGAACACTTTTTCGGCACCTTATTTTGAGACGTTTGTCAGTGACGGGACAAGTGATATGTAAATGCAGTATCCAATTGCGGGACGCTGTTACGAAGATAAAAGGGCGCGAAATAACATCTTTAAAGTCATTTTAATGTGGGCTCGTTGAAATAACAAGATCTTCTCTCTGCGATATGTCCATTTGAATGGCTATATCAGGGGAAAAGACTACCCCCTGTTCCTACGGGCCTGATAAGACAAGATGAGAAAAGACGATCGGATGACGGGGCTGTAACGTCCCACGTGGTGTAAAGATACCGAGCTTGGTCAAATATAGGATTTCTATCAGAAATATTATTGTATAGGGACTAGCAGCATTAACAGCTTTCAACCAATATTTTGATAATTTACATAAAATTGTTCTGCCTTTATTTAATATTTCAGTACAATTTTACAGGTCTCCTTCTTCGACGTCTGGCCTTATATTTTAGTGTGATGCAGGCTTCAGTGTCATCTAATTTAATTTAATTTAACCCTTTCTTAAACAAGATCTAGCTTTGACATCCTTAAAGAAAGGAGGTTGGAAAATCATCGTGGTTAAAGAAAAAATCCGCTGATGACTTTTCATCTTTTGTATCTATATTTTCTGTGATATTTTCTGATCAAATCCTATCTTTATCAATACCCATTTTTTGTCGTCTGTAGCGGATTTCAAATTAGAACAGTCCATAGACCTATTTTGTCGTTTGGGAAAGGGTTAATTCAATTGTCATTTGGCATACGTGACTCGTATATAATGTCTATTTACTCAAACTCAATTTAAAATCAGATATTAGATTTCAATTTATGCTTTAAAGAAGGCGCGAAATAAGCTGCAACTGTGGCCAAACACCGTTATTGGAGCCTATTAGATCTATCTATGTGCATTTGCATAATATTAAACCATTACCACACAATGGCTCTTTCTGACTACCTACAAAATAATGGCTTTGGAAAACATTGTGGACAAGCAATTTCTTCATTTCCCACAACGTTTTCCTACCATAAGAGTTTGAGTTTATTGGGGTTTTACGCCGTTTTCAACTACCAGGTTCATATCGCGGCGGCTGGAGCACCTACCCATGGATTCCTGTTGTTTCTCAAACCAGTACTACCACAACACCCTTACCGAGCCTCCAGCTGCTCGCCCACTTAGGTTAACGAACCCGGGACCTCTCGAATGAGGGTCAGATGCGCTACCAACTGCGCTAAGGCCGCGGCCCCTACCCAAAAGAACAAAGGGTAAACGTTCATTTACTCTGAATTGTCGTCTGCATTGTCTTTGAATTTGGACAAATCCAATATTGTGCCGTCTGGTAATGGATTCATTTGAGTAAAAATACCGCCACCCAACAGAAACACCCATTGTAATGTTACGGGTCACGCGTATCCTATCCTACTGATAAAAATACAAATAAGAAAGGCTCTGGAAAAAGGTCCCTTAATGCATATAAGAACAACATGGATCCAGATCAGTCTGTGCATATGCGCAGTCTGGTCCAGATCCAAAGTGTTCTCTTATACATTTTTTTATTGTAGAAAAAGGCCACCGGCCCAAAATACAACATTTTGTACAACAGTACAAGAAAAATCAATAATATTATACACTGCCCCTTAACGACAATCAGTTTGTTCCATTAGTTTCATAATATATAAATTGTTGTATTTCTAACAACCGCAAGATTAGTACTTCCCATTAAACTGTTGAAAGCTGCTCGATTTCTGCGACCATTATACCAATTGTATAGATAGTTAAGCCATAATGTCATTAAATTGGTCACATTCAAAGAATGCATGATATTCATCTTCTATTTTAAAAATGTCGCTTGATACGAAACAATGCATGCAAATTCTATCATCTCTGTTTAATGCAAAATGTCTTCCCAACTCTATATTTAACTTATGATTGGAACAACGGAAACGTGCTACAGCTTTTTCTGAACTTAAACGGTATATCAAACATTAAATATTTTTCAGGCTCTAAAACAGATTTAAAATGCTTGTAAAGGGGGGTTTACACGGTGTGCTTTTTCACATGTGTTTATTCACATGTGCTAAAACATACCGTGTAAACCCCAGATAAACCCCAGATAATGGGCCTTATGCTAGCATATGTGAAAAAGCATACGGTTTAGAGCATGTCCTATTTCATATGAAAAAGCACATGGAAATTGACCAATCAGATCTCTGATTCCGGAGATATGACCCGGTAGAATAAATAAATACTGCACGGCCACTCATTAATCACTATGAACCCACTGATTCTCTACAGGTAACTGTTAACCCATTACAAGACAACAAAATTTTAGACTTATCTAAAATGAAAGAGGATGAATGAAATTATCATTTTTTGTCTTTTGATTTTGAAAACATTGTGGGAAAGGAAGAAATTGCTTGTCTAAGCAATTTCTTCATTTTCCACTATGTTTTCTAATGCATTTATCTTTTTGGGAGTCAAAAAGAGTCAATGTGTGGGAATGGGTTAACAAGAATGTTTTTATCGTATTATATTTTTCATTGTTTTAGTTAACCGATTCCCAAACGACAGAATTTTGAATCTGGTCTAATCTTAAAGTTATTGCATTGGACAAAAAAGATCTTTATTGAGGTAGAATTTGTTTCAATATAGCATAGAAAACATTGAAGCAAAATGAGAAAATGTCAGCATTTTCTTCTTTGGCCTTTAAGTCTTACAAAACCTATTGAATAAGGGGTGTAAAAACATGTCTTGATTGGGAAATGGTAATCATCATTTTATACTAAAAGGAGACTCCAAATGTCATTAACATTTTTCATTTCAGTTTTATCAAAAATATAAAAGAGAATTATGCAAAAACGTTTGTCATGCTAAGCCAGTGAACTTAAACCCATTATCAGACAATGACTCGTTTTGACTCCCTACAAAATAATGGCTTTGGAAAACATTGCTGAAAATTAAGAAATTGTTTGTGGCAAGCAATGTTTTCATTTCCCACAATGGTTTCTTTCTTTTTTTTTCTTAAGTATTGGCGATAAGCTACAGCAAAATGCAGGGGATATAATATTTCACAATCCTCCATCCTCGGAATGCAATGTACGACTGGCCAGTAAACAGCTTGACCTAGGTCAGCTAAGTTCACCAAAAGCACATGTACTAAAACATACCGTGTGAACGCAAAAAACATGTGTGCTAAAAACATATGTGAAAAAGCACATGTGCTAAAACACATCGTGTAAACCGCCCTTAAGTGTCACATCGTGTAGAATTGTTAATGTCGTCGTGCCAGTCTTGTCTCGCGCAGTCCGTCACTCGTTGTTTAAACATACGTAAAAAATGATTTTCGTCTCCTATCTCTTGTGCGATCCAAACGTATCCAAAGCCATACCTATACAAAATATTTTTTACTTTGGTTGCCCATGTGTATCTATTGTTTTCATCGAATGACTTAATCATTTTATAACAATTAAAAGCATTTCTGTTGTTCGGCATACGTAGCAGATGACACCAAAATTTAATACATTTCGTGTAATAGATAACATACATCGGAAAACGCCCACAACCGCCCAGAACCATACTATTATTACTTGTAGAATTAATACCCATAAAATATCGACAAAATTCTAATTGCGCTTTTTCCGTAGCCTCACTATAGGTTGCATCCCAAATTTCAGCACCGAAAGTTAAGATAGGAGCTATCATACTGTCAAACAATTTAAAAGCATCAGAATGCGCAAAATAACCAAATGATTTTTGAAACTGTTTAATAGAATGAAATGCATTGCGTCCTTGCTCTGCAAGCTGGGTTTGTGCTGCAGTCCAAGATAATGTTGGCGTGAATAAGAGACCCATATATTTATATTTAGAGACTACATTTACAAGGTTTCCATTATAATACCACTTTTCATAGTTACGCAAAGGGCCACCGTTTCTAAAAACCATTATTTCAGTTTTATTCAAATTAACTTTCATTCCTGAATATTCACAGAAGCTAGATAGACCATTCAATTGTTGTTGTAAATGTATTGCCGTGTCCGCACAGCTCGTCTGCGTACATTAAACAGTAAATATCGCTAATTTGCGATGTAATAAATATTCCTCGTTTACATTTTGCTTTGATAAAATTCAATAAATCATTTATGTAGATAATGAAAAATATACATGAATTTTGATCTCCTTGTCTCGTGCCTTTATTGCACATAAACGGACTTGAGATATGATCTGCGTCGATTCTAACATGTGCTCGTAATTTAGAATACATCGAGACAAGTACGTTCAACACTTTTCCATTCATTCCTTTTTGGGTTAAACTAGTAAACAACTTGTAGTGTCCAATCGAATCAAAGGCTTTTTCAAAGTCTATGAATAAGATGTAACAACGTCCTCCTTTTTTTGAGATATATTTTTGTATTATACTTTGTAAACTGAATAGATTATCAAGCACAGAATAACCACTTCTAAATCCAGATTGACACTCGTCAATAAGATTACATAAATCTACCCATTTCTTTATTCTTTCGTTAATAATATTTGAAAAAATCTTATATGCAGCATTAATTAATGATATTCCTCTATAATTTGAAGCGTTACTCTTGCATCCCGATTTGAAAATTGGAACTATAATGCTGTCGCTCCATGTTTGTGGAAAATCACCAGTATCGAGAATTCTGTTAAAAAGTTTCTTCAAAATTGGAATAATAAAATTTTCAGAATGTTTATAAAATTCGGAACCGATACCATCTGTACCCTGTGATTTCCCATCCTTTAAGATTCTTATACTTCTTGAAATTTCAATGTCGGTTATTGGCTGATTTAAAATATTATCGACGTTATCATCATTTACGTTATGCAAGTCCGATGAATTAAATGGTACTTCGTTTTCGGTGTGCAATAGAGAACGAAAATGATTATGCCATGCCTCTGCTGTAATACTTTTATCTGATACTGTTTTCCTTTTGTTACTTTTAATTGTTTTCCAAAATAATGCAGGTTTTTTAGTAGAGCTTAGTAATTTTGACCTATTTTTACGTTGGAATGATAACTTTTTGGCTTTGCATAAATTTTTAAATGTGTTTCTCGCACCCTTATATCTTAAGAAATCTGAATGCTCATTTGTCCATCTAAATCGTCTTAGTAGTGAGTATTTGTTTCTCTTACTTCGTACGCAGTCTTTGTCCCACCATAAAGGTTGATCATTCGCGTCATCAGAGGATGTATGAGGTCTGGCCTTCATATTACATTCATCGGCCGACTTTTGATATAGTTGTTCAACTTTTTGAACAGCCATGGAGCTGTCAACATCTATCAACTGCATGATTTCGTCCTCAACTGACCTCAAATTCCTTTCAAATATTGTATTAAAATTTTCATTTTTCTTCCAAATATACTTTTTATGTCTTGTGTTTTTAATCGAAAAATTTCGTGCATTGTTATAGCTATCATTCTGAGAAATCGTTGCTCTATTGATGACTGAGAATTTCAGCTGTGAATAGATTGGGAAATGGTCGGAGATATCGAGACTTTCAACATTAAAGTAGGAAATACAATCAAACAATTCTGATGAAACAATATGGTAGTCTACTACACTATGGCCCTCATTTGCAATGCACGTATAGTTACCGGAACTGTCAGCCGACAATCTTCCATTAACTATATGTACATTGTTTGAACAGCAAAGATTCACCAATGATCGACCAAAAGCATTTACTTCCGTATCCTTATTTTGACGTTTTAAATCAAAGTTATCATAATCATAATTAACATCATTCTGAAATACATAATTAAGGTTATCTGATAAGATATAATCATTTAAATTTCCAGTTCTTGCATTGAAGTCACCTGCAAAATAAAAATAACAATCTGCATACATATTCTTTAAAGTACTTAAATTTTGCTCTAGTAAAATAATGCCATTAGACTCCTCAGTATTTCTATATATGGATGAAGCCTCTGGTGAGACATATGCAATATATAATATAATATCATTCATATTTTCAAATTTACATGTATTAAGGTATAAAACAATACAATCTTTAACGATCTGGAACCATAATAGACACTTTTGAAAATACAAAAAGTATTGTTATATATTATTTCTATGATATAAGACGGAGATAAAATGAAACTTAAAACAATTTTTACCGATATGTTCGAATTTTATATATTTTTTTAGTTATTGACCCCCTTTTACAAAGCACCAACTCCATAAATCTCATATTTTTTCCCAGAAGATGATAATATCTGACATTTTTTTCAGCTTGTATGCTACAACAGATATGTATGTAACATAAATAAGCTAAATACAAAACTATGAAAAACAAAATTGAGAAAAAAAACACTTGATTATACAAAAGGTTTATGATTTTGCGACTGAATTTTTTCCATGTTTAAGAAAAATGAACATTTTTCTTTGATCTGTATTTTTGTAATATTGACTGGCAGGGTATGAGACCTACACCAAAATTATCTCTAATTTATACTTGTGCAAATAAAACAAGAATGGGAAAAAGTTAACCGTTAAATTTTGTTTTTTCATGAATTCAAACTTAGTAGGGGCGCATAAAACAAGGACAAAATTATCCAAAATAGGTGATTCAATTCCATCAAATATTCATTGTAAGGTCAAATGTAACAACACATTATTTTTTTATAGTAACTTATATAAAGCACTTATTTTTATCAAATATTCATTGCCGGATTTCCCTGTAGTTACTACATAAACTATTGTTAACAAAACAATGGCATTATATACATCGGTGGGGAATCATGTGACACTAAATTTCAGAAAATCGTCAATAATTTTGTAAATACTTAATCAATTTGAAATTGGCTTGAAACAGAAAAAGTGTTAAACGCCCGATATCAGATAGGTGGTAACTCTTTTACAAATCAAGTCATAAAAACGTTATTGACGACCAGATTAAGTTTTGGTTGGTCGTCAAAAACTTTCATATCAGCTGATTTTTCAAAGATTATCCTTGGCATTCAGCAAAGTCATGGAGTGTTCCCGCTGTCTCTGCTTAAATTTTTCTTTTGTAAATCGGTCATCTTTTGACAGAATTGTTGGAAAATATCGAAAATATTATGTCAGGTGATTGTCCGCCGTGATATAAGATTCGTGGGTGGAAGAGGATTGAAATTGCTGTCATGTACTACTGTATAAGAACGCCTTTTTTAATCAAATTAAGCTAATCTTACACGAACATGTATCTTTGATTACCGAGTCTTTACATATCTATAGTCCTTTAATTAACGATATTATGGTACATGTTTACAAAATTTACCATTGCAAAAAACGCAATAGCAAAGTCATAACTACTGTAAATTTGCATGTTATGGTTCAAATCTTGCAGGTCCCTTACACCTTCAAGATTTGAACCAAGACATGCAACGTTGAACTGAAAATTAACAAGGATTACCTTTTGTTTATTACTGTAAAATTTGTAAACACGTGTCATTATATTGTGACTGGACTATAATAATAAAAAAAAATCAAGACAGAAGACGCAATATTGATACTATATCAAATCCTGGTCTTAAGCATTTATTCGTATAGATCTTGAATCAATCAAGTGTATTGGTGCATACATAACCCATCCCCCCCCCCCCCCCCCAAAAAAAAATATGTACCAGTCCAAAAGAACAGAAAACACTGAGGAAAAGGGACATATTCAACAACATAATCAACAACCTCTTCTTTTCTCTCAATGTTTTCTCAAATTATTTCTACAATGGACGTCAAAACCAGACTTGTTAAGAGAAGGATATATCAGTGCTTTGCTCTTTATAACCAAATCAGTAAATTCATAACAATTGTAGGCATATTGAAACAGTTATTTCTTCATTTGTCTTAGTATTTTTCTGTTATTTCTATCAGTGATCTGGGCCCCGTTTTATCAACGAAATTACGCACATTATTTTCGTAGATTTGAACGGAAGTTCAAATTTTTTGCGTAAGTGCGTTTTACAAAACATGTGCGCAGCTAAGATTAGAATTTCCTAAGTTTTTTTCCGTAACTTTACGATAAAAAATAGTTGACGTAAATCTGTTCGTCACCACTGTCGATGCCTAAATTTGCCGTTTAAAGACTTGATAACCCCCAAATTACTGAAAATATCAAAATATCTATGAAGGGAAATATTGAAATTGAACAAACCACGGAAAATTCATGTGAATAGCAAGGGATTTTGTGCTAACAATAGACTGAGTTTAAAGTTATGTTTTGATAAACCGTCAGTGTTGTCATAAAATATCGTAACTACGGCCTGATTTAAGCAGTAGGTACGAGATTTCATAACAGCTCCAACGAATTACTATTGTATGTCCGAAATAACGTCACGATTGACTGGATAAAATCGATCCCTATTTCGCTGTACTTTCACTTTCTTTTTTGTTGCTATTTATAGCATACAACATGAAAAGTATTTTTCATGTATTTCCTATTCTAATGGAATGAATGTACGTTTAATATACGTTTAATCGCCAGAGTGTTCAGAACAAAAATATTTAAGCATTTTTCATGCTACTAACAACGAGAAATACGAGAATTATCTCTATCTATGCAGAAAAATACATTTTAGATAGCTTACACGGCCGATATATATTAATATTTACGAGAAAGTAAACCGAGGTGAGAACAAAATCGAATCTTTCCGAAGTGCGTTTCACGGAAATAACCGAGTGCCGTAAATACCCGATCATCGGCGATAATAACCGAAATCCATTATGGTTCCAGATCGTTAAACTCTGTACATATTCGTTTAACTAGACCAGACTGCACAAGCTCACCCTTAACCCAAACACTAACTCCTCCACTGTTACGTATTGCATGGGGTGATTTATTTCTAACATTATCAAAGTGAACATATGAAGAAAGAAAACAATCAAATTCATTTTTACAAGAACTCCAGGTTTCTAACAAACCAATTATTTCAAAATTATAGAGATATTTTTTCAAACAAGCGTCATCTTTATATTTACTAAGCCGATTCACATTCAATGTTACTATGTTTAGATCAGTGTAGTATTTATCACGCTGCGATAGTAAAGTCACTGAGCCTTGACCGTCCCCCTATCCAACCGCAGATCGTTCCTCCATTACGTCACTGTTGTTATCGTCCTGATTGTCCAATTGAAATTCATCGGCACGTGCGCCCTCGTTTTCATTTTCGCGCCCTTCGTTTATGAATGGCCTAAAGCCCCGCCTCTTGCTCGGTCTACCTCGCGTTTTACCGACTTGAATTATAGATTTGTTTTCCTCGTCATACCCATATATGGTATTTTCTACTATCAGCCTATCGTAGTTCATCACGGCATAGTTTCCACGTGCACGCTCGCTCACTAGACGTTTACCTAACTCTTTCCTACATTTCATTACCCTTTCAGTAAAATCTTCATGTACCGACAAGTGGGAGTTTTTCAAACAATCTCTAGCCCTGTGCAGTATAGCCTCCTTGTCCTTAAATCTATTGAATTTGACAATTATTACGCACTTTTCAGGATCGGTTGATTTGAGTCGGTGTGCTCTTTCTATTTGTACGTCCTCCAACTCCGGTAAATTTAAGTCATTTATTATGATAGAACGTACCCTTTCCTCCGTGTCGCTCCATTTCTCATCGTATCTGCCTGGTAGCCCTCTTATTTTCAAATTATTTCTACGGGAGTGATCGAGCTTATCTATTTTAGAGTTCAGATTCGATACTTCATTCCACAATGATTTGTTTTGCTCTTTTAACTCGTCGTTTTCCATCCTTAAACTGGCAATCGAATCATTGATCTCGTCCATTTTCCCGTTTATTGATGCCAAATCAGTCCTAAATTCTGACCTCATTTCATGTAGAAACGCCATTAAATCACTGTTTGTTGCCTTATCATTTTGAGAAGTTTTAGTATTTTTACCTCTTGTCACTGACTGATCCCGAGCAGGAGATTTTACCGCACCAGCGAATGAGAGCTGGCTCTGTCTTGTAGCCGGGCGCTGTGGTTGTTGTTCAACAGAATTTTGACTCGGTCCGGGGTTGACATCCCCACCCATCACCATTAGTATAGCGGCGAAAAGAAGAAGTCTCAATCCCACTTTGAATGGTCCGGAGCCCACCGTATATCCTCTCAATCTCATCCGCGCTTTATTAGGCATACTGAACGTACCTATTCTTATATATAGTTTGTTTATGACTAGTAGCAACTATAAGAGCGCATCATAGGTCCTGATCAACCTTCATTGACTACCCGTCAGTCCAGTCTATAGTTATGATATCCAGTCTAATATTCCAAAATGGACTGACTGATTTGACGCATCACTGTATACATTTTTGGCTTAATCACTACACAGTGCGCATAACTCCGAGATCTTGTCGCCAAAAAGTAGCAAGCAGAAATTTGCAATAAAAACTACATTTGCAACAAAATAAAGTTTGATTTTCGTCTCAATTTTATCGAATGAAATGATTAACTCAAATCAGATTATTCATTTTACATTATGCAAGCATGTGAAGCAAATGTGCCGCGTGACAGAAGTACCACGTGTATGCATTTTAAGGGCGATGGCATCTTGAAAGTAGTTAACCCAGAATGCCCACCCGATATAGGTGATAATCAACGCTGGCGACATCTATTGGTGGATATTGGATCAACCTTCACTTTGGCATATTCTCGCATTGAAACATGAATATCTCAAATGCTACATAAGGACCCTTTTTCCAGATCCTGGCTCAAATCTATCTTTAAAATGGGTGCTTAAAGCATTTGGGACCAACATGCACTAGTCTGAGCTCACTTGCAGTCTGATTTTATTGGGGTTTTACGCCTTTTTTCAACTACTATAGTCATATCGCGGTGGCTGGAGCACCTAACCGTGGGTTCCTGGTATTCCTCGCACCAGTACCACCACATTATCCAAACCGAGCCTCCAGCTGCTCTCTCACATAGATGATTCACACCCATTGGTTAAAGACAAATGGCTTTTGTCGAATATCAGAATGGATACTGACCGAGTCGGGGTTCGAACTCGAGACCCCTGGAATGACAGACTCCGTCGCAACCGACTGAGCTATCCGTGCTCGACACCACACAGTCTGATCAAGATCCATGTTAATCTACAAGAATTCTTCATTAATCGCCAGATGTCAAAATGTATACTGATCAGAGACTATACTTTGGATCATACGCACGCTGAGAGTCATGTGACACAATTGCAGAAAATCTTCAAAAATTAATTTAAATATATGACAAATTTTAAAACGGCAGAAATACATCAAGGAGAAGATGAATATGGCAGATTGTTTACAAATCAGCTAAAAAGTTATTGACGACCAACCAGAATTTAAAAGATCCTTTATATTCACCAAGTTTTTGAAGTATTTCCGCCGTCTCTGCTTTAACCCTCTCCCAAACAAGACCTGATTTTGACGTCTCTAAGAGCAAAGGCTTGGAAAAACATTGAAACAAAAGAAGAAACTGCTGATAACCAGCAGTTTCTCCTTTTTGTCTCAATATTTTCTGTGCCATATTTTACACAAATCCTATCTTAAATAACACCAATTTTGTCTTTTGTAACCGTTTTTAAAGTGGATCACCCTAAAATTGTGTCGTTTGGGAAAGGGTTAAAACATTTTTGAATCGGTCAAGAATGAAAATAATTATTGACGATTTTCTTCAATTTTTTGTGTCACGTGATTCCCAATAGCGCAAATTCCAGTTCATTTTTTATTGAAATTCAAATTTATCGAGATCTGCCGATTGGCTGTCAGTATATTTAAAAACTGTTTTTGTCGATTATAAATGACATAACCTATCCTAAAGTTTCGGTTGTCATAAAACACAAAAACACGATCTTAAACGTATCAAGCGGTTAAAAATACTATTCTTCATTAACCCATCTTTTGTAAAATTCTATACGTTTTCCGAAAATCTTGTTAAACACAAACTAAGGAAAAAAGAAAATAACTGCACGACAAGTGAATGAAAAATATACATTTTCACACCAAGATACCTTTTTGACTCCTTCATTGAAAGAAATTGGTAATGGCAGCCATTTTCTCATCTTGTGACATTTCACAATTGTTTTTATATAAATTTTACTTTTATTCTATCTGAAAGAGCATCTTTTCTTGTGAAAATTCTGAAAATTTCAAGTCAAAATATTGAACCGTTTACGAGAAATATATTTTTTTGTGCTAAAATTAAACAAATTGTTGTGGACAACAGTTCAGATTTATACAGAATTTGTCATTTCTGTCTCAACTTTAAATGCATATTTTTCGTCTAAAGATAACAACTTCAAAACACTGATAGCATTTCTACGCATTAGAATAAACAATCTTTGCATCAAGACATACTTGTAACAAATAAAATAAATGTGAAAAGTCACTTTAATATTTTCTGTATTCTACAAAAATATAAAATCCATCTTCCTCAACAACTATGCTTGGTTTTCACGTTCCAAGTTAGGATGGCTTTAGAAACCATTCAAAAAGCTGATTATCGACATTTTCTCTTTTTCTCGCGATGGTTTCAATGTGAAATCATACATGTTTCTTACAATGGTAACGTTTATGTTATCGTCTGCAGCAATGCTCAATGGTGGTGAACTCGGCCAAAGAGTGGGATGTTTTTTCGCGATCAATGTTTTCCGTCGGTGTTGTTACAAAATATCGTAACTACGGCTTCGATAAAGCCGTAGTTACGATATTTTATAACAACACAGACGGTTTGTCAATACATTTCGGTAAACCCTGTCTATTTTTAGAACACATTCATTGTTATTAGAAAAACTATCCAATCAGATCTTTAAACTCATATTTAAACACAAAATATTTGTACCTTGTTGTAGCGAAAAACGTCCCTCGCTTTGGCCGAGTTCACCACCAGTGACACTGACTTTGTCTTCTTTACAGGGTTCTTTACAGAGTTTCATGACTTCTCTAGGCTTTATTTATAAACCGTTTTTCAAACGACAAAAGTTGATACTGTTCCATTTTGATAGCTGATATAGACAACAAAATAGATGTAGATTAAGGAAAGATTTGTGTCCAATATAGCCAGGAAAATATTGAGGCAAAGGGAGAAAATGCTCACCTAACCATGGATTCCTGGTACTTCTCTCATCAGTACCACCACAATATCCAATATGAGCCTCTAGCTATTCTCTTGCATAAATCATTCACACCAATAGGGAACGATTTTATCCTATTAATCCTGACGTAAATTCGGACAAGCAAAATAGTATTTCGTAGGTGTTGTTATAAAATCTCGTAACTACAGGTTGATTTAAGCCGTAGTTACGAGATTTTATAACAACACCGACGTTTTATTAAAACATAACGATAAACCCAGTCTATTGTTAGCAGAAAATTCTTTGCCATCGGTGAGAGACAAATGACTGTTTGTCAAATGGCAGAGTGGATACTGGCCAAACCGGGGTTCGTATTCGAGACTCTTAGATTGAAAGACTCCGACGCTACCGACAGAGCTATCGGGGCTCGGTAAAGAGTTAATAGGTAGTCTACATCGTGATCAAAGAGTGTTTGCGAAGGGGTTAAAAATCTAATCAAAAATAAAAAAGAAGGTAAGGGTTTAAGAGCTACTTTATCCCCTATCACCGGAAATGGCTCCTATGATTGAATTGCATTTAAATTTTACCGGTAATTTTGAAATTATAAAATGCACCCAGTTTGACGTGTCAAAATTTATCCGCTATTCAATTTTTGGAATAATATGCTTTGTGGTGAAAATGGATGTTTGTGTAGTTTTGTGTATTTTTCTGTTAAATCAAATGAATTGACTTAAAAATCAAATATATTTTGTGTATATTAAATACCAAACCTAGGGTTAAAACGAGAAAATTAAGAAAAGCGTAACGAAAAAAAAAAACAAAGTTAGGTATATTAGAATAGTCTCTTACGAGTATGTTACAAACAAGACCTTAGAGCCTACATTATTCTAAAAAATAAGAAAAATGCTCTCAAAACATTGAATGAAAGGGAGAATAATTATGCTGAACACCGAAAGTTTCTATTTTCCTCCATGTTTTACATGTATATATCGCATCTTTTCAACAGAAACCTCGTAAGTGCAGATTGAAACAAGCTGCAGTTACGAGGTTTTTGTTGAAAAGCAACGAAATGGAATTATACATTCCGAACAAGTTCGCGACATCTAGCCAGAATTTGACTATCTGAAATTGGACAAAAGTTCTTAAATCATCACCAGACGACAAAATTCAGAATTCAAAAATTGTTTCTGGTGGCAGTTTCAATTGAATTGAATTTTACATATTTGTGACCCGTCACACTAAAAGGGACCTTATAGGATGTGTGAAAAATATCGACCCTAGACAGTCTGCGCAGTCCTCGCAGCCAGACTAAGGCCGACACTTTTGACTTGTATGTAATTTTCTAAATTTTCTAATTCTTGAATGTTTCCCTATCTTATTATAATTATGTTCATTTATGCATATAGTATCTGGTTGACCTGTGCTGAGTCTTACAAGTTTGTCAAAATTTGGATATGGGAGTTCGGATAAGGTCCCTTTTAGTGTGACGGGTGACATTTGCTTGTTTCTGGGTAAAACAAATTGATGGAAATGAAGAAGTTGTTCTTTACGACCCTTTTTTACCACAGTGGTTTTCAAAGACTTCTTGTGGATTTGCAAAAAAAACGTCAATATGTAGGAATGGGTTAACCCTTTCCCAAACAAGACCTGGTTTTGACGTCCCTAATTGAAACGTCTTGGGAAAACATTGTAACAAAAGAAGAAACTGCTGATGACCAGCAGTTTCTCCTTTTGTCTCAATATTTTCTATGCCATATTTTAATTTGGCCGTTTGGGAAAGGGTTAACCTTGTCCGAAATGACAAAGTGTTCATGAACATAGAACATAGAACATAGTTTATTAGCAAATATCCAGAAGGTCGTTGACCCATGAGGATTACACAATACAGCATACAACAAAACAATATGACGGACATTTTGGACGTAATTACATAGATAAGTGTACAAATTACATATATAGAAGGGAATTAGACATTGTCAAAACTGTATCCACCTTTGTTAAACTTGCCATATGCGAAAACGAAAGTGGCAAGTATAACTGAGGATGCATGAACAGGATTCTCTTTTGATTTTTGACACCATTGAGGAAAGAAAACACATTATACATCGTTTAAACTTGCTTATGAATAGACAAAGGAAATATTGGTGTATAAATTATCATGCCAAAGGGATTACCAGCATTTTCCATTTAAATCATTCAGGTAAGAAGCGTCTAGTTAAAGCACTTCAATTGACAATAAAAATATCAACCGTATAATTTATAGATCATTCCAAACTGATAACCAGCATTTTCTATTTAAAACATGTAGATAAGGAGCTTCTCATTGGGACCATTCCAATTCAGAATTTGCTCAATCGTGTTACCCAAACGAAATGATTTTTATAAACAAGAAAAAATACAATCTACAAAATAATAAATAAATGCAGTATCTTTAGGAAAGCTGTGAGGCAATGGGATTTTCCTTGCAGATACGACATTCTACGACATATACAGTGATATAAGAGGTAATGATCTCGGACATATCTGCCTTTATGGTGTACAATAATATAATTTCATATCTTGTAGAAAGCAACGGGAGAAAGGGAGAAAATCTATGTGCTTACTTTTCTCCTTTCTCTCGGTGTTTTGGTTAACAAAACAAAACTGGCTACATTAAACAATTACATACTAATAGTAGGACACATAATAATATGACATTTACGTTAAATCTAATAATGTTTGATACAAAAATAAATGTAATTATGTAATTCAAATCCTGTTATAGAGTACATCATTTCTTAGTTCAAATGATTTTAGAACAAAATAACTAAGTTTTTGCACCATTGATTTATCTGTCCTGCTAACAAGTTCTATGAATTTAAACATATTTGGCTTATTCCAGTAGAATCGTGGCAAGAACTTTTTTCTCAGATGTTTATTTAGTTCACATTCCATGACAAAATGATACTCATCTTCCAATTTACTACATATTGAACATTTGCGTTCATTTAATGGGGTTTGTGTCGGCTTGTTCCATCTTCCTGTTTCCACACAAAGTCTATGTGAGGAAACACGAAGACGAGACAAACTTTTCCTAAATTTTGTTACATGTAATATATTAAGATATGGTTGGAAACGAAAATCGGCTATTGTTCTATAGAATGTTGCTCGACTGGAATCGTTTAGACGTCCACGCCAACCCTGCAAAAATTGATCACTGATCCTTTGTTTAACCAAAGCAAGAAATATTTTCCCGTCACCAACAGTTTGGGAATGCCATACGTCCGGAAAACCTAGAGTGAACAATGTATCCCTTAAGAGTGAGCACCAATTTTTACATCGAGGGTTGTCTTGTAAGTCCCTAAGCAAAACCTGATATACGATATATATGTATTTTTGGGGTTTTGTATTCATAATTTTCAACCAAAATTTAATAATTGATATATAACGAGAAGTAATCAAAGGCATTCTCCCTAGTTCACCGTAAATGAAATCATTTTGGGTTGACTTTTTGACGCCCAATAAACGCTTGCAAAATTGGAGATGAACCCTCTCTAAGGAATCGCCCGCGGCAAAACCCCATATCTCACACCCATAATTGAGAATAGGACGGACCAATTTATCGAATAATTCTAATTTATGTTGAACAGATATATTTGTGAATTTGTATAGGTATTTATTTAATTTAAAAATTGCCTTTAATGATTGGCCAGCAAGGGTATTTTGAGCTAACGCCAAAGAACCACCTGTTGTGAATACCAAACCCAAATATACGAACTTGTCGACGATTTCGATTTCACTGCCATTATATCTGAACACAAGATCGTTAGCTAGCCTACCCCCCTTTCTAAAGACCATGACCTTAGTTTTGGAAGCATTAACAGACAGTTTCCATCTATCGCAGTACTGGTACAATAAATCAAGATTAGATTGCAACTCTTGAGAATTATTTGCAAATAAAACAATATCATCGGCATACAAAATCATAAAAAGTTTAAACATATAAATGTCGATCCCATTTGCACCATTAGCAGTGTACATATCTTCCAAATCGTTCAAGAACATAGAAAAAAGAAAAGGTGATAAACATTCACCTTGTCGGACACCTAGTGTACATTCAAAACTGTCACTTAATTCATTTAAGTACTTTACACGTGACTTAACGTTACCATATATGGATCTAATAATATTCAAAATGTTCCCCCTAACTCCAAGTTTTATAAGTTTAAGCCATAAATTGTCCCTTGTTATGTAATCAAAGGCCTTCGAAAAATCTATAAAGGCACAAAAAAGCTTTTTGTCGTTATTTAGCATATGATTTATCAGACCGTGTAAGACATATATGTTATCTATGGTACCCATTTGACTTCTAAATCCTGCTTGAGCTTCAATGTATACATTATATTCCTCTGCCCACGAACAAAGCCTATTATTTAAGATACGAGTGAAAAGTTTTCCAAAGGTACTTAGTAATGTGATTCCCCTATAATTATTTACTTCGTTTATACTGCCTTTCTTGTGTAATGGTATGACAAACCCTTCGGACCAAGAATCAGGGAAATAACCGATTTCAAGAATTTTATTAAAAAGGGGTAGCAAGTAAGGTACTAAAGTAGTTTTACCATGTATAAAAAACTCATTAAGATACAAATCAGGGCCAGCGGACTTGCCACTTTTCAATTGATTAATAGCTTTATTTACTTCATCTTGCGTAAAAGGTAAATTCAATTCATCGAACATCACATCAAATTCGTCTTTTTCATAACGTTCTATAAAATGAAGAACATCTTCATCTGGGGTGAAAAATGGATCACTCGGATTATTGACACTCTTAAAATATTGTTCGAAGGAGTCAATTGGTATATTAGATGTTTTTATGCCACAAGACCTTTTCAGCATATTCCAATATAATTTTGCATTTTTCTGTTTTGCAGTGAGTAATTTTTGTGTTTCGTTTCTGTCATGTTGAAGTCTAGCGTTATTTACACATTTCTTATATTCTGAACGTTTATTTGTCATAACTGACCTGTTGAAATCTGATTTGTTGCTTCTATATCGATTTAAAGCCGAATGAAATGATTTGCGCTTTTCTTTACATTCTACATTATACCATTTATTTCTATTGTTATCAGTGTCATTAACATTTTTGTGTACTTCTTTCTTACTTGATTTAATGTTACGTTTAAAAAGAGGAGAAACAACTGCATCGATTACCATAGAAAATTCAGATAGACAAGAATCAATATCATTTTTACAAGAACATGAATCGATACTATTTTGTAAATCAACTAGTTTATCATGAGTATCATGCGACGCAAGTAGTTCCTTATACAGAGACTGCTTGTCTTTATCCCAAATATGGACATGTGTAATTTTCTCATTACTGCTGATTTTATTATCGTTTCCACTCATATCTTTATTGAATGATAGGCTGAAATCAATTAAACAATGGTCAGATAAAATATTAGGATCATGTACATGAAAAGAATCTATCCGAGACATAATATTCTGTGATGTTATAACATAATCGACTACGCTCGAACCCCTGGCACCGACAAACGTGTAACGCCCTACACCTTTGTCACTGCCAGTTCGACCGTTAAGAATGCGAAAACCAGTCTGTTTGCATAGCTCTAGTAACATGGTACCGTTACTGTTTAAACGACCCTTATCCTGCGATATGCGAACTAAGCTACTATCGACAGAATAATTGTCAGGCAAAACACTGTTAATTGAAAAATTGTCATCTGGGACAAAATCTGGTAATTCAGAAGTGCGTGAATTAAAATCACCACACAGAACAAAATTTAAACCATTATAATCATCAACATCAAGTGAAGAAATGAATTCGAGCAATCTGTCATATGTATGGACATCCATAAGATCTTGTCTACTGCTGTTTTCTGGAATAACATAGCATAAACATACAAATAAGTCATCAGATAGACCTAAAACAGTTTTACTAATTTTAATGCACAATATATCATCGGAGCTCTCAAACACTAAAGTGTCTTCAGTTACAAACTCGTTTCGAACATATACGATAACACCACCAGATGATCGTTTACTCCCTTGCTTATTTTCGGACCTGTGCAAAGCAAAAAATTCAAAATTTTCAACATATAAATCAGAAAACTCATTGGACCAAGTTTCTGTGAAAAGCACAATGTCATGGTTTTCAAAAACGTTTTTTAACTCAGGAGAGGACAGTTTATTCATACGTTTTGTACTTAAACCTTGTACATTCAAGAGAGCACAACGTAGCGCGACCTTCTGGGTGTTTGACTAAGGGTTAACGGTCTGCTCAACCGAGACACCGTTTGCGCTATTTATAGTTTTTGGAAATCCCTCAGCATTCAGTGGAGTATTTTGGGCTTCGGGAAAAACACAATGTTTATTTTTAGTAACGCTCGCATTACGTTTGTACGGACGAGCGGATTCCGACCTTCTCTCTGACCGAGCTACTGCACGAGAAGTACGTGCCCTGCCACGCACGGGGGATTTATCAGTTGTACATGTAGTGTTTGTAGTATTCGAGTCACTGGTTTGTGTAGGATTTTTGTGTGAACTAGAAGCAGTACCTGTGTTTGTGCCTATTTCACTAACTAGAGTTGAGGAGAATGACTGACTGTTTTCCTGTGGTAAATGAGCCGGCTCGGATTGGACTGATATCGTATCGCTTATATCATTTATCTTGGCACTGACTGTAATTTCACTGGAAATTAACGACACAGACGGAACAGACGACACCGACGGAACAGACGGGCCGACGAATGGTGTATTATCACTAGTGCTAATTGTAATTTCACCAGGTGGCAACGACACCGACTGCACAGACGGACCGACTAATGGCGTATCATTCTTTTTACTGACTGTAAATTCGCTGGGCGGCAATGAAACTGACTGCACAGACGGACCGGCAAATTGAATATCATCAATTTTACTGAATGGCAACGACTCCGACAGCCCAGACGGACCGACAAATCGAGTATCATCCACTACACCTTGCATCATACTCCGGAAATGTAACAGAGGATTGGGACATGAATCCGGATCAGATCGCACTTGTTCACTCTGATTTGTGGGAACTTGTTCATGTATGTGTTCATATTGATTACTGTGGACCTGTGTGGATGTTGTGATAGGATCTACTGACATTGGAGTAAATAAATGTTCATTTGTGAATCTCTGTGGATTAGACTGTGATCGGATCGGATCTGAGTACGCGTGTACTTCCTGCGAGGCTGGTACGTACCTATTTCGATTGTCACTTTGTTGATGTTTTGCATGACCACTAATTTTGTCCACCAGATCTAACCTGCTTTTATTGATACTAGCCGACCACCCTACTAACTCATCCTTTACCAAACGACCATTTCTCAATAACTTGGCTGGATAGACAATTTGTACCCTAGCATCAGGATCATCTCTCCTCATTTGTTTGTATAGTGGCCAAAGACGGGATCGAGCCTCTTGTATTTCTTTTGGAAAGTCATAGTCAATAGAAATGCTAGTACCTCTTAACATGTTGGCCCTGCTCATGATGTCTTCTGTATCACAGTAATCGCGGAAATTCACAATAATTGGGCGATGTTTGGTACTATTAATGTCAAATTTACCTAGTCTATGTGCTCTAGCAATGTACATACCATTAGAATCAAGGTCTAAATGATCGGAGATCAAATCACGAATAATTTGGAAGCAACTTTCTCCTCTGTTTTCTGCTATCCCTCGAAAAATCAAGTTATTTCTCCTGGATCTTGCTTCGATATCGATGGATCTGAAGGCTAGTGTTTTCAATAACTCAGTCTGGATTTTTGTCGTTTGGTCAATATGGCCTAGCTTTTGACCCACGCCCGTTAACGCTTGCTCCAATTTATTGAGTCTAAAACTAGAGTTCATTTGCTCCGTGCGAATGCATCGTAGTTCGTCAAATAACATTACTAGCTTCTCATCAGGAGAGGAATGAATAAAACCTTGCCTTATATTGTCAATTTGCCCATATTGTTGATGGTTGTTTGTGTTTTCGCCATCGGATCGGGATTCCCGCCCTTGGAAAATTTCAAACCGGTTGTGGGTTGTCACCGGTTGATACATCATTTGCAGCAAAATATGGCATCAAAGTCACCAAAATAAATCTGACGTATGCTCTCGATGTTGATAAAGTAGATGTATTAGTCTAATGGTGCCAAATACTTCTCTAATGAGCATACCGGTATTCATTTGAAAATAGCTATAGACAACAAGACATAATGTGAATATGCACATTGCATATGAAAATTAGTATTGAGAGAAAACGAGATGTAGCTGGTAATCATCATTTACTCCTTTCTGCCCAAAGAATGCGATATTTAGGAAATGATGAAGCCGACTGTCTTTGTTTTGAAAATTAAAGCTTTTTCGTTTGTTATTTGAGAAAAAAGCTTATTAGAATCATATAAAACCTTTCGAAAAGGTACATAGGATGGTCCTATTTGAAAGTCGCTATACATGACAAAAAGGATGTTAACAAAAGTAGAATTTTTATTGAGGACCAATTAAAATCTTCTACTGGTAGGCCTATTATTTATCTAACATCCCATTTAGAGTTTTTGAATACATTTAAAAGGATGTAAAGTAAAATAATTTATATTTTTTCTTGTATTTAGTTTTGCATCTAACTGAAATTCTGAAGTAATGTTTTAAAACGAAACGGGTTAAATTTGAAAATCACGTTACTTCCTCAATTTATAACTCTCGGGAAAATTCGGAATTTACGGAAGCTCACGGAAATCGACCGAACTAGTTTAAGATGTATTATCAAAAAAATAATCTTTTATACTAACATGATAAAAACGGTAACCTTAACACGGGGCGATAAGAATTGGTTGCGCCGTTTGAAAACACATTGAACTCGTTACCACACGGTACACTTCTAGATTAGTCCAGTTTCAAAAATGTTGTAGAAATCGATTTCATGTGGGTGAAATTTTACATTATTGGGAAGACGGCATTGTCGTAAATGCAGAAATTGCTAGTAATAAGCAATTTCCTCATTTTCCACTATGTGTTCCAAAGACTTTTTTCTTTAGGCGAGTTAAAAACTAAATTAAAAGAGTAAAATAAATGTGCTGGAAGGATTAAAGCGTTTTCTCCGGCAGGTCCCCAGAATTAGCAAGATTGCCTGGAAAGCCCATTGTTACATCAAACAAAATTAGTCGTGATTCGACTAAAAAATAACAAAGTTTTCACGTTTTCAGCAGGCAAACGGACTTATGGCCGGGAAAGACACACAAAAGTAAAACAATGTACCTTCATGTTTCGGTAAAAATGCCAAGAATTTTCGGAAGGATGATTGACCCAAAAGAAGCTTACAAGTATATATCTAGGTCTCTTTTTGCCTGGCGTGACGCGTATTTTGACCCGAGTATTTGAAGAAGCTTTTGAGATATTGAAGTTTTACTCGCTTCCCTGATTTCTTTACATCTCCCGAGATTATCCGTCGAAATCTTACAATACCAATTTTTTTCGGCTTAGAAAGAAAGCAAAGCTGTATTATATCGTCACTTTTTATAAAAAAAAATCGTAACTGCAGCTTGTGTCAAGCTGCAGTTACGAGATTTTTGTTGAAAAGCAGCGATACATAATTTGCCATTTTCACCCATTCCCAAACAAGACCTGGTTTTGACGTCGTAAATAGGAAGATCTTGGGAAACATTGAGACAAAAGAAGAAACTGCTGATAACCAGCAGTTCCTCCTTTTGTCTCAATAATTTCTGTGCTATATTGTACACAAGTCTTATCTTAAAGGGACATTTTATTCCAATTTCAATTTTTCAATTATGTCTTGATGCCAAGATTGCTTATTCTAATGAGTATAAATACTATTAGTTTTTTGAAGTTGTTGCCAATAAGCGAGAAACACGCATTTACAGTTGAGACATAATCGATAAATTGCATATAAATCCGAACTGTTGTCCACAACAATTTGTTCAATTTTAACACAAAAATATAAATTTCTCGTAAACGGCGCAATATTTTGGCCTGAAATTTTCAGAATTTTCATAAGGAAATATGCTCTCTCAGATAAAAATAAAAGTAAAATTTATGACAAAAAATTCTGAAATGTCACTTTAAATACAATCCATTCTGTCATTTGCAGCAGCTTTCAAGTTGAACCACCCTAGAATTGTGTTGTTTGGGAAAAGGTTTAAAGAATATTTTTACAAGTTGTCTCATTTTTTTGCCTGACATGCTTACCAAAACAGTTGTGAAGGATAACCGAAGTACCGTGGCAATTTCCAGACTTTTGGAAGAAAATCATTACAATATGAAATGAACAAAAGTTATAAAGAAATTGGTGCAATACATTTACAAGAACGCCGATGTAATATCACGGTGTATAATCACGTGACTCAGAATTTCCGATAATCTTCAATATCTTTTTTAATACTTAACCGATTTGAATTCGGTTTGAAGCAGAGAATGTGGGAAAATGCCAGGAATAAGCTGGACATGTTGGATTTTTGAAAAAAAATCAACTGATAAAAAGTTATTGAAGATAGACCAAAATTTTGGTTTATCTTTAATAACGTTTTTATCAGTTGATTTTTCAAAAATCAACCACGCCCATCTAATGCGTGAGTCTGTCCACATTCTCTGCTTCAAACTGAATTCAAATCGGTCCAGTAATTACAAAATTATTGAAGATTTTCTGAAAATATTGTATCACGTGGTTATACACCGTGTAATATACATGTATATCAAGCACATTAATTTTGGACATTTTTTTAAAACAATGCTCAAAGCCAACGCCCGTTTTCTTAAAACCATTCCCTGGAGAGGAGGAAATGTGAAAACGAATTAATGTACAATTTTATTCATCATTTCGATTAATATTTTCTATGATGTAACATGCTCATATCTTATCTTTTATAAAAGTAATGTAGTCGTCTACAGCGCCTTTGTATTTGGTCGTTTCTCAAATTTTGTCGTTTGGTAACGGGTTAAATTGCTAGACCGAGATTTTTCAATAAGAATGAAAAATTGATTACACAAAGGTTATGAATACAATTTAATCCCAAATTTAAATAACGGGAGCAAAGTTTAACTCAATTTTTGAGATATGTAGTTATCAAATTACCATAGAAACTGTGGGCTTACAGTTGTGTGATATAGCATTATATTACAAGATATGACGCGCCATCTGATAAAGAGCTTTTTCCGCGAGCTTCCGTAAATTCCGATTTTTTCCGAAAGTTATAAATTGAGGAAGTGACGTGATTTTCAAAATTAACCCGTTTCGTTTTAAAATATTACTTCAGTTTTTCAGTTGAAATATAAAACTAATTACAATGTACAAGAAACATTATATAAATAGTTAAATACAAAACATCCTTTAAAGTGACATTTCACATTTATTTCATTTTTAAAAGTATGTCTTGATGCAAAGATTGTTTATTCTAAGGCGTAGAAATGCTGTCAGTTTTTGAAGATGTTATTTATAGCGAAAATATGCCTTTAAAGTTGAGACAGAAATGACAAATTCTATATAAATCTGGATTGTTGTCCACAACAATTTGTTTAATTTTAGCACAAATATATATATTTCTCGTAAACGGTTCAATATTTTGAATTGAAATTTTGAGAATTTTCATAAGAAAAGATGCTCTTTCATATAGAATAAACATAGAATTCATGTATAAATAATTGTGTAATGTCACTTTAATACGTATTACAAAAGAACACGAAGAAAGTAGCAAAATCACTGCATCGTACAAAAACATGATAAAACACTGCGATGGATCTGGTATTTCTGTGAAAGGGGCTCGAATATATAAAAGGGGGTCGTTTTACTGGTATTACATGTACACAATTTTGAGTGAGTTTCTGATCGAAAATCAAATGATTCGGCTACAGAACCCCGAATTCCTTCTGGATCCGCCACTGAATTATAAAATACACACACACAAAAAGAAAATGATGAGACATGACCTTGTGCATTCTGTTGGACTTATAAAGACACTAGATATCGCATAAAAACCGACTTGAATTGGCTTGCTTGAGCAGAGGGAATGAATACATTCTAAAATTGTTATTTCCAAACACTACATTGTAGGTGCTCATTGGAATCGTCTCGACGAGACGATTCCAATGAGTCGCCACAACAAAGGGTTTGATAAACAATATAACATTATTTGCCTTTTAAATACCCAATACCTCAGCTTATCTGTAACTCTGGTTTGCATATCACTATTAGAACTTTAGTCAATGCCGTTTCGGATGGCAGTCATTATATGTCCCGAAACAGTAGTGTTGATTAATTGATATACGCAATAAAACTTTTTAAACCTCTTAAAATTTGTTTGTCATTTTAAAGATATTTTATGAACACAGCGTATTAAAAACAACCTGCTCGGAAAGTATTACGGCTCTCCTTCAGCAAGCATGTATTATTGTCTTAGACAAGACGTGTACACACAGCCTTATCTTTGCTTCTGTCACTTGCCGAACCAGAGTATTCAGTGATCATCACGATCATAGGTTATTCTAAGAATAACCCGTGGTTTATGGTTTATTTAACCACGATTCTGATCTAGGCGGCATGGTAAATAATATACGAGGGCAAAAGCCCAAGGGGATTATTCATTTAGATGCCAAGCTCAGTACTTTAGTTAAATAAACGATAAAATACGGTAGAATATGGTTTTGACGAATCTAACCTGCAATGAAGAACGTGTTAAACACGTCTTATGACTGATATCAATCCTCTCTTGATTGTCAATGCAATATCATAATTATGTGAAAACAAAATGGCCAGACAATGTCATTTGGGAATTACTGATCATCGTCCTCCTATGACGTCATTAATGCATCATGATGTCACATCATTATTGCGCTTACAGTTCGCACGTTTCTCCACCCTTCATGTTAGAATTGCATATCTCTTATGAGTTCGATCGTACGAAAACTGCCTAGAAATGCATAATAAAATGTACAACAGCGAACACAAATAGGAATAAGATACCAAAGTGTGCCGTTACAAGTAAGAAAAGTCGTGTACATGTACATTCATTATTCGTAATTTATTTGATGTTGTAATCAAACCTAACGAAAACAATAAACATGAAGAAATAGAAACTCTCACTACCCCAAACAATAGAGATCAGTTTCGTCTACTTAACGAAATGATTAAATATTTCAACCCTTTCCGAAACATCCACTGGTTTTGAATCTTCTCTTAGAGAAAGCTTAAGAAAACTATGAAAAAATAGAAAAGATATACATGTAAATAAAGACGATCTTTTTCTTCATCCTGCATTGATTTCTATGCTTTATCAGACATCCCATAGTAAATAAGTAACAACCAGTTCGTCTGTAACTTTCCTCAAATCTTGAACAATATACGATCTTATGGTATGGAAAGGGTTAATGAGCAAATAATTGAATTTCATTGGTTTAAATTACAGACGACAATGCAAACGCGTATGTGGTTTTGGTGTTGAAGATGAAAATCGTAACTAAGCAATGATATTCTAGACGATATTTCAAAGGGATATGTTGATAGTGTGTGCATTGCCAAGTGTTCCGAGAACTTTGAAACCTATTGCGGAATTAAGAAAAGTGTTTGATTAAAAGAAATAACAATATTGTGCAGAGTCTGTGAATTAATTGCTCTTGGACACGCATTTAAATAAATGTTGAATGCAGTGTATATACAACTGTTTCAGAAAAAAAGAACATCGACGCACCTATTGTGATTTAGTCGAGTCCTGGGTTAGTCAACGTGCTTCCTGATTATACCGATTTATGGTTATTTGATTGGTTCCTGGTTTTATTGGTTCTTCATCTGAAGTTCATTGACGTCATTAGATCACATCTATGGTGATAAGCCCGCCTCAGTCGCCGAACGCAAGAACAGCCAAAGCGGTAAGGTTATTAACGATATTTTGGTTGTTTATTTGTTTGTTTTATAAATAAGCAATTATATGCCCTCTTTAACCCTTTCCCAAACGGCAAAATTTTAGGGTGATCCACTTCAAAAACTGCAAAAAATTAGATCTACACAATGGAAGTTATCAAAGATAGAATTTGTGTAAAATATGGCATAGAAAATATTGAGACAAAAGGAGAAACTGCTGGTCATCAGCAGTTTCTTCTTTTGTCGCAATGTTTTCCCAAGTCTATTCCACCAGGGACGTCAAAACTAGGTCTTGTTTGGGAGAGGGTTAAAAAGACATCACATTCCCGTTTCATATTTTAGAGTTTGTCTTGGTGCCAAGATTTATTCTTACGTCTTAGGTTGGGCAAAACTGAGACTTGAACAAATTCAAAGATATTACTGACTACAATTTTAAGTTTACAGTTTTCTGTCAATACATTTTCTTTCAATACAATTTATTTATAACCGTTTCACGAACAAAACATGGTTTTCCCCCATAGAATATGACTTGGAAAACATTAAGACAAAAGAAAAAACTCTATGAACCAGCGATGTCTTCTTTTGTCTCAATGGTTTCTGTGTCGCTTCGCTTTGGAATGCGTTAAAATCTTTTAAGCATTACATGAATTAAACTACTTAGTATTTTGGATTCCTACAGAACGTTCAGACAGCAATATGGAATGGATGATTTTTCTTGTTAGAAGAAGAGACAGTGGGGAAATATGATAACATGCTGGATATCCGCATATCGATATTTTATGAAGTCCATAGAGTAATGTATTTGAAAACATTGACACAAAAAAGGAAAATGCTGATGATCAACATTTTCTCCTTTTTTTCTCAATATTTTCAGTGTTAAAATGTTAACAAATCTTATTTTTTTCAATATCGAATCATATTGATTTCCAGTATCCGTTGTTCAATAAGCTGTTGGAAGAGGCACAAGAGGCTAGACGAAGCTCGAACTCGAGACCTCGGTCAGTATGTCCAGCGACCGCGCCTGTCCTACACAGTGACTCAGGAGCAACAGTTTCATCTTACAGTTCCGATATAGGAATGGCGTCGGGAGATTCTCCAAAAGGTTGGAACTTTATCATTGAAATATGAGCATTGTGTTTTCAAGATCTCGGTTATTAATGCTTTTCCTCCAGACATCGTAGCTTTTACTCTTTCATAAATAAGACCTAGATTGTACGTCTAATAGTGGAATCTCGAACAAACATTGATGCAAAAGCAGCATTTTCTCCATTTGCCTCAATGTTTTATATTCTAGATGTATATCAGTTTCAAATTTCTCAATCTAGCAACACCCATTTTGTCTTGTATAACAACTTTCAAATTGGGCCACCCTACAATGTCGTGGCCACCCTACAATGTCGTGGCCACCTTACAATGTCGTGGCCACCCTACAATGTCGTTACGTTCAGTTATGCTGATTTCAGATACAGAGGACATAGTTCAACCAATCACTTTACAAGATCCTCCAAAATCCAAATTAAAGAGACAGTTGTCAGTAGAATCAAGCGAAACACAAGACAGACTTCGACTCCTCAAAAAGCCAAACCTCGGTTCGACATCTAGAACGATTCTTCAAGACTTTGGAGAGGAAATAAAAACTGGAGAAGAATTAAAAACGCTCACAGACGAAGTCGATGGTGGATGTGCTCCTTTCATTGGTAATAAAGCATCCATCGATGAATTTGGTAAATACAAACAACAGCAGCACCGAAAACAACAACAAAAGTTTTCTCCGGTGAAACAATATATTGACAAAGAACAAAGGTCGGCGATCGGCGACTCAAGCTCTTCTGTAGGACCAACGTATCTTCAGGATCCGATCCGACATGACGTTCCCACAAGAAGTCCTAATTTATTCGACTTGAATGACATCGGGTTGACGTCTCCTTTTACAAGCACGACACCAAAAAGTCCCTGTAAAGCTAGTCAGGTCTTTGTTTATCCAGAATCACTTTCGGCGAGACCAAGAAAATTATCACCATATAGAAAACCAGCAGAGAGTTCGAGACTACAAGATGGATATGGCGTCCACGATAACATACCAACCAAACTTGGAGAATCATATGGTTACTCACAAAAGGCTAACTATACGCGAGATATATTTCAAGACGAAATCAAAAGGCAGACCACAATGACGGCTCAGCTGGTCGAACCAGAAAGAGACACCAATGAAAGGGTTGGGGTTGGCTCAACATATGTCACTGCAAAGGGATTTAACTGGCCAATAAATGTCACCATAACTGAAGCGATACCAATTAGTCCGAGGGTCGTGACATCGGATACTCGACCAAAATATCCGGTCTCCACCAGCACAAGTTACAACTCTCCACATTTCACGACAAGACAAACATCACGAGCAGACAACTACAATGATAATTTCTCGATACGACAATCAACATCATTGGAGAATGATAATAAATATATCCCAAATCGACAAGTGTCGAGATCGGACAGCTACAATGAAGACCTTGCACGACTTCACAGACTAGAGAAAGAATATGAACGTGCGCTCGAGATACTCGGATGCCCACAAGAAGTTAGAACACAAGTTATCAGAAGTATAAGTGCTGTAGATAGATCGCCGAATGAGAAGAACATCCGTGAAACAAGAGAAGAAGTACGCAACAAGTACGAGCGAACTTTCTCACATCCACTCGCTGCACCGAGAATCAGCCATTATATGTCTAGTCAAATAGGGAGAGAGAGTCCGAGAGCGGCTGAAACTGGGAAAAGGGTATGATTTATTCAAAGAATTCTTTATCAAATAAATTCTATATCTAATGGTTTTAATTATGCGCGAGTAAATCACGCAATCACATTGCGTTTCTGTTCATAATTCTAAATCTAATTCTAAACTAAATTAGAATAATTCCCACTCCATCTAATGTCATGTAGATATAAATTTAGCTCTTTTATTTACAATGTACAATCGGATTTAAGTAATTTATACTGTTCCGTTTAGTCATGAATTGTATGTTATTGAATAAGAGAAATGCATCTTCAATTGGGCCACGGGTTTACACTTGCAACTCTTGCTGGATTGAACATGTCGACTATGTCCTCGCACGGTATTTGTTGGTAAAAGATTACTTCAAATGCATTATTTTGTCGCTTTTCTCCGACATCCTCGATTACGAAGACATACATCGATGTGACAAAATATTTAGCAGGACTCATTTTTCTTGTAGCCCCAGCAGACAGTACCCTGGCTCACTGATGCAAGAAGGAGGCTGTTTGCTCGGTCAGACTCGCTTTTTGAAGAGGGTAAGTAAGGTTTGGACCAAATGCATTGATCAGCATTACAATGGTATTTGATATCAAACAAATAAAATTGTTTTACTCCGACTGTTCGAAACGTATACTATAGGTCTGTTCAACGATTATTGTTGGTGTCAACAAATTCAAGCATTTCTATAAGTCATGTTACCGGTATTTTCAAATTCATTTTGTGGTCGCTTTTCTTCAAAAGCATCATAACTAGATGTGTAACTTGTTTAAAGTCGTAGTATAAAGAATTATAAGCTTTTGTAACTTGTTTTGTCAAAAATAATGTTTTATACAAACTAAATGGGGTTTTTGTATCTTGTGGTAAAAGAGTATCGAGTTGAATAAAGATTCATCGTCTGAAAAGTCATTTTCCGTAAAAGCTAGCCTGCATTATCTGCATTGAATTATTGTAAAGCCAATTTAATGACTGAAATTATAGATGGATGTCAATCATTTAATGAATCATTCAATTTTAGACCGAAGAGAACATGAAACATCAGACCAACCACAAACAACTACCGACATTCCAGAGGTAGTACTAAACTTTCTCCATTCCAAAAACTTTCACCCTGAAGAACTAGAGAATCTGAAAGACGTTTTGCGACGAGGCGGCATGTCTAATGTAGGTCATCCATTCATGCCCACCGGCTCTGCTGGCGACACACATACACAGGCACGAACAAGGTTAAACGTGGCATCAGATTTTAGGAGAATGTATTCACACGAAAGTCAATTTGGACCGATTAGAGAAAGACGACGAGGTTTGTCCTTTGATTTTTAACAGCATACCGGTATCTAAATTACGATTAACCAGAATTAATTACTAATTAACATTTCATGATGCCAAAACAAACAAAAACTTAACAAAACACATACATTTTTTTTGGTTCAATTTTTGGCTTCTATCTTTTTCCGAACTTTTAACTAAGCATTTATTATCTTTTTATTCTCATATGCATTTTTAAACAATATTTTCAGGAGATATTGACGTCCGTTTGTCATGTGATAGTGTGGTGTCCCGTTCAACACAAGAAATAATGAAGGACTTAGACCACGATACCACAGACTGCCGATGTTCTCAAATAGAAGACGCAATCAGGCAAATGGCGCTACAAGCCTACAGCCAGATACGTAGAACGGACACCAGTCCTGCTTCACATACACAATTCCAGAACGAGATACACGAAACCAACACTCATGTGTACGAGTCCATGCAGTTTCTATGTGCCATTAAATGTATCTGTAAATATGGGAGAACCTTGGAGGAGGTCTTTAGTGGGAGTGTTGTCTTCAGGTTGAATTGTCCAAATATTGACGCCCTCTTGAGCCTATGGGAGGAGTATAAATCTGGGACATTGTTGAAGGAACTGCAAAATGGTTTTGTGACGGAAGAGCTGAAAGAGAAGTTTGATTGTGACGAGATAATCCTGAGTGTGGCTATATTTGAAGACGATTATGTCAGATGTAAGACAGAACTAGGTATGTATACTAGTCAAAACTTCTAACGCTTCATTTTTTGTCACAAAATATATATTTACAGATGTAATTAAACGATTCACCTGAGTCAGAGAATAGCGTAACTATTTTCGAACAAAAAAATGAAGCAAAACGTTACCAAAATTCTAACCGGAAACCATTACAATAAAAACACGTTTCATGTGAGTGCATTTTGCAGATAATCGGTTCTTACATTAGCGGTATCCGTTAAAATTAGTTTTTCTTTCAAATATGATTTCTCTTTATGATTCTACTAGCAATGTTGATAGATAAGCAGAAACAGCTTTGTCATTAATTAATGTCAGAAATTCAAATTTCGGTAAGAATTTTCTGATTGGGTGAATTTCGAAAATAAGGGTACTTATCGTTTCAGAGACAGTATTACAAAAACAGATATGTAAATCAGTCACCAAATCACCGAGTTCTTTAAACTTCCACGTCCGAAGTCGCTCAGAGCCCGCCTCCGTAACAAAACAAGCCAATCAGCTGCTCACACCTAAGAAGAAAATATTATCTCCCTTTAGGGAACGATTCTGCTCCGATTCGTCGGCTGAACTGTCTCCAAGACGAGCTTTTCAAGAAATGTAAGTCGCGTTTTTGGGTTTTTTTCTTTGTGCGTGTTTATTATGATTTTTAACCCTTTCCCAAACGACAAAATTTTAGGGTGATTCTCTTCAAAAACTGCCACAAATGACAAAATGGATGTTATTAAAGATAGGATTTGTGTAAAATATGTCACAGAAAATATTGAGACAAAAGGAGAAACTGCTGGTTATCAGCAGTTTCTTCTTTTGTTTCAATGTTTTCCCAAGCCTTTGCCATTAGGGACGTAAAAACCAGGTCTTGTTTGGGAAAGGGTTAATAAATGGTACATCATATGGCAAGCAATTACAAGACATTTTGACTAGAATAGTATGACCTAATTTGCATACAGTATTTAACCATCGCTGTCAATCAGAAAGTCGGTTGACCAATCAAACGATTCGTTTAGCTTCGCGCATTTTCAGTGAATAAACATGTAGATCTTTGTTTGAAATATCAATTATTTTGCATGCCTCTTTCATTTTCAGAAATGCAAAAGAAAAGGTGTCCATAAAATCGCCATCAAAGAAGCAAGATGGCGTCTTTCTGTACGACAGCCCACTAATGACGTCACCAAAACAACCCACGGGAATCTCGACGTCACCACAAGGTGAACAAGAAAATGTAGGTCAAAGTGGACAGACAATTAACTCACCACGTGATACAGTTTTTCAGTCACTGCCATGGCTTGATCAACGTGAAAGGGTTACGCAGTTGTAAAACTATCTACAGTCGACATTTGCTGTGATCACGGCCGAGAACCACGTGCCACACCTCTTTCGTTATATTTCAATAGTTCTGTTATTACATAACCGGTTCGTAAAATATTTGATGCAGAGAGGATGAAAAAACGCCAGGGATTCGCTGGATGCGAACTATTGATTACAAATCAGCTAAGAAAAAAGTTATTGACCATCATCCAAAATTTTACTTTGTCGTCAATAACTTTATTTGCTTTTTAAAAGATCTAACAAATCCATCTAATTTCTGGCATTTTCCCACCTTCTCTGCTTCAAATCGAATTCAAATTGGTCAAGCATTAACAAAAATATTTACGATTTACTAAAAATGCTTAGTCACGCGATTCCTGGCAGTGGTCCTAAAAGTCAAAAGAGTTGTGTACATATTATAGAAATGTGTGACCCGTCACACTAAAACGGACCTATTCTGAGATGTACAAAAGTATCAACTTTAGTCAATCTGTGAAGACTGTAGGATGATCAGGGTTTTAGTGTTTCACCTGAAGATAATTTTCTGAACGTAGAATGTTTTTACTTTCTTACTATAGATTTATGTTTATTTCCCAAAAGTGATATCTTGTTGATGTCTGATATGTCGCATCATTTCTCAAAATGTATATTTATGTTTGCATGTATGAATATATCACTTTTATCATTTTTGTCTCTAGTAGGCTGCCAATGTCTCGAATTGTGACCTTTTCCAAATCCCGGTGCTATTCAATAAAGTATTACGCCTTTTTTATACGCCGCCGGAGGCGGACGTATATTGGCATCATCTTCTCCGTCTGTCCGTCCGTCCGTCCATCCGTCCGTCCATCCGTCCATCCGTCCATCCGTCCATCCGTCCGTCCGTACGTACGTCCACTTTTCTTGTCAACGCAACTCCTCCTAACTTTCTGGCTGGATCTTCTTGAAACTTGGTCAATGTTATCACCTCAATTGGTAGATGTGCATGAAGGAAGGATTTTATGGTTCGTCGATTTTTGCCTGAGTTATGCCCCTTAAAAACTTAGTCTCTGGGGCTTATTGAAATTGCAGCCTTGTCAACGCAACTCCTCCTAAGTTTCTGGCTGGATCTTCTTGAAACTTGGTCAATGTTATCACCTCAATTGGTAGATGTGCATGAAGGAAGGATTTTATGGTTCGTCGATTTTTGCCTGAGTTATGCCCCTTAAAAACTTAGTCTCTGGGGCTTATTGAAATTGCAGCCTTGTCAACGCAACTCCTCCTAAGTTTCTGGCTGGATCTTAATGAAACTTGGTCAATGTTATCACCTCAATTGGTAGATGTGCATGAAGGAAGGATTTTATGGTTTGTCGATTTTTGCCGGAGTTATGCCCCTTAAAAACTTAGTCTCTGGGGCTTATTGAAATTGCAGCCTTGTCAACGCAACTCCTCCTAAGTTTCTGGCTGGATCTTAATGAAACTTGGTCAATGTTATCACTTCAATTGGTAGATGTGCATGAAGGAAGGATTTTATGGTTCGTCGATTTTTGCCGGAGTTATGCCCCTTAAAAACTTAGTCTCTGGGGCTTATTGAAATTGCAGCCTTGTCAACGCAACTCCTCCTAAGTTTCTGGCTGGATCTTAATGAAACTTGGTCAATGTTATCACCTCAATTGGTAGATGTGCATGAAGGAAGGATTTTATGGTTCGTCGATTTTTGCCGGAGTTATGCCCCTTAAAAACTTAGTCTCTGGGGCTTATTGAAATTGCAGGCTTGTCAACGCAACTCCTCCTAAGTTTCTGGCTGGATCTTAATGAAACTTGGTCAATGTTATCACCTCAATTGGTAGATGTGCATGAAGGAAGGATTTTATGGTTCATTGATTTTTGCAAGAGTTATGCCCCCTTCAATCTTAGTCTCTGGGGCTTATTGAAATTGCAGCCTTGTCAACGCAACTCCTCCTAAGTTTCTGGCTGGATCTTAATGAAACTTGGTCAATGTTATCACCTCAATTAGTAGATGTGCATGTAGGAAGGATTTTATGGTTCATTGATTTTTTCCAGAGTTATGCCCCCTTGAAAGTTAGTCTCTGGGGCTGAAACTTGGTGGATGTTATTACCTTAATTGGTAGATGTGCATGAAGTAAGGATTCCTTCCAGGTTTTTCACTGGATATTTATAAAAACCTTTTTGTGAACACAATTTTTTTACAGGTTTTTCAGTGAATATTCATAAATCCTTGTCAATGTCATTTTTTTGTCTCAAGTTTTATAAGTGGCGGCGTATATTGTGACGATGGCACTCTTGTTCAGAAAATAAAGTGGTTGACGAGCAGCTGTGTCATATTTCGGTATTCATTTGTTAAAATAACCGTCTTCAGCGTTATTTTCTTTAAAACTTTTCCAAACAATGCAATTTAAGATGGCTTTCATTTGAAATATGGTGCAGACGCAAATATGGATGCTGATAAAAATACGATCTGTGTACTATACCAAACAGAAAATAAAAAGGCAATACGAGAAAAAGGCTAGTTACCAGCATTTTCTTCGTTTGCCTAAAGATTTTCACGCACCTTTTTTGGCGGACATCAACCCGAGTCTTGTTTTGGAAAAAGTTAAATTATAATTTATTTTGATCTTTTTAACAATTTTGCATTTTGTTTGATTTTAATAGTTACTTAAGTTTTATCATCTGGTATTATAAACAATGTAAAAGTGCTTGTTTATTTTGCTTCATTACAGTAGACTAGTTCGTTGCTTATAATAACCTTTTCTGAAGTTTATTTGTTTAAAGTTTAATGTGAAATTGGTATAAATTAACATGAAATTTATTAAATTATTGTTGCCGAAAAAAGGATATTGAAGTATATGAGGTATGTTAAAAGATTTTATAGAGAAAATAATATATTATAATATAAAAGTCAACCTGGATGGGAATTATTTGGGATGTACAAAAATAACAGCATATAACCAGAGGCTGAGTGTCCAGAGCTGCAGAAAAGAGGGGTTGGGGGTTAAAAGCTTTCTAAAGATACAAAATTTCATTTTTGCGTTGCCTAGCAATAGTTGCTATGATGCGTGTATTGCTCAAATGTGGTATAGACAAAAGGAATAAAGCTGTAGATATTTGAATACATTAAAAGTCGTCGGTAAAATAAGCTTTTTGTGGATATTATATTATTGTTGCTATGGAGATTGTGTTGCATAGCGACCGTTGCTAAGCAATATATCGTTTACACTGGCCCCACCTCTGAAAATGCAGAGAAGGATGTGACCTACACGTGTACAAAGTTTCATGCTTTCTTCATCATCTGAGCAATTTTTTTGCTCACATCGCCTTGGCTAACTATCAAACCGTATTTTGTGTGTACTCATTGAAATCGTCTTATCGAGACGATGCAAAAGAGTTCACACAACATAGGTTTTGGAATTGAAATTAGAAAGTTGCAACGCCTTTATCCCCTCTCTGTTTCTTTGCTGTTTAATGTTACTTTTTTTCCATATTTTAAGTCAAATGTGTTACATCGCATTCTCACTGCAACATAAAGTCCAGTCAAATTATTGTGGCACAAGTTTACAAATTGTATCTATGCAAACAAGGGAAATGCGTTCTAAGTTTTCAATACAATTTTGCATACGTTGGTTCGATTCTTGCAGGTGTCTCACACATGCAAGATTCGAACCATCATATGCAAAATTACTACGATTACGATTACAGTAATTTGTGGTTGGAAAATGAGTTTTTTGCATTTTGTAAATATAAATTTATATTCCACAATATTGTGATTTGACTATAAATGTAATACATCTATGTGTGATTTAGTGCATTGTTGATTTCATCTGGATATTTTTCATAATTTGAAATATTTTATTAAAGAAATGTCTATTTGATTTTCTTTCTTTTTATCATGCGATCCTTCCATATCTGAAGAAGCTTTTTTCTAGATGACCATGGTATGTGAACCTTTAAAACAAAGGCAAATTGCACGGACTGATCTTGATCCATGTCTGATCCGATCTCATAGTTTTGTAATATCGCTGTTTTTTCTTCAAATACCTCATGAGTGCAGCTTTAATTATTAATTGACCAATCACTGCACAGTGACGCCTTTTGATTCCTGGCCTTGAGGAAACATTGTGGAAAATGAAGAAATTGCTTGTTACAAGCAATTTCTTCATATTCCACAATATTTTCTAACCCAAAGTTGAAATATTTTTAGAATTCCATCAACATCAAATTGTCGTCTGCAACACCTTTCAAATTGGAACATTCCAATTGTTGTCATTTTGGAAAGGGTTTAGTCTTGCCAAAAAGCAACGACGTATATTTGCGGCTGAAACACCTAACCATAGACTCCTGTCGTTTCTCCAAACAGTATAATGCTCATCCCACTTATGGTTGTCCACCCCTAATGAGATTCGAGCGACGTCGGAATTATTCAGGTGACGTCGAAAACATTCGGCGGTGGAACTTTCCACCGCCGAATGTTCACGACCGCGCCCGAATAGGTTCGGATACGTAACGACACCGCTCGTGAAAAAACGATGTTTTATGAATATAAAAATGGCGACATTACGGGTATTCTACGTTAACTTTACGATTACCTTACCCCTCTATCTGTTGAAGACAAATACAGACGACTCTCGCTGTGTCGAAGTCTGTGGCTTTCAAAATTCCTCGACATTATCCTGTGTTCGACTCATCCGATTTTTCTTCAGTTCCGATTAAAAGTTGGCCATCAAATACATTTATGATTAAAATATAGCAAGAAAAGGAGAAAAAATGCTCGAAAGGAGCAATTTTCTCCTTTTCCAACTAAAATTCAACGGCTATTTTTACTTCAAAAACAATTACATGTATACGTATTGATGAGGACGGGACATGATTTTTACTTCGGCTTAAGCAGAAATTCGACATATCCGATATCGACATAAGGAGTGCCAATTGAATAAAAAAGAAAATAGGCCGCGGCCTATTTGTTATTTTCGTTTGAGAAAACGTTCTTGTTTGTTTTGGCTTGACCGATAGCAATACATGTATTTGTAGATTTATTTTAGAATCGGTATCCGAGGTCAGATATGTTATAAAATGTATTTTATTTAAATGTTTTATGATATTATTGATAGCTATGATGCAATGATATGTTCTTAAGTGTGGTTATCTATCAAAATTTAAATCTTAAATAGGCCCTAAGACCGATCCAACTTTTTTTGTCTATTTATAATTATACACCGTGGAGACTAATATAAAACAAGGATTATGCACTCGTAAACATTTAAATTTTGCTATCGTTTCTGATGAACATGCGCAATTAGACCCACTGATAATGAACAGTTTTCTATTTCCGGTAAAACGTTTACAAAGTTGTGATATTTTCACATGAATCTCAATTTCATAATCATCAACTTAGCTAACTGCAACAGTTTTCAAAGTTGAAACTGGAACATTCTGAAATTCTTTTGTAGGGAAAGGGTTAAAAAGTAAAGTAAAAAAAAAAAAAAAAAAAAAAAAAAAACGGCAGTAAGGTTTTTTTTTCACACCACGTGTGTGTTAACTTATTTCTTGTTTTAGATATCCCGCATCCGGGGCTTTATATTTATATCATTTTATGTAAATATAGACCTGTTACCGCTATTTTTCACTTTTATTGGTACCAGTTTACAAATCACGAGTATCAGTCTATGTTGGGGTTTAATCCTATACTATTCCAAACAAGACATGTTGTTGGCGCCCCTGATAGAATTTTTTTGAAAATATTGAGACAAAAGAAGAAAATGCTGGTCACCAGCATTTTCTCCTTTTGTCTCAATATTTTCTGTGTTTTTTATGCAAAAATTCAATTATCATGCAGATCTACATCCATTTTGTTTTCTACAACAGCTTTTGAATTGGACCTTAATAAAATTTGGCCGTTTTAGAAAAGGGTTAAGCGCTAAATATATTTTTGAAAATAAAAGAATAATAAACAAAAATACGATTTCTTTTTCAAACTCGCGTGTATCAATGATTTTTTCAGATAGTCCACATCCGGGGCTTTATTTTTGTATCATTTTATGTAAATATGGACCGGTTACCGCTATTTTTCACTTATCTTGGTACCAGTTTACGAATCACGCGTATCAGTCTCGGGTTTGGGTAGAGATGATAACGACCGATCCTTTCCCAAAACGAGCCCTAATTTTGACGTCACTGTCATAAAAATGATTGGTGGGGGAAAAACAAGAAAAGCAACGGAGCAAAAGAAGGAAATGTTGATAATCTGAATCAGTATTAACTGCTTTTGGCTTTATGTTTGCTGTACTATGTAAGATACAAATGATATCTAAAAGTTTCTACAACGATTTTGTTGTCTGAACAGTCTATTTTTACATTTGGAAAAGGGGCTAACGAATTATGATAAAACGGTTCAAAGGTCTACCTAATTCACGGTTGGGAACCACGTGATAACGCAAGTGTAAAAAAAAACCTCTTCAATAATTATCTTAACTTATCGAACAATATCTTTTCTTTTCCTACTATAATTCAAAGATAAATAAATATCATTCTAATGGAAAATGAGCGCAAAAATAGGATAAGTCGAACTCCGGATATCTTCAGGTAAAATTACGTTCCTTGAGACCTCGACAAAACGAGTTTCGACTTTATTCCTCTTTCCACGTATAAGCTAATAGATTCACACGCAGTAATAAAAATTATTGTCAAATGTACCGGGTGACAGGTTTTTCAGTTCGGCTAAAAAGGGACAAGACAGCTTCCGATCAGATTGCACGTATGAGCAGTCTGATCTGGACCCAAATTGGTCTCAATTTACCGAAGATACTCCTCTGCTCACATTTAAGATAAAATACCCGTATTGTTGCCATTTTGAGATTTATAAAACATCGGATTTTTTTCGAACGGAGTCGTTACGAATCCGAACATATTCTGGCGCGGTCGTAAACATTCGGCGGTGGAAAATTCCACCGCCGAATGTTTTCGACCGTGTCCGAATTATTCCGAAGCCGTGCGAATCTCATTAGGGGTGGACTACCATTAGCCCATAGATTCACACGCAGTAATAAAAATTATTGTCAAATGTAGCGGGTTACAGGTCTTACAGTTGGGCTATAAAGGGACAACATGGCTCCAGATCAGATTGGGCATAAATGCAGGCTGATCCGGGCCTAGTTTGCTCCCAATTTACCAATAATACTCATCTTACCACATTTAAGGTAGAATACCCGTAATGTGATCGATTATATCGCCATTTTGAGATTCATAAAACATCGGATTTTTTTCGAACGGCGTCGTTACGAATCCGAACATATTCGTGTGCGATCGTAAGCATTCGGCGGTGGAAAGTTCCACCGCCGGATGTTTTAGGCCGTGTCCGAATAATTCCGCCGCCGTTCAAATCTCATTAGGGGTAGACTACATGTACCTTAAGCCCATAAATTCACACGCAGTAATAAAAATTATTGTCAAATGTAGCGGGTGACAGGTCTTACTGTTGGGCTATAAAGGGACAACACAGCTCCCGATCAGATTGCGCGTATGAGCAGTCTGATCTGGGCCCAAATTGGTCTCAATTCACCGATAATACTCCTCTGCTCACATTTAAGGTAGAATATCCGTATTATGGCAATTTTGAGAATCATAAAACATCGAATTTGTTTTCAAGTGGCGTCGTTACGTATCCGAACATATTCGGGTGCGGTCGTAAACATTCGGCGGTGGAAAATTCATCCGCCGAATGTTTTCGACCGTGCCCGAATATTTCCTTCGTCGTGCCAATCTCATTAGGGGTAGACTACCTTAAGCCCATAAATTCACACGCAGTAATAAAAATTATTGTCAAATGTAGCGGGTGACAGGTCTTGCAGTTCGGCTATAAAAGGACCCCGTTCTTTTTTAACCGCTCATTAATTTTACATTAGTGACAAGAACCCTTCAATAAATAGTATAACGGTAACTTGGCAACTAGGCAATATCACATTACCCCCCGTTTGGGTAAGTTTTGAATTTGTGTTGACGCGAATTTTTTCTTCTTTTTCTCTTTTTTCTTTCTTTTTTAAACA